>CM019182.2:65810730-66362224 GCA_009739505.2 Apolygus lucorum
AATCTCAAAAGTGGAGGTGATGCTAGTAAGATTTTTAATTCTATGAACGACCTTTCTTGTCAGTATCCCAACCCAGGCGTTTTCTTTCGCCAGTAATTTTCTTAATGCTGCTGTTTGGTCCGAAAAATTTTGAATGAATTTTCCGAGATATGTTATCATCCTAGAAACCGTTGGAGTTCTGGAACGTTAGTGGGTCTTTTGAGATGTTAATGGCTTCTTCATTTTTTGAGGATCGGGGAGAAGGCCTTTGCTCGTCAAAATGTGGCCTAGAAATTTGATTTGGCTCACAGCAAAGATGCCACTTCTCTTTGTTCAATTTCAACCCGCTTTCTTTATGGCTGCTAATACTTTTGAGTTCGATTTCTAAAATTTCTTGATTGGATGCATGTATTAGAACATCATCCATCGAGCACTCCACTCCTTCAAGACCCGAAAGTACGGAGTTTCATAGCTTGCTGGAACACTTCTGGAGCCGAGCATACTCCGAAAGGAAGCCTTAAGTAGGAGTAGCGCCCCCAAGGACTTGAAAATGTCAAATACTTGGAAGTTCTCTCTGACACTTTTATTTGCCAAAAGCCCTTTTGCAATCGAGCAAAGTGAATATTTTGGAGCCACTGATTCTTGCAGCTATTTCTTCCAAGGATTGCAAAGGATGGTGTCTTCGTTTGATATTTTTATTCAAATCACTAGGATCCAGGAATATTCCTACTTTTGTCTTTTTGTCTTACAACTACCATAGGAGACACCACCGGAGTTGGCTCCACGACTGGCTTATGATACCCAATTCTACCATCGAATCTAACTCTCTCTTGACTTCGTCACGGATACTGTAGGGACGCGTCTAGCAGGAAATATTTTCAGGTTTGGGTGATCAATAAGGTCAATGTCATACTCAAAGTTTTTCAAACACCCAATCCCTGGAAACATTGAAATCTTCGGTAGATACCTGGATATCCATTATTCTTTTGATAAATCCTAGACTTTGACATGACTCACGTCCAAGAATGGAAGGAAAATTTTTAGCAACTACGACAAATTTTACATTGTAGCTCTGGTTTTGTTTGGTTAATAACTTTAGCGTGGCATTGTCCAAGAACAGGTAACTTGTCATTAGTGTATGAGATTAGATGGTTGACTGATGAGCTCGTGATGTTCAAAACCACTCCTAATCGCTAAAGTTTCATTAATGACGTTACATTGAGCTCCCGTGTCCAGTTTAAACAAAATTTTTGTTATTTCTAGGAAGCACCAGATGTTCTGTCCAGTCTGGGGTTCTCTTATTTCTAAGGCATTAATGAAGTATACCTGATCTGTTGCAAGGTTCAGCGAGTCAATTTGTTCGTCGTTACCCATATTCTCGATTGACAAAGTCTTCACTCCCTTCTGAAGATCTTGATTGCTTGATCTTGAGCGGCACATCGAAGGTACATGTCCGAGTCGACCACATTTTGCGCATTGTTTTCTAAGGCAGGGCACGATCTTCGGGGCATGACGAGTACCACAACGAGAGCATAGATAGGAGTGATCGTCTGAAACTGTTTACGGGTACTAGGTACTTGAACACTTTGAGATGAGTTGATAGCATGTACCAAGCTGCTTTTATCTGACATTTTCTCCATTTGCGTACGAATTTCCTCAGCAGATCTACACATACTAATGGTTTTTTCCAAGGGTCAAATTTTCAGCTTCAAAGAGTTTCTGGCGGGTGTCATCTTGATAAAAGACCGCATACCACACGGTCACGAACTAGAACATCTCTAATTCTACCATAATCACACTTATTAGCTTGATTTTGTACTCTGGTCAAAAATTCATTGAATTGTTCCCCTTTTTCTTGTGATAATTGTTAAGAGGAAGCGTTCGTAAATTAGATTGGTTTTTTTAACAAAATATTGATTGAATTTGTCCTTGATTGCATCAAGGTCGGAGATTTCGTCATCGCTCTCATCTATTCCAAAAGAATCGTAAACTGAGAACGCATCTTCACCAAGAGATGTCATAAAGATTGCGATCTGTTTTTCTGCGCTTTTCTTATGTAAATTTGTTGCGACGGCGTACCACTCAAAGTGTTTCAGCCATTGTTTCCATCTAGTAGCCATGTTACAATCACTATTAATTACTAGAGATTTTGGAGGTTTGAGGCTTACCGCACTGTCATCTTTCTGGCCGTCCTGTTCCTCGCTCTTGCCCGGCGAGCCTGCTTCTGTTTTCCTCTTAATTTCGGCACCATGTCACAGTTCTAACTTTGTACTTTAGAGTACTAAAACTATATAATTGTAATACTATGTTTGATTAGAACTGTCGAAGTATATTTCATGTTGAAATTACAATGAGAATGATAGAATAAAATGAACAGTATGAATTGGTTGGACAGTATCGCATGTCCAGCAGAGCTACTGTAGTGTAGCGCTCAGGTGGTAGGTAGTTGACGCAGTAGGTAACCTGTCATGTATAGAGGTAAGTAAAATGCTAAATTAGTCAATGTCATGCTTTATTATTGTAGCTGATATGTTTTTCTATAGAGAACTAATGGGTAGAAGGGAATTTTTTTGATTATGATATGTTTTGTTGGGTGTTCATACTGTGGGAGCTAAAATATGACCTCCCAACCAGTAAATGAACGACAGTAAAATGACTGTTCATTTCACTGGCTGGAGGGTTATTTCACGGTTTTAAACTCGAATGGAGGCTTCCCAAGTGAAGAAACAACTAAACTGCCGATTTTTTGCCTCAACTTGTTTAAATAACTATCCTATCCAGTGAATGAACAATATGAACTATAATGTTCATTCACTGGAATTTCAGGGTTCATTCACTAGGAAATAGTGTTCATTCATGGGGTGAAATACATTAACTCCTTTATTGTGGAAAATTAGCTATAAAAATCAACTTTTCTCGTCTTCTCCCATGCTATTCTTGTTCCTTACATAATTTTAAACAACATCAGACAAATTCAAGTAGTGTAGTACTGGCAACTTTAAGAACTATATACATTAAAGTTCGTCGCTAGTGTGCTAAGAGCTTAAGTGTTCATTCATTGGGCGAGTCACCCTACGTAAAATCCTAAAATCGAATAAAAATTTTGCCGTCTGTCCGCGGCACTTTCCATTACCATTGACCGATTTTGATGAAATTTGGTGTAAGGGCTCCATTTGGGGTCTAGTTGTGCTCCGAAGCTTTTGGTTGATGTCAGTCACATCTAAAGGTTGAAAAATAACGGTGACATTTTCAAGAGTGCCCTAGCTCGAAAACTCTCGAAATAAAGGTATCGTTTTTTCAAGAATTTGAAATAGTATTGAATTTTTAGAATAGAATGAGACCGCCCAGCGTTCTGTAGGACCAACCGTTTGCTCCCCATGAGAACTTAAGGGTTGGACGTACGATCAATCAGAAACACGAGTGTGAATCGCAAAAAGAGGCCTAACCCTTTAGGATTCAAGGAACAGAACACTACTTTTCCCTGAAGGATTTGTGGTCGCTATATTAACCACCTGCTTTACTGCATTAGTTAGTAATGTCTAAGTCAGAGTGCGCGAAGGAGCCACTATATCAATATTTTGAACTGCTAGGAATCGATAGGAACACAAAAATAATCGATCGAACAGTGGGATCGATTCCAACCATCGAAGTGGTCGCTAGAGTTACCACATGTGTAGTATCTTGCCCCTGATTCTGGAAGGTTACGAAAGTGGTTCCGGTTTGTGGATGTTTCTGGCGTTTGAATTTTCTGCTGGCGGTTTTCCGATTGAGGTAAGTAAGAGATTTTCATGTACTTTACTTCAATCAAGTATTTGCAGCCATAAAAAACTTCCATTTAGATTGAAAACATTGGTATTTCATCTGATTCCCATGCTGATAACCCCGACATCACTCCTGTTTCCCCGATTTTTTCACTGATGAAAACTCTTCTCATGGTCAAATCAATTCGGTTTCATGAATCTGAAACCTAATACGCGCTTTGGAGTGTTTTTCCAATCGAAATTATGTTCGGCTTGGATAATCCGAGCTCCAGCCCAGATGCCATGCGACAAGTAGAGGTGGTCGCTGTAGCGACCACCAAGCCTTCAGCGTTTCAACTATGGGTCTCCCAAAATCAGTGGCGGATTTGGGAATTCTGTGCCATACATTCTTGTCATGTAGGTGAGTAGGAGGTAATAGGTACCAGTACCGGTACCGGTCATTATAGAGACCACTAAGCCTTGAGAGCCGTACTTTGTTACAATCAGTGCGTTGTCCTGAAAGTTCTGTGGTCGCCATATTGACCACCAGGAAACCTGAATTATAACAAAACAGAAGCTTTTACAAACTGACTGTCATGTTTTTTCAAGTCTTTGTGGTTCTTTGTGCCTTACTAGCAAATTTTTTCTAGTTCCTGATATCTTTTCTGTGATTGAAATAAGCGTCTACGCTTCTAAATAAGCGCATGACCATTGTGATCAGTGTGACTAATTCCCAGAGCTGTGATGTCTATAACTGAAATACCGTCAAACATATATATGAATATATGAATATATATGAATATATATGAATATATGAATAAAAATCTTATTCTGAGGTTCTGCGCATTTATTCCATGACCGCGTATCGCCCCCGATGAAAGTGTGGTCATTATAGAGACCACTAAGCCTTGAGAGCATCAAAAACAGAGGTAGTCATCTTCACCTGTAAGCGCATACCTACCATCATCCCAATGCGGATCGGAAACACTGAAATAACAACTAAACCAGCAGCCAGATATCTAGGAGTCATGTTGGACACAAAAATCACTTTTGGTGAACATTTAAAAAGGACTGCAGACAGGGCTGCACAAAAATCGGCAGCTCTTTGTCACCTTATGAGAAACATAAATGGCCCTAGACCATGCAAGAGACGCTTGATGATGACAGTGGTGGAGTCAATTCTCTTGTATGGAGCGGAGGTGTGGGCGGATGCACTGAGCGTGGCGTATCTCCGACAGAGACTGATAGCTGTACAGCGAAGAGGAGCTCTACGAATCGCCTGTGCATACCGAACAGTGTCAGAACCCGCTATCTTTGTGCTTACCAGTGTCATACCGATCCAGCTGATGGCCTCAGAGAGAAAAAGAATTTTCGACGGAAGGAATGAAGGAGACAGGTCCCGCATAGCCAAGGAAGAAAGAGATTGCACGATGGTAAGCTGGCAAGAGATATGGACAAGAGAATATAGAGGACGGTGGACCGCACGGCTAGTGCCAAACATCCAGAAATGGACGGACAGGAAGCATGGAGAATTGAACTTTTTCCTCACACAATTCTTCACAGGACATGGACTGTTTTATGCATATCTACATAAAATGGGAAAGGTAACTGTCCCAACATGTCCGCACTGTCAGAAGAGAGAAGATGATGATGCGCTGCACACCTTTTTCAAATGCACCAAATGGGCGGCTGAAAGAAGCCAGCTGCTGGCAGAGCTGGGATTAACTCCCCAAATTCCAACACCAGAAGCTGTCGTCAGCAAGATGCTGGAAGGTGAGAGGAGCTGGAGTCTTGTGGCAGCGTACGCAGAGAGTATCCTGACAAGGAAGACATTGTTAGAACGAGAGAGACAGAGAAGGGAACACCTGGGCCGTCCCGCCATCCAGAACTGATGAAGTGCCCCAGGACTCAGCCTGAAGTAATGTGTTAAACAGTTCCAGGCTGATCATTCAACGTGGGAGAAAAGGAGGTGTTTTTTTAGTGGGTTTGAATCCCACATAACCTTGAAGTCGCGGATCCTTCAGGGTATCTTACGAGATCCAACTCCACCTGTGGATCTTAAAGATTTTCTCACCTACCTGCCGAAAAAAAAAAAAAAAAAAAAAGCCTTGAGAGCAGTAGGTACTTTGTTTACAATCAGTGCATTGTCCTGAAAGTTCTGTGATCGCCATATTGACCACCAGGAAACCTGAATTATAACAAAACAGAAGCTTTTACAAACTGACTGTCATGTTTTTTCAAGTCTTGAGGCAATAATGAATGGAATATAAAGCATTTCAGCCTGATTCTCAAAGAAAAATGGCTTGCGCTTTCAGGGATCAGATGGGTGGTTACTCTAGCGACCACCAACACTTAATGGGTGAAACTCTCGAAATAAAGGTATTGTTTTTTCAAGAATTTGAAATAGTATTGAATTTTTAGAATAGAATGAGACCGCCCAGCGATCTGTAGGACCAACTGTTCACTCCCCATGAGAACTTAAGGGTTGGACGTACGATCAATCAGAAACACGAGTGTGAATCGCAAAAAGAGGCCTAAATTATAGCTGACCGAAATGCGATCGTTTCTTTGAGTTGTACTGAGTTCTGCGTCCTTGACAACCAGTAATCAAATTTCCTAATAATTAGGGCAATAATGATTCCTAACAATTTCTGTTTCTTCGAAATGAGTGTGAAGCATTTATTTCTTCCAAATAAACTTGATTGTCAAGTAGAAATGTGGTTGGTAGGTAACTATGGCTAGTAACTATGGCTGAAAGATGGCAACAATGGCAAAGCCACGTTCTTTGCTGACGGATGATCTATATAGAAAAATAATAAACCTTTGTCTAATAATTTGCAGCGTTTTTACTGAAGACCTTAACCTTTTGCTGGCAGAAATGACCAAATTGTACGAAAGTAGCACTTGGTCAATTCTGCCAAGAGAAAGCAAATAGGGATGAAAATGGGTGGGTGAGGAAACTGTAAGGGTTCTCTGAGTCCTTTATAGTTCGAGAATCGAGAAGTTGATAATACTTTGGCGAGAAGAGGCTTAAGTGTTATCTGAAGCATTAAAACCTCAATATTGGAAAAAATGGACTTGGTCACTTCTGCCACTCAACCCTCGACCTCGAGATGGTTCTTGAAATCTAGAGGAACCACCGTCTTTCTGAAATCAAAACATTAATAATATGATGGGAGGTTTGTTTCTTCAACCAGGTTTCTGTATAATATTGTCAACAAGCAGAATTTGACCTCAAAATTTGCTTATTTTAGGAACTTTCCAAGAAAATTGAAGCTACTGCGGTGGTCTGCAAAATTTGCGGTGGTCTGCAAAATTTAAATGTTCCACAAAAGAACATTTAATGTTCTTTTGTGGAACATTTGGATCATTTGAAGCACGCAGAATGTAAATGAAAAACAGTTGCAGCTCTTGTCCATCACTCGCTAAGGGTTTTTCATCTCTGAATTGACTGTCTGATTCCCCGCCCACTTCGAAAAATAACGGCTTCATTAGCGAACCCTCTTGGCGCCGATCCAACTCGAAAACCCCTCTGAGGACTCAACTCTGACCACTCCGTTTTATTATCAGGATTTTCTATTCTTTGCAGTTGAAAACCTCGTAAACCGGTTAGTTTATCCGAGTTCCGCCAAGTTGATTTCATTCGATTCGACAGTAAAAGCTCAATCGAGGGACTCGGACGCTGGCATTTTTATTTTTTTATTTTAATGAACGGTTATGGATCTACATGGAGTTTTTACAAAGCGCGACTGGCGGATTTAACCGATATCAACGGCGGTTCGTGAAATTCTTTTAAATTTTGTGGGTCCCACAAAATAGAAATTTGCACACGCATTTCGAGTGTCAAATATTTCTGAATAATTTTGGAAATAGTAGTTCGATTTTGATGAAGTTTTCAAGGTTTGATTGCAGGTGCTTCGAGACCATCACCTACGAATATCATCAATGTCGGACGAACAGCGGCGTCTAAGCACGAGTATACGTGATCTCACTTGAACTTAAATTCTTCAAGATCTGATAGCTCCATTTTGCTCAAATGTGGGGAAAATTGGGATCAAAACCTGGTAAGGAAAGTTACACTTCTGTCTGGGTTAGGGGTTGAATTAAAAACCTTTGACTGCTCTCGAGTGGTTATAAAAGGAAATATTTCGATATTTTCAAAAACCAACGCAAGAGAGCGGAAGAGTCAATTTACTAGCAAGGAGGTTTCGAGACTATTGGGGCATCAACAGTGACTTTACAGACAAGATCTAGTGAGCCACGCATTCCCTTGGCAAGAAAAGTGACACTTTTGGAAGAAGCAAAGAGTTCTTTCAATAACTGGTGAGATATTCAAGCAAGTGTCTGAGAAGAGTCCTCATATCTATGCAGGAAAAGAGTCATCTCACCCCAGTTTTCTCAAATTCAAGGAAACTATGCGGAATGACAGCGAGAAAAGTGGCACTGTCGTTTTTTTATCTTGCTATCGTGAATGGGGAATTTGCCTCACTTTTTTTTTTCGAATGAGGGTTTATTTTTATGGAATAAAACCATAGTGAGCTGCTCGAAAACGCATCCAAAAAATTTAGAGAATTTAAGGAAGATGGAAATTTTAAATGTGGTGGCAATGTGTAAGAGGCAGCCATGTTTGAAACGTAACGGATATTCTACCAATCTGACTTCAAAGGAGGTTCTGTGGCGCTTACCACAGAAGCGGAACATACACGAACTTTTAGCTTACAAGTAGTGCGCACAAGAGTGCGCCGCGAACTGGCAGGAAGAACCCAGACACAAAAGTGACCAAAAGAAACAATATTACTCACTTTTTTACAATACGATTCTACCTACTAGTTTATCAAGCATTATTAGTCTTCATCTTCTCTTATTTAGTTTCAAGATTTGAATCACATTATTCGAGTAGCCATTTCACTGGATCGTTTTGTGTGGCGGTGCTAGAACTCTGTCTGTTGTCGGAGTTGTTTTCGCGTCTTTTTTTTCGTATGACGTCAACAATATTCCTCGATTTTCGCGGTGTTTTGTAACAGAGGCTTCACTTGTTTAGGCATTTTCTCCTACGGTAATTTTTTCCCCTTGGTTATTCCTAGTGTTAAACGTTATTCTAGGGCCCTATTATAGGATTTGACTTGAAATTCCAGAATCTAAAATTGAGGCAAATTCCCCATTCTGACTGAAATAATTTATGCTGTGAAATTTACCGACCATGGGTTAGCAAAACTAACAGTGAATTAATTTCCACTGGGTTATTCAGTGGCGTCGAAAAACCGAACACCAAATTGCCGATTTCGTTTTTCGGCTCGTGAATAGTTGGGTTTCCTGAGAAGTAAGTATCACTTTTCCCGCTGGGGTGCGAAAAGATAATAACCCGATCTGTGGTAAGGATGGGTATCGACTAATCGGAATGATATATTATTATGCCAAATAAACGAAAGTTTCTGAACACACGTCAGTATTCTATATTAAATTAATTCTATATTAAATTAATCGGATAATCAATAAATTTGTAACTAATAGTTGTTTTTTCCCACTGAGACCTCAGATTCCAAGATCGATCTTTTCTTTCTTAGAAGAAAGTACCCAAGCTTTGAAATTGAGGGAAAATTCTATATAATATACCTCTGGATTTTCATCAATTATTCATTGTGCCGCCATGGAGAAATCAGTGGTCCCACCATGGTGCCAGGACATCAGAAATCACGTATTTGAGGGTTTTTGGATGTTTTACCTTGAATACGGATGTGAACTACGGACTGCCTACCAAGACTAACAGATGAAAGTTCAATGCGACGTATTTTACCACTTTGGTGCCAGACTGGCACCATTGGTGGGGGAATAAACTCGAATTCGCAAGTTGGGTATCGTAGATCATGGATTTTAGAATGCTGTTCAATTCTATGCTCGCATGCCGTGAGAAATATTATGGAAATGCTAATGGCGGGGGGGGGGGGGGTCACAATTTCTAACTCAAAATCGCTTACCAACTAGTTTAAAATGAACTAATGCTTATCCAATGGGACGTCCCGTGGAATGTGTGCATTACTTAACAATATGTTTAAAACTGTACATTTTTTCGGAATTTAAACTTTGAAAATCTGAAAAAATTTAAATTACAATTTTTAACGGAAATTGACCGCCATTTACGAACTAGTAACGAGTTCAATACATACCGTTTTCGAAACAAAAATCACGAACTGGGGAAGAGAAAAACATGAACTTCGACTACTCCTTCAGCTGCAATAATTGCCAGTATTGTAGACTTCTAAAATAGGCTGTCGTGGGGTTGGGGTCAAAAGTATAATTTCTAACGAATTACAACTTAGCCCGAAGTAATGTGCTAAACGGTTCCGGGCTGAGCTCCAACATGGGGGGAGAAAGGAGGTGTTTTTTTTTAGTAGGTTTGAATCCCACATAACCTGGAGGATGCGGGCCCTTCCAGGTATCTTACGAGATCTAACTCCATCTATGGACCTCAAAGATTTTCTCACCTGCCTGCCGGAAAAAAAAAATTACAACTTACACCACTGAAAAGTTAATGGTGCAATCCTAATACTGATGACCAAGTAAATCTTGATTTCCAGGGTAGATGCTTTATGGAACCGATTTGCGATACAGCGCAGATTGCTGATTTGAGGTTGACCGTCGACGTCAATAACGGACCATCAGAGCCACCTACGCTGGACCACCAATTACCCTTGTGGGGTTCAAGGGGACGCATCCTGACATAAAATCTAGCTGACGACCCTGGAGTCCCCTCGAGCCCAGGACATATCTGTCTCCATTAGCAACCCATGGCAGCATACTCCCCGCCATCTGTCTTAATTTCCATCCAACGAGAATAAATATTCCCCTCTCAGCTAACTACTATAGTGGACTAACTATTAGGGCACTGTTGAAGTGTGACACGGATATAGGGCTACAACGGTCGCTTCTGCTGGCCCTCACGACCCTTCTTGATGACACCAGGACGTCTCTGTAACTCCACTACCACCGATGCATTCAAACTGTGTTAATGACGTGAACTGCAGCCCACACGACGGTAAATCCTCCCACCAAGTTCAACAAAACTGAACTTCTGAATGGACCTTCATTATTCAACCCCCAATGTATCTAATTTTAGAGATGATCTCTTCGAATGAAGACTAGACACTCAATAAACAGGGCTTAAATTATTATTATTATTACAGTAATATCAAAGGTGCGACACCATTCGATTCGAAAAAACGCTGCAAATCATTGCCCAAAGGTATATTATTTTCTGGTATATTTTTTTTTTATCTTCTGTATAGATCACCCTTCTGTATGGATCCCTCCCTACCAACCTTAGGTACCTACTACCTACTAGGGCATTCTTGAAAATTTCAACCCCAACCACCAACCAAATGGAAATGAAGGGACTTTTTTTACCTACCAACTATTGGTAGGTACTACTTACCACACCATACTGCCTTCACAATTAGGTTTATTTGGAAGAAATAAACGCTTCACACTCGATTTGAAGAAATAGCGAGCTTCATATGGAAATTTGAATACTGGTTACGCAGAAAGCAAAACTGAATACAACTCGAAGAAACGAACAGCGATCGCATTTTAGTCAGATAAAATTTGAACGTAGATTAGACCACTTTGGTGACTCACACTCCTGATTCTGTTTTATCGAAGGAAAACCCTTATATACTCGTAGGTAGCGAAGGAATCGTCCTATAGAGCTCCGCGTGGTCTCTAAAATTTCTAAAAATTCAATGCTATCTTAAATTGGTGAAAAAACAATACCTTCATTTCGATAGTTTGCGAGCTAGGGCACTTTTGAAAATTTAAACTCTTAATTTCCATCCCTTAGAAGTGACTGACATCAAACAAAAGCTACGCGGCACAACTAGACCCCAAATGGAGCCCATATACCAATTTTGAACCGAATCGGTCCAGTGCTGCTAAGAAAAGTGCCGCGTATGGCGGACGGACGGAAAATTTTTTATTCGATTTTCGATTCTACGTACCTTGAAACGTAAATCAACAAATTTTGAGGGGGGGTTAAATTTTTTTTTCTTGGTCGATTCCAAAGGTTTAATATTGAAAATCATAAACCAAAAAAACACATGAGTTATAATTATATACCTTCCTTGACCAAGTTGAATATTATAACAGTTCTATTTTCTTACATGTAGAAAACACCAGCCATCATTTCCGGAGGATATTCTTTTGAAGATTTCGATTGTATTAATTTTGTTTTGACGAAATAGACCAGAAATGGCGGCAGATTTCTATTAATTTCGAAGCTCGTTACAAGGGACTCGATATCCATTGAGGTGCTCGAAGATTATATAGGAAAATAAAGGACATTCTGCAGAACAGTGTCAATTTCATAATTTTTTTTTAAAGCAAATTCGATTTAAAAAACGATGCGAATTATTACACAATGGCTTATATTACCAACCTGGTTGGTGGAGGTTGGAGGACCTTCTACGTTGTCTGTGAAGAATAGAATAGCCATTATCGTCATAAAATGTAGCAATCATTGTCTCTTCATGTTGAGGTAAGTCTCGAGTGTGCATATATGGGATAGCACAGGCCCCAGCACGCTTCCTTGGGGAATAGGATGTGCGCCTGGGTGGGAAAAACTGTTTATTGTTATTTTTAATCTAAGGTAGACCTCATTCTGAGAATTTTGGTACCAACCGCGACCTTCTAGCGTGTGTAAATCTTTTCCTGTGAATTTTTAAAGTTTCCAGAAACTTTCTGTAGGTAGTGGCTTCTCTCATGTACTTCACCGTACGTTCCATCCTTCTCCTTCCCCATTGAGAATTTGGATGAGTTCAGACTCCGTTAGGGTGGTTTTTCCGAAGCTTTTTACTCTAAATTCTTTCAATACTGGGCATATCGCTAGGAAGTGAAATGGTGTTTCATTTTCGTGTCTGTTGCACATGGAGCATCTGTTTGCCATGCCCTCTCTCCACCACCTATAATTCACCGTTACCATCTCTGTCCGCGCTTTGCTGAACGTTCTTATTTTATATATGTCCTTCAGTCCCATGTATTCTAGTCCCTTGTCTAATTTCCGGTCGAGTTTTGCATATATCTGACGTGCAGAGTTCCTGACTTCATTTTCCAAGTTTCCCATCCATTCTTCCTTCATCTTTGTGATCAGCGATCCCTTTGTAATCCTCCAAGTGCTCGAATTCAACGCGATGCCATGTATGTTAGCCAGTCTGTTATATTCTTTCCACCAGCTCACGTCTTCCTTGATGACCTGCTCTCCCACCACTCTAGTGTATCGTTGCTGTGGGTGGTGCTCTACAATCTTCGCTATGTAATCCATTGTGTGAAAATACATTGGTTCGAACTCAGTGGCGCCTCCTCCAGGCAAACATAGCAAACACTGTTTGCCTTACTACAAAATTTGTAGTAAGCATATATAATATGCAAATAAAAAAAATTAATTTTTGTTGAGATTCTCCTATAGTTCCATTTTTGCAAGTAATATTTAGCCGATTTTGGAAAACTTTTATAATATTTATGGACTATTTCGTTATTATCAAGGCAGTTAGATTAAATAGGAGAATGGAATAAGAAAGTGCGTATTTTGTCTTGGATAGGTACTAGCCCGCAACACACCTGAGAGTTGAAAATGTCGGTAACTACGACAGATTGCAGATGATACGCGAACTAGCGCGGGCGATGCAAGGCTTGTCTCCAGTACTCTGTGATGCAAGGCAAGCAGTTCGAAAAAATGAATTTTTCGGGACCGTTTAGAGTGAGAGGCGACGATCGGCGGGGGGTCAGCGCGGGGTCAAGTATTGCCATACCCCCACTACCACGCTATCAGCTGTTGCAAACAGTCGGAAAACTGTTTCGTGACCTTGAAAGCAGAGAAGCATGGATACTAATTAACCCATGCATGGCAAGACATAACATATCCATCCAATCACATTATCTCAAGGAAGGAAAGCAGTTCGTTCTTTCGCCGCCGCAAATAGCAGCTGTTTGACGTTGGCTGGTGTCTCGTTCCCGATTTTATTGTATTTCTCTGTACCTAATCGTTTTTCTAGTTGCTAGACACTTGGAAATAACTGCATAACATTGTAGAATGAAGGTTTCACGTCTTATTAGGTCTAAATTCAGAGTCTCTTTTTTGGTTTATTATTTTCAAGAAAAAAAGTTTGAGCACCCTCAAACTCCGATGGTTTACCTACTTACGTGTAGATTATGAAAATCGAATATAAAAAATCCGTCCGTCCGCGGAACTTTTCTTAATTATTATGGACTGATTTTGATGAAATTTGGTTTATGGGATTCCATTTGGGGTCTAGTTGTGCCCCGAAGCTTTTGGTTGATGTCAGTTAGTTCTAAGCGGTGAAATGGAAGGGAAGTAACTTCCAAAAGCGCCCTCCTATCTCGAAAACTCTCGATATGAAGGTATTGTTTTTTCACAAATTGAAGATAGGTACCTACCATTGAATTTTTAGAATCGAACGAGACCACCCAGAGCTTTTGAGGACAAACTGTTCGTTCCCTACGAGAACTTCAGGGTTGAACTTACGATAAATCCGAAAAACGATTATGAATCGCAAAAGAGGCCTGATTATCTTTCAAATTTTAGCTAACCAAAATGAGATCACCGATCGTTTCTTTGGGTTGTACTCGGTTTTGCTTCCTTAGCAACCAGTAATAAAATTTCTAAACGAAGGAATTCTTTAGTTCTTCGAATGGAGTGTGATTGTGAAGATAAAACATGGTTGGTTGGTGGTGACAATAGCAAAGCTGAGTTCTTTGCTGGCACATGATATATACAGAAAAAAAGAACATTTGTGTAATAATTTGCAGCCTAGCTGTTTGCCTGACGAATATTTTCACCCGACGCCCCTGTTCGAACTCGCTTTCCGCATAAATGATGTAATTGGGAGAGTTTCATCAAATACAAAGTATATTCCCTTATCTTCGATGGTGAGGAAGCAAAACGGAATAATGTACGACATGTCTCTCGTGGGAAGTTTTCATGTTTTCGATGGCTGTCGTAACTTGAAATCGTACACTGAGATCTGTCACTGCCGTCTTTCTTTTTGGGGAAAAGTGGGATTTTAGGGGCGACCGAACAATGAGATGTGGTTAGTGAACGGAGTGGAAAACCCTGTCGAGGTCTCGCAAAAAAGGAGAAAAAAGGTCGTATTGGAGTGTAGCGGTGTTGGTGGGGACCCATTGTGGGTTGGGTGCACCCCGTAATATACCAAGGATGTACGAGGGTGAAGAAGAAGAAGCGCGGGTGTCGCGAAAGGTTGATTGAGAGGGTCATGAGGAAGTTAGCTGGAGGCGGAGGTTGGAAAGGGCGAAATCAATAAGATAGTGGTTGAAGAGGGAGGAAAGGAGGTAGGTCGCCGGTAGTTTATGAATGGGAAAAGGACGAAGGTGATACGGGTCGAGTGATATGGGTGAAGGGACTGATATGGGAGGGTTTGGATGAAGAAGAAGAATAAGAAACCCTTCGGCCCACCCTCGTCCCTTCCGAGCGGATCTTGAAGGGCAAACATGAGGAAAAACCACACACGTATGGAAGATGAAGTTTGTCTTCAGGATGATGGCCAACGATGAAGAAGGGGAAAGTATATGATATGATGGTTGTCGAATGGTAGAAGGGGGAAATGAACGCAACTTTCAATAAACATGTAGTTTAATAATGCATGCATTCCAGGCGAGGTCTCATTGAATAAATATTTCCTTCAAAATCAACCGATAAACGATACAACTTCATCTACCTTTCTCAACTTCAGGTAGGGAGAAACCACCAGTATCAGACACTACAAGGTGAGATACTAAAGCACGTTTTTTCGCATAAAACTCAATTTTTTCAAGAAACTTTCCTCTTAAACCTTGAAACTGACATACCGTTGGAAAGGTGAGATCTTGGGGTAGATTTTCCCGTCAAGTGCACCACGATAACGGTATTTTTTACCGTTATTTTTTACGTTTTTTTTTTTTATCGTTAGCCTGAAAAATGGCGATTTTCATAAAAAATGATAAATGTTGACTTTGATTTATATTTTTACTTTTACAAATGGCTTCAAGAAACTGGGTTTCCCACTAAACGGATAGGAAATTTAACGCTCTTTCCAACGGTGTACTCAGATTCGAAGTAGCATGAGAAATAAGGGAGGTATGACCATTTTAGTGCTGCATGGTCAAAAATACGAATAAAAACTTTAAAGTGGAAAAGAAAGAATTTTGAGTGGTTTAAGAAAAAATTGCTTTGAGACATTTTTTGTTGCAAATTAGTTGTAAAATCGATCCTTGAAGTTTGGTCCATCCAAATGGTAGACACCCTGTATACAGAATATCTACTATTGAGATGGACCACACTTCAAGGGCTCTATAACTAATTTTCAACAAAAATGCCTCTTACAAATTTACGTAAGTCCCTTATTTATCATGCAAATTCAAACCTGATTACAACGTTGAAAAACAGCGGTAAATTTCCTATCCGTTTTTCATTAGCAACCAGCATTCAAATTTCCCAATGAATCCTCCTCAACTCCTTATTTCTGCAAATGAACTTTTTTCGTGTTTTCGATCTTGTGGCACTAAGTCATAACTCCCTTATTTCTCATGCAAATTCAAATCTGATTACACCGTTGGAAAGAACGTTGAATTTCTAATCCGTTAAGTGGAAACCCCAATTTTTGGAAGCCATTTGTGAAAGTGAAAAAAAGTCAGTCAAAATTTATACTGGGGTGTGCGCATGGGTTTATTATGACTCGACTTGCTCAATACCCGGATAACGAAGGTCAGAGGTACTAGTACGGAGGCTCGGCCCTTTCCCTGACTGACCCACGAGGCTACCAAAGATTTTGGAATAGGTAGTCGTCTATGTTAGGAGGTATACCCTGCGGGAAATCGGCCGGCCACTTTCTTTCAATCGTAGCACTGTACGAGCTACAAGCGGAGATTGTCAGGATTCTTTATGCCGCGAGGAGTGATTTCATCAGACAATGGGGGGGGGGGGGGGGGTAAAATTAGGTGTCCCAACTTCTTGACAACTCACCAAGACTTTGAAATTGAAGGATCTTTATGTTTTTCGGATTTAACAGAAGAAGAAATAGAACTTGATTGGTGATGCACGAGAAACATATGAGGACAGCAAAACTTATCTATGTGGGCCGAGGAATTAAAAAAAGTCTGACAAGCGGGTGTGGCACATAGCTTTCCCGTATTCATAACCCAAGTGTATAGATGATCCGATGCATAGCAGTTAATCTCAAAACATCAATCTCTAAGTACCTTCCACTACCCTCATAGGGGACCATCCACATGCCAATCTGAACAATCCTAGAAAACTGAATCAAATTCGGATGAAAAATGTAAGTGTTATGGCGGTTACAAGGATTTTACGTTTGCGCATGCGCAGAGGCTACTCTCAATTTTAAGGCCTTGATTTTCATAGGGGACCATCAACAACCTAATCCGCATTATCTCTGAAAATTTCATCAAAATCGGATGAAAAAAGTGGAAGTTATGGCTGTTACAAGGAATTCACGTTTGCGCATGCGCAGCGGCTACTATCAGTCCGAGGATAATGATTTTCATAGGGGACCGTCTACACGCCAACCCACACGATCCCTGAAAATTTCATCGAAATCGGACAATAACTTCGTATAGTTATGCCGGTTACAAGTATTTCAAGGCAGACACGGAACCAAAATTGTTCAAAAAGGTCTGAAACGCAAAACGCGAGTGGAAATTTCGATTTTGGAGATTTTTTTTTTTCAACCTAGGAAAGTGAAAACAAAGCTTCCGCTACCTTGGTAGACTCGGAAGCAAAAGTCTTGAAATGTTTTTTGAATCTACTAGTGGTGGCTTTCGTCTTTTCTGACGTCGTTGGGACTCGAGGATTTCGGCTCGTACGCAATTTTATCAGTTTGTTGACGACCGTTGAAGTGAGGATTAAATGGTCGAGGCCAAGTGTTTCCTGTCAACCCGGGGATTACGTGGAGAGGGCGCTATTAATCTAATCCACTCCTTCTTCCCCTGTGTGGTCACAAAATGGAAAATTTCCGATCTCCCACGATCACTGTGGAGACTAGTGAGCAGAATCTGCGAATTAATTCACCGTGATCCTATTTCTGAGTACTTACTTGAGGCCGAAGGGAAAGAGTGTGGAATCTCTAATGTGATTCTCGGATAAGAGATGGCGCTCTCGCCACTTCAAAAGTTTTCCCACCTTCGACAAAAGCTTTTTTTGGTTTTACCATAGGTAAAATGTTTTTTACCATTTTGTCGTGAAATCTCGGAATTCATGAATGAGGAATAATAATCTTTCAGAAAGATTCTTTCTCACATGATTGGCTCTGTTGATACGTTTATGTTGAGTTACTTATACGTGATTGATGGGAAATTATCGCACAATGTTTAGTTCTGGTTTACGAGTCAAATAACATTGTGTAATGACTATGTTAGGAATGGGCATCGATACCCGATATTTTAAAATATCGATACTTCTGTAACGATACTCGATATTTTAAAATATCGATACTTCTGTAACGATACTCGATATTTTAGTATCGATACTGTACTATCCGATATTTTCGGATATCGATACTTTGGATCCGATATTTCTAAACATCGAATATCGATACAGTTCTCTCAACATGATGGCTAAAAAATAAAAATATGAAGAAGGTAGGGAGCCTGATGGGTCTTAACTCGGATAAAATTATATTATTATGGAGAAAATGTTCAATAAAATTTGCAGTGGGTATTTTCTCCAAATTTTCAAATGTTTTTACATCAAAAGATGCCTGATTCATTCTATGACATAAGCTCACTTGTTGGCGAATTTTCAAGGAAAATGAAGCTATTGCAATTGCCACAAAATTTTTGTCCGTCGAATGTCACATCCGTATTCAAGGTGAAACACCAAAAAACCCAAGAAATTTGAGGTTTATGGTGCCCTGGCACCATGGTGGCACCAATTTTATTTCCATGGTGGTACAGAAAGTAATTCATGCAAATCCTAAGGTATAATGAGAATTTTCCCTCAATTTCAAAGCTTGGATACAATTAGTAAGCAGTAAAGGAACCGAAATATTGAAAAATTGGATATTTAGTGAATATTATCCCCCCACCCATCCCCTCCTCTTGCAAATTTTGGTACTCTGGTGAAATCATATACAACTCGGAAGTTATTTTAGTCAAACAAAAAAGAAACACACAAATCGGTTGGAAATTGAGGCCTGGGCAGAGTTTATAAGATTATGCCCGCAAACGCACGTTTTTTAAGCACTAACCCCCCCTTTCCCCCCTTAAAAGGCGAAATTCGAAATTCCGGCGCAGTAGTGCACAACTAGATAGTTTTCCGCGTCGAAGAAAAAAAGAACCACGAAAATCGGTTGAGAACTAAGGCCTGGGCAGAGTACACAAGATTTTGTTACACACACACATACACACACACACACACACACAGACATACACCTATGGTTTTTATCGCGGATTAGGATTCAGAATGGTCTAAAACGGATTACTGTGTGGTTATTTTTTTTTCTGTTGAGTGTTGTCCTCCTTCACCCCAGATCGATCGCATAAGGACGCCCAAGTCTTACTGTGGGACGTCCTAAAAAGTTACTTCCTCATTTTTCGGACTAGAGTAGCGTGATTAGTAACGTAATGAAATACTCAGTTTACTCGTAAATACGATAGTACTAAACTGTAAACAACTTAATTAACTATTACATTTTTTGATCACGACCCTCAGCTAAAAGACATATTTACAAATAAATTTAAATGTGTAAATAGGGCTTGGACTCTTGATAGTAAGAAATGAATAAATAGAGATAAAAACGTATTTTCCTTGAGAATATTAGGTAATATTTACATTTCACGACCCCAAAGTATCGATACTTGATATTTTGAAATATCGATACTAATGCCAGACGATACGTGAAGTATCGATTCTCAAATACGATACAGTATCGATACAAAATATCGATACTTTTGTAACAATACCCATCTCTAGACTATGTCAGCTGTTCGTTTCTTCGACTTGTAGGGTGACTCGCCCAGTGAATGAACACCCCCCAGTGAATGAACAGTACGAGGTTATTTGGGAATAATAAGGCTTGTGATGCACCCTGGTGATAACGGTGTTTTTCATTAGTTCCATCAACATCTCATAGATAGCAGGGTGAAGCAGTAGATGAAAAAAAGTCTGCCATCTTCTTCGGTTTTGATGTTATCAGCAGGTCTGTCTCCAAGAACGTCTCTGGGGGTAAGAAATGGAGTTGGCCATTACGTGGGGATTAGTGTTTAGAGGAAAGTAAAATGCTAAATCAGTCAATGTCATGCTTTATTATTGTAGCTGATATGTTTTTCTAGAGAGAACTAATTGGGTAGAAGGGAATTTTTTTGATTATGATATGTTTTGTTGGGTGTTCATACTGTGGGAGCTAAAATATGACCTCCAACCAGTAAATGAACGACAGTACAATGACTGTTCATTCACTGGCTGGAGGGTTATTTCACGGTTTTAAATCGAATGGAGGCTTCCCAAGTGAAGAAACAACTAAACTGCTGATTTTTTGCCTCAACTTGTTTAAATAACTATCCTATCCAGTGAATGAACAGGTGAATGTGTATGGGAATGGAGTGTTCATTCACTGGAATTTCAGGGTTCATTCACTAGGAAATAGTGTTCATTCATGGGGTGAAATACATTAACTCCTTTATTGTGGAAAATTAGCTATAAAAATCAACTTTTCTCGTCTTCTCCCATGCTATTCTTGTTCCTTACATAATTTTAAACAACATCAGACAAATTCAAGTAGTGTAGTACTGCAACTTTAAGAACTATATACATTAAAGTTCGTCGCTAGTGTGCTAAGAGCTTAAGTGTTCATTCATTGGGCGAGTCACCCTACTCAGTTTTATAGTTTTAGGTTCTTAGCTACCAGTAATAAAATTTCCTAATGAAGGAAGCACAACTCCCTACTTCTTCGAATTGAGTGTGAAGCGTTCAGTTCTTCCAAATTAACTTGATTGTGAAGAGAAAACATGATTGGTGGGTAAGGGCAATGGCAAATCTGTGTTATTTACAGCAAAATAATAATTTGTGTAATAATTTGTAGTTTTTTTTTTGGTTTGTCTAAGGTCATAGTAGGTACTTCACCAAAACCTTAAAATTTGCACCAAACTCCAAAATTTGCACCAAACTGCAAAATTTAGAATAATAATTGTATTTTCCTTTTCTATGTTTGACAGCTGATTTTTGAAGATCCCCAGTAATTGACAGGCGACAGGACCGACAGGACAATAATTGACAGACAACCTATTTCCTGCATTTCTCGAGTGCTGAACCAATATCGGCATTCGTTAGTTCAACTCATTGCTACAAATAACAGTAATGGTGAAAAATGTAGGATCACTTACATTTGTAAAGTGAGATAATTGTCTTATTGAAATATCACTTTCAATATAGCTTCATCATTTTTTCAAGATTAGAGCCTCCTCATTGCAAAACTTCTTCTTGTATTTCTTATGTTTGAGGAAAATGTACATGAAGGTAAGAAGTTCTCAGGTAGGAAACGATTTGTGGTCCTAATATTTTAGACCAAAGTTGAAAAGGCAATCACTGGTGCCTTTACCCTAAGTGATACCATATTAAACAGTAACTCAGATGGGAAATTAATTGTCATCCTTACATTTACGCTGCTTGCAAACTTACTATGCACTTTCTATTGTATAACATAATAGGGAATAACACTATAACTATAATGTTGAAATAAATCGATAAAAAAGTGTGCTTTGTGGGCGCGGCACATAGCTTCCTTGTGTCCATAACCCGAGAGTGCATGAATGTCGATCCTCCTTCCAAATTGGAAGTCGATTGGAGTCCTCTGCAAGTCCTGTTGGTCTCCCCCCTGGTTGCAAGCAACCAGAGCAGAGAGGGGTTTTTTTTCTATTTGCCCCCGAGAGTGCAAATAGATAATCCGATGAATAGTAGATAATCTCAAACCATCAATCTTTAGGTACACTGCACTGCCCTCATATGGGACTATCTATTCGCCAACTCGCACAAACTTTGACAATTTCATCGAATTCTGATGAAAAATGTAGAAGTTATGGGTCATGAGCAGAGGCTACTATAATTTTGAGGGCAATGACTTTCATAGGGGACCATCCACACCGCAAACCGTCACAATCCCTGGAAGTTTCATCAACATCGGACAGTTAGTTTATAGTAATGCCCGTTACAAGGATTTGCGGACACACAGGCACGAAACCAAAATTGTTCAAGTCTGTACCATCGGAAGCAAATTAATAGCCGAAAAGGGTTCGGAAAAAAATTAGCCTTCATATTCATCAAACATCAACACATGAAAGGCCTTGTGGTGGGGGAGATCCAGAAGGATGTTGTTATCAACTTTCCGGCTTCATTTTCCGAGATTAATTTTCCGGGAGTAATCCGGTTACGGTTACGCTCCAACGCGTTCAACTTCAATTCCAATATTTCCCGACGACTCATTTCCCTCGACGATCCCCGCTGGAAATACTGCGCGAGAAAAACACGCTCACACACTCACACGTCGCTTCTCTTAAAATGCGGAAAATCTCGTTAACCGAAAGTGACGGTTTCAGCCGCGGAAGCCGAAACTCCATTGAGCGAGCGGCTCCCCTCTGCAGAGTTAGAAATCGTTATATTTTCGGCATCTCATTACGGTCGCTTGTACCACTCGACGTTTTACTGCATCACATAATCGTTCGACACGTGTTCCGTATTGGTACTCCATCATGGAATTGTTTCTCCCTTTCAATTGTGCTTTGTCACCGTCGTGACCTCCTCCTAAGTGTACATAATGGGGTAGTTGCATGATATTTTTTTGTATTTTTTCTGTGTAGAGAATCTCTATTGAAGTACGTATCTGCAAATAAAACTCCCGGAAACGCTTCCTAAAAATTTAGAGATTTTTTCGAAAAACGGGATTTCGGATTCAGGCGGGAAAACCTACACACGGCTAGGACACTGCGGGGTGGGGGCTACGTCACGGGTGTGAAGGGGGCCAAGAGACCCCTACACCACTGTTACCCTGACGCAAGGTTATCGACTGGGGGTACTGTGCCGGAGGGATCCTTTGCCCGGGGGGTCCTTTGATAGCAACCCTCTGTTTGTTTACGTTCGTTTGTGGCAATAAAATTGGAGAATCACTCACACTTAGTGGTGCTTTCATACTGAATTTTGCTAGCTGTGCAATCGAAACACGTTGCATCAAAGATTTTGTTTCCTACTGGCATTCTCTCCACTGTAACTGAAATCGTACATGGTTGTGAGGAAACGCGGCGTTCTGGTGATACTCGAGCCACAACCTCGCAAATTTGCTAGATTCTTCTAAGTTGGACATAATCAACATCGTTTTATTTAACAATTTACTAACACTCATTGGTACTGTGTTGTACAGGATAATGACACTACAATGAAACTTCCAATAAATGAGCAACCATTTGGATGAAGAAGTACTACACACAAGAAATCACAGTTACAACTGACCTTTTACCTTAAAAGTGTCAACTTACCTCACATTATTGGCTCCTTTTATTTCAACGCTGACGAACTTGTTGTTATTGATGTAAAAATCGTACAACATGCCAATATTTATGTACGGAATATTTTCCAGGGAAGCTACCTCGAAACTCTAGTCGATGGCTCTCCTTTTTGGCATATTGACATTTTATGTCAATACTTTGGCACATAAACGAAAAAAAAGTTACGGTTGTTTTTCTGATGATTTCTACTTACAGCCAAGTTGTTCCTATCAAACTTTATCTTCGTCATTCGCGTTCGTAGAAAAATCGTTCACCATTCGTTGGAAAGCCCTACATTTACGCATAAATGATATACTGCCAAAACCGTTGTACTTACGGAAGAAACTGAGATATATGCCTGAGTTCAAAAAGAACTATCAACAACATTCGAAAGCAGATTGGGTAGGTAGCGGGAAAAAGTGAAGACATGTGTTCCAGACTCGTATGCAAGCGTTTATTAGCTTCTTGAAACTTTACAGTGAACATTATCTTTTCCAAACCAATCAACTAATAAATTATGGTAAATACTGGTGTAAACTATAATATGGTAACAACTCGGACCGCACTACGAGAAAGGGCCACCCGAAAAACTGATAACGTGATAACTATGACCGTAAAAGTAACGTGAGGTTTTAGCGCCAACACAACAAAAAGAAAAACAGCCAAAATTATGCTTCAAAATTTTCAATTTAAACGATTAATTCAAACATAAAAAGCCTGAAAAATATATTTCAAAGTTTTTTTAATCATCACCATCATTTTGCAAGTATATGTCAATGTTTCTGACTCGAATTGTCCTCGATTGCAGTGATCTCAACGCACTCTATCGTGAGATTCTCGTATAGGGATGACATAAGAGGAGTGGCCCGCCAACACTAAAAAGGATGGTACTTCTTTATTGAAATACGGCTAAACTAAATGGAATTTCGAACTGAAAACTGGTCCATATACGTTTTTAAGTGCGCTAAATTCGAATCTGAAGTCAAAAACACGAAATTCCGACCCATGCAACTACCCCATTGTACACTAAAACGCATCTAGATAGACCCACAGGTTCACGCAACGGTCGAGACCAGAGATGCAAACCTACCTTCATCTCCTGTATATTTCAGGAGTACATAAGGGCAGCTCGAGGTACCACCAGCAACCCATTCTAGCCCAATCCACTGTCTTCACGCCTTACCTCCACCTTCCACGATCATTTAACGGTTTGAGGCCGGTAAGATCTACCTTCTCTGACACCTACATCCCTAAGGGCCGGGGGTACAAGTCAACGTTTAAACGAGGACACAGCTAAGCTTCGCTTAATTTTGAAACATCGTTTAAACTACAGATCCCGTTTGGCGGGTGTACAAGTCCTTATCAGCTCGGTTTAGGAAACTGGAGTTTAGGAATCCAGAGACGACGAAGACGAAGAGAAAGAGAATAAAACGGCATGGAACTATAAATGTTCGTAACTGCAAATTTTTGATGAATTTCAAGGCAGCAGTTGGAATAAACATCAACTTCACGTTAATCACGATAACCTGAAACCTCAACGTGAGTTTTGCTAGAATAAAAGTGCGGACGAATTTTTCTTCAATCGACTCAAAAACCTTCATTTTAGCGTTTCTATTTATTGTAATACTCTAGTGGTGAAAGAAAGGAGTGTCGAAAAATAAATAAAAACAAACCAACGATGAAAACGACGTATTAACTTTCATGATGGACCCAAAAGTCGGTTATTCAAGAAAGAGTCTTCCCGTCCAAGAACAGCGGTTTTTCGAAGATGTGGTGAGTATTTTCGTCATATTAATTTTATCCTATTTCTTATCATTAAAAGAAATTTTGCAATCCGAATAGGTACTTGCGACGATAATGTGAAAGTGAATAGTGATTTATCACTAGTTATTATAAATCATTATAAATTATCAGTAGTTATAACTACTATTTCTTTAACTAGCAAGCAACTTGGTTCCGAATATTGGTTGATGTACGTAAATAATCATAACGATTGATAGAACACCTGATAGAATGTTTACCAAAAAGCACTCCTACAAAACCAGCAAGTAGGTACCTACAGCAACTTATGTAGCGCAAATTGCTCGTAATGCATTTTGTTAACTACTTTCTTACGTCACTCTTCATCATAGTTACCTACTTCACAACTCTATTCATCACACCCAATTCCTTTTTTCAGGTGATTACCATGTTCAACTGAAGATACGTCTCCTGCGTAGGGTGCTGCACTATTCCTAATGGTCATTTTCTCCTACCTTCCCATTTTATTTTATCAATGCAATATTATTTTGTAGGTATTAATTATTGTGTAACTGAGTAAAGGACCTGACTGATACCTAATATTTAAATTACTGTACCTATCACAAATCAATAATGTTTTGAGATGATATTCTGTACATTTTTTCCAAAAAATACACAAATGTACCTTTTTTATAATTTTTGTAACTTTACCTCTCTTGATTTCGTTCTAGAGAATAATTCATTCTCTTACAGAGAATAATTCATGAAAATCCGGAAGTTCAATGAGAATTTTTCCTCAATTTCAAAGCTTGGGTACAATTAGTAAGGCATAAAGGAACCGAAATATTCAAAAGTCGGATATTTTGTGAATATTATCCCCCACTCGCTCCCTCCCCACACTAATTTTGATACTCTGGTGAAATGGTGTGCAATTTGGAAGAAACACGCAAATCGGTAGGAAATTGAGGCCTGGACAGAGTTTACAAGATTATGCCCGCAAATACACGTTTTTTTTATTATTAACCCCCCCTTTCCCCCCTTTAAAAGGCAAAATTCGAATTCCGGCGACTTAGTGCACAACTAGATAGTTTTCCGCGTCGAACAAAAAAATAACCACGAAAATTGGTTGAAAACTAAAGCCTGGGCAGACGACACAAGATTTTGTCACACACGCACACACAGACATTCACCTATGGTTGAGTGTTGCCCAACTTTACCCGAGATCGATCGCGGAAGGTCGCCCAAGTCTTACTGTGGGACGTCCTAAAAAGGGGAAAAACACTGAGGTCAGTGAATAAACGGGTTTTCCCCCTTTTTAGGACGTCCCACAGTAAGACTTGGGCGTCCTTATGCGATCGATCTGGGGTAAAGTTGGACAACACTCAACAGAAAAAAAAAATAACCACACAGTAATCCGTTTTAGACCATTCTGAATCCAAATCCGCGAAAAAACCATAGGTGTATGTCTGTGTGTGTGTGTGTGTGTGTGTGTATGTGTGTGTGTGTGTGTGTGTGTGTGTGTGTAACAAAATCTTGTGTACTCTGCACAGGCCTTAGTTCTCAACCGATTTTCCTGGTTCTTTTTTTGTTCGTCGCGGAAAACTATCTAGTTGTGCACTACGTCGCCGGAATTTCGAATTTTCCCTTTTAAGGGGAGGAAAGGGGGGGTTAATGCTCGAAAAACATGCGTTTTTGGGCATAATCTTGTGTACTCTGCCCAGGCCTTAGTTCTCAAACGATTTTCGTGGTTCTTTTTTCGTTTGACGCGGAATACTATCTAGTTGTGCACTACGGCGCCGGAATTTTGGATTTTGCTTTTTAAGAGGGGGAAAGGGGGGGTTAATGCTTAAAAAACGTGCGTTTGCGGGCATAATCTTGTAAACTCTGCCCAGGCCTCAATTTCCAACCGATTTGCGTGTTTCTTTTTTTGTTTGACTCAAATAACTTCCGAGTTGTACATGATTTTACCACAGTACCAAAATTCGCAAGGGGAGGGGTTGAGTGGGGGGATAATATTCACAAAATATCCGATTTTTCAATATTTCGGTTCCTTTACTGCTTACTAACTGTCCCCAAGCTTTGAAATTGAGGAAAAATTCTCATTATACCTCCGGATTTTCATGAATTATTCTCTGTACCACCATGGAACTAATATTGGTGCCACCATGGTGCCAGGACATGGTGCCATGATGCCATAAACCGCTTATTTCGTGTTTTTTTTTTTGTGTTTCACCTTGAATACGGATGTGAATTTGACGGACTGCCTACCAAAACTAACAGATGAAAGTTCAATGTTACGACGTATTTCCGCTTTGGTGCCAGAGTGGCACCATTGTTGGCGTTGGGGCGGTGGGGGGGGGGGGGGGGGGTGAACTCGAATTCGCATGTTGGGTATCGTAGATCATGGATTTTCAAATGCTCTTCAGATTCGAAGCTCCCATGCCGCTAGAAATGTTAAGGTGGATAATGGTGGGGGGGGGGGGGTCAGTATTTCTTGCCTAAAGTAATAAATAAATTACATCGAGTGAAACAGTTTTATCACTTAACAACTGGTTAAACTGATCTAATGCTTATCCAATGGGACGTCCCCTGGAATGCATGCATTACTAAACAATATGTTTTCTCTGGCAATTATAGTTCGATTTTGATGATTCCTGCGGCAATCCATTAGTTTTTCAATTCCCTAGGTAGATTCACTAATGAATTTCGAAAATCCTCGAAAATTTCAAATTTCAAATCTACAACTTTGAAACTTTGAGTTCATAAGACTAACGTTTTCAAATGCAGTCAGCAATAGAGTCTCAACACTTCTCAGTCAGATTGATTGGGAATGAGGCCCTCAGGAATAAAACTCCTCGTTTGCCGAGCTTAGGTAAATTCATCACCCTCCTCACGGCTCGAAGGATGTGTTACCGAGTGAACATCAACTCAGCGTCAATTATCAACCAAGCAGTTAAAGATGCCAGCATAACTAGTGGAAGATGAAGATTTGGAGCTATTGCAGGTAAAATGGAAAATTGGAAAAGGGGGGGGGGGTTAAATATTTTACTTTCACATATTATGTGAGGATCCACAGGTCGGAGAGAACAGCATTAATAACTATTATTAGGTTATTGTTTATTAACTTATTATTTTATTATCACAACCTAACACTAGATAAAATCAATCCGCAACGTCATCAGTAAAATACAAAGGTAAGGTAACTCGCTGCGTGAACCAATTTTATTTTATATTTATATTATTTAATTTTAATTTTATAATATTGTCATTTTTGTGTGTCAGTGTGTTGGCAGTATGGTTGACTCAAGGGTGCATTATTATACTACTCTTTATTTTCAAAAGGATTTTTGTTTTTTAAAAATTCAAAAATTTGGGAGGAAAGGTTCCGTTTAATAACATGGAAACAGAGAGCCTGTAGGTTCATTAGAGCTCTATGTAATAATTCTTTGAAGTGAAACAAAACCTTCACGATCGAGTTGATGTTTCCTTTGCTCTATCTAAGTAACGCGATTGAAAATTCTTTCCAGTTTATGAACGAGTAATTCTAGGTTCATTATTATTTTCAATACCTAATCAATCTGTGGAATGAGGAATTTCACCGATTTCTGTTTGCATTTTTCCTGAATAGTTAATGGTGTGGGATAGATGAAAATCGGGCTGATTTCGGAAAATAAGTCTCCTGTTATTTTTGGGAGACAATCAAAGTTTTTGATTTCAAAACTAACCGGGAAAACGGACGTGAAGCGGGAACGCTCGCTGATTGGGCTGTTCGGATCGCCGTCTCCTCCCAGTGTTGCCCATTGGGACGACGAAATCGTGTTTTCAAAGAGGAAAGTTATCAAACAAAAACAGGAGAAACCTAATTTTCCCCATCTCGCTTATTCTATTTTTTCTTCAGTTTTTCGATTTCGAACTTTACTGTTTCGTGAAATTTTGCATCTGGGGACTATGGATTTCTCGATCTCAGCGCTTCAAGCGGCCATAAATGAACTATTCCAGGATGACGTCATTTTCCCGGTTTTTTTAAACATTCGTATTTTCTATACTGTTTTGTTTATTCGTAAATTAGGAAGTTCGGGCTGAAAGTTTGCCTTAGGGGGTTTTTCGAGGTGCTGAGTCCGATTTTGGGGTCAAAAATAGGAAATTCCGACATGGTGAAATTCCTCATTGAGCAATACCTAAAAGAATGTCACTCCCCCTCATATCCCCTTTAATTTTGTTGTTTTACGTTTTTAGGGACGTATAACACAACAATCTAATGAAAACTAACTTTCTTTACCAAGGGCTCCCCTATCTCGGGTCTAGTTTCCTACTCAACTGTTTGATAAGTGTTATCAGATAGAGCCTTACAAACTAAGCATCAAGCTGAGTCAGTATGACCTTGGAGAAATATGCTCTCAATTCAGATAACCAGGTAGGTACTCACAATACATAGTCTTCTAACGAGCTGGAATCTTGATAGCAACTTACCTGAGGAACAAAATAAAATAGATGAATTCACAATTTGATAACGGGAGTTACATCAGATTTCTAAACTATACACGTTTACGGTTAACAACTTGCTCGGACTCGTTTATCCCTTATATATTTATTATATTTTTATATATTTATTACTTATATATAATTGGGCACGCGTTTGGTAGAGTATGCCCGCCTAGAGAGGGGTAAGCTGTTTGGGAACATTGCGGGCAACGTTTAAACTTTTAAAGCCCGAACTATAGTCCGATATCCATTGTTGGTGTCGATGGTTCCCGGATTGATAACAGCAACAGTTTCCATCTCTCATTTCGATCAAATTTTCGAGTATTCAGTGGTTGGGATTTTAGGTCCCCAATACATTTCAGTAAGAAGCCTCCGCATATTTGTAATTTTTTCACCATTTGTTCGATTTTGCTCAAATTTAGAGGGTACCTACTTGGGGTTTTAAGAAGAAGCTCTGAGCCTCAAAAACTTGAAATTTATCAGATTACTAACAAAACTACTTGTTAGTATAACTGAGAGGTAGCCGAAGAGTAACCACAGCCCCCGTTCCTCCATTTATCCTTAGCAGGGTCAGAAAGAAGCCACGTTCTCCGGAGACTGTTAGTTGATCTATGCAGAAAAATAAGAAGCCGTTGTGTAATAATTTGCAGCGTATGCCCCCGGGTGATGGGTGATCCATCCTACCTACCAGACCCACATCTATTGACAGTTTTGGGATCTACCCTCACCCTCATCTATGTCAAGTTAACGGTTACGAGCCGGCTGAAAGTTTCCTTTCAAATTCTATTCATCTCTTTAGTTTAGTAAATCAAAAAATCCGTCCAGGGTTGCTAAGAAAAGTGTCGCGTACGGCGGACGGACGGATTTTTTAAAATTTGATTTTCGGATTCTACAACAAATTTTTTCTTGCTCGATTCCAATGGTTCATTATTGAAAATAATAAACCAAAACCAGTTCAATTTAGTCATCAAATTTCTCAATTTACAAAATTCACGTATAAAAGTAGCCAGAAATAGAACAAGCGACAGCATGCTTATTTATTGATCAAGAGAGATCAGAACTGCAATTAATTCAATGTCAATAGCCTCAAGACGAGGCTTCAAACTCTCGCGATAAACCTCCAGGGGCCCTTCTGTGACGTCTATTACTCCCTGAGGTGTACCAGAGTCGGCAGGGAGACACTTTCCCTTCAGGTATGTATAATAGGTACCAAGTAGAGGTGGTTGGTAGTCCCTTCAGGTGTTCACCATGGGAGCCACCAGGTGGGAAGACGATATATCTGATAAACAGGAAGGTGGGATAAGGGGAGAGGAGAGTTAGCAACTGGGAATCGGGCCCTTGATCGAGGCAAAGTCCCCGGTTTAAGGGGAAGCGGGAAGGGACAAATCAAGGCAACTAAACAGGGCTTAGTTGGTCCCTTAAGTGATGCAAAGTACCCTCTAACTTTCCAATGGGAGGGAGTGAGAGAGAAAGCGAGAGTAGAGCGTCCTGATTGCGAAGAGGGTATTTCTAGGGTATTCTGATTATGAAGGACCTGAGAGTTCAGCGTGTTCGCAAGGACTCTCGACAGGTGGGCTGCGAGAATCGATTTTTCAACCAAATGATAATTATGTGAGAGCTAAACTACTCACAGTACATTTCGTCGTTTAAGTTCTAACATGGCCTAAGTCGATTTTTGGTCAAAATCGGTTTTTAGTTCTAGAAGGTGTGTTTTGGCAATCCGAATAATAAGAAATCGATTACCTATGACTTTAAGCGATTTTAGCGCTCATACCGGCAGAAAACGCAACATGGCCTAAATCAGATGTTTTGGTAACATGGCCCAACTCGTTCGTTTGCCATTTTATTTTGATACAGTGGTGCACTCTCCTCGCCGACGCTGCTAATTCCGCAGGTAAGTGGTCTTATTACCTTCACTTTTAGCTTATTTTGCAGTCAGTATCGTTTACTGAGATGTTTGGGATGATTTTAGATGACCATATGTTTTAATCTCATGTGTTTTTTAATGGGAGATCAGTGGTGAAAATTAAGTGAAGACTTAGGCCTTGTTCAACAACAAGGCTTAGGGGTGTGTCGGTCCAGGTATTTCCCTGGAACGGTTCCAACGGTTACGGTGACAAAGATGTAACCGTTCCAAATTACCGGTACAGGCGATCAAATCCCACTCACATGGCATGGACGAAGCAGGCAGTCAAATCCCTAGTCCTTCTTCCATGCTTATGATCTCAACTTGCAATACAATAGCATCATTTTCCTTGACAATTCGCTAAAAGGAAGGAATTTGAACAAGTGTTACAAAAGAGACAATTTATTATAAATAATAGTTACCAAACAATTCAAGGAAAGAATAATGACTCCTACAAGGGACTCCTCCCTCTCGTTATTGCCTATCACGGAATTCTTTGGCAACCTAATTAGAGCATCCATCCATCCATCCAAGAATAATGACGTTGCAGTTTAAGAACTTAACATGACAATAATAAATTAATAATACTGGAGACAGCTTCCATGCTAACCAGTCCAGAAGATAACTTCCCGCTCAAGAGCCATTCCATGAACCATTCTCAGTCCATGGAAGTAGTAAGGGCGCTTCCAGGTACAACATGGAACAGAACTGAGAACAAGATCCATGCTTACCGGTCCAAAACCCTTCCCGGTCCAGAGCCATTGAACCATTCTCTATATCTTATCGGTCCGGTTCCATCCTTAACGGTCCAGTTCCATCCTCACCAATCAGAATGATCCGATTGATGAGATGATTGATCAGATCATTCTGATTGGTGAGGATGGAACTGGACCCATGGAAAAGATTCTCTTCCCGGTCCAGAGCCATTTCGAGATATCTTATCAGTTCGTGGAACTGGACCGGTAAGGGTCGAGTTTTTGTCACTGCGTGGAACCGTTCCAACCTGATACTCGGTTCCACAGTCCCGGTACAGCTGTACCGGCACACCTCTAACAAGGCTTGTTGCTTTCAGTTTTCACGACTTAGGCCTTGTTGTGAGTACCCTGTAAACCGTATATTTTGGTTACTAAGAAGATAAAAATCATTGTTTTTTCACCTTTTTTGGTGGGCTTCTGGTTAACTAAATAATTGCTGAACTAGTACATTACAGTCTGTACCTGGTGGTAGGTACAGTCATCTACCCACTGGTAAACTATTAATGAATACTCGAACGATTTTAACACAGAATGTGTTTTTGCGATGACCTACCGAAAAAAAATCGTCACGAAAAAGCGACAGAAAAAACCGTTACGCGCCTTTTATAATGATTTTCACGTGCAACCAAGCCGTTGGTAAGGAAATAGAACTCCCGCAGTGTTCATTGCACAGAAATTGTTCACCATTCGTTGGAAAGCTCTCAATTTATATAGTATTTTTCTTGTAGTTACATATTTATTTATATAACATTTATAGGGTTTTAGACCAAATTAAATGTCTCATTAACGGATGACTAGCATCGCAAAAACACATTCTGTGTTCCTATGATTTCATAGGAGTATGGAAAAAGAGTATGGAAAAAGAAATAAACCGGGGGTGCAGGGGGGCGGAGCCCCCCGCCGAGGCGCAAAGCGCCGAGTTTTTTCTTTTTTATATTACATCCTCAAACCGAAAAATGGAGGATGATCCAGATTACGACCCTTCCACTGCAGAAGATAGTTCGGAAGATGAAGAATATGATTCATCAATGGTTACTTTGGATGAGCTATGCCATAGCGTGGCACTAGTGCGTAATCCACAAAAATTTACGCCTCCAGATGGCAAGAAAGTAGTGGTTGAATTCGTTGATACTGCCATTCCCAATTCAATCCAGTGTAACCATGCTAGTGTTGCATCAGAAAACGTTTCAGAATCATGTAGCTTCATGGATGATGGTCCTCCGTCGATCTCAATCCTAATGTGATGGAAATTGGAGTCCCAAACCTTATGGACTACAACATTTGTGATTTAACAATAATTATTGCTGACGTTAGCCCTAAATGTGATACCCAATGCGATGAGCAACATTTTATTATTTTTTATTTTGATTGCAACATTTTATTGGTTCCTCACTGACTGTTTTTATTATTTAGTGCCTTATTTTTAACGATAAAAGAAGTCATAAGACTGATAAAAAAAAGTATTCCTATTTAATGGTTCCTCAGAGGCTGTATTCTTATCTTTTTAGTGCCGTATTTTTCAAATGCAAAGAAAGTCTGACTCTTCGTACTAAAAACTTATACTCACTTACATTTTTTAATAAAAAACTATTTTTGTGATCGTTAGCAATTTTTTTTTTTGCAATCCTCCCGTTAATGTAAAAATATTAGTGAAGGGTATGACTTAGAATTGATTTAATAAAATGCAGGGGCTCTCGATATTCATTTGAAGGAATTATTCACTTTTTAAAACATCAAAAATTAAATTCTACAACATGACCCAAGTCGGAAAATCTGAAACCAACATGTTAGAACCAGGCCATGTTAGAACTTAAACGATGATTTAGAACTCCAAATACAAACCGGAAAAGGTCAGGGGAAATTGATTTTTAATATTCAGTGGCGGGAACAGTTCTGACGTGACATTGGAAACACGATCATTTTTAGAAAGCAGAGATATTCTTGTTTTTCATGTAATTAATCTTCAACTGTAATGAAATTCGGCTCAAACGAGACCAATGAAAGCATCGGGAGCACACAACTGAAAAACAGTCTCAATCGAGTAATCCTTTTTAGGGCGTTGACGTCTGTCGGAAGGAGATATTTATCTCGTGAAATACGGGTTATTTTTGTCAGAATAGTTATTTTCATAATATTCGTTGAGGGATACTTCCCCTTCTTCGAAATCGGATTCCATAAATGAAAACACTGAATTTAATAATCGATTGCACTATAAATGAATATACTGAAATCTTCAACACATCTAGCCGAATGTAGATGATTGAGAGATTGAAAATCGTGTACCTCCAAAAAAACGCTGCAAATTATTACACAACGTTTTATTATTTTTATATAGATCACTCGTCTGCAGAGCCACCAACCATCCAACATGAAGAAAAACATCGATCGCATTTCGGGCAGCTTTAATTTGAACGGAGATTAGGCCTCTTTTGCGATTCACACTCGTGTTTCTGATTTATCGTACGTTCAAAATTCAAATCCTCGTAGTGAGCGAACGGTTTGTCCTACAGAGCTCCGGGTGGTCTAAAAAAATTCTAAAAACTCTATAGAATCTTAAATTGAAGGAAAAACAATACCTTTATATCAAAATTTTTTGAGTTACGGCGTTTTCAAAATTTCAAAATTGATTTTGGAACCCTTAGAAGTGACCTACATCAACCAAAATCTTCGGGGCACAACTAGACCCCAAATGGAGACTACATACCAAATTTCATCAAAATCGGTCAATGCTAAGTGGCAAAAGTGCCGCGTACGGCGGACGGACGGCCAAATTTTTATTCGATTTTTGGATTCTACGTACCTTGAAACGTAAACCATAAAATTTTGAGGGGTGTTAAAATTTTTTTCCTTGGTCGATTCCATAGGTTCATTATTGAAAATAATAAACCAACAGCCGTCAGTGGAACGTTGGCGCTACGACTACTTTCGGTTTTCTAGGACGTCCCACAGCAAGACTTGTGCGTCCTTATGCGATTAATCAGGGATAAAGCTGGATGCGACTCGGAATAAAAACACATACTAATCCTGTTAGACCATTCTGAATCCAAATCCACGAAAAAAACCGTAGGTGTATGTCTGTGTGTGTGTGTGACAAAATCTTGTGTACTCTGCCCAGGCCTTAGTTTTCAGCCGATTTTCATGGTTCTTTTTGGTTTATTATTTTCAATAATGAACATTTTGAATCGACCAAAAAACATTTGTTTAACCCCCCTCAAAATTTGTTGGTTAACGCGGTACCTACTTTCCCTAGTCCCCGGACCGATTTGGATGAAATTTGGTATGTGGGCTCCATTTGGGGTCTAGTTGTGCCTCAAAGCTTTTGTTTGATGTAGGTCACTTCTAAGGGGTGAAAATTAAGGGTTGAAATTTTCAAAAGTGCCCTAGCTCGAAAATCTCGGAATAAAGGTATCGTTTTTCACCAATTTAAGATAGCATTGAATTTTCGGAATTTTTGGAGACCACCCGGAGCTCTGTAGGACAAACCGTTCGCTCCCTACGCTAACTCAACGATTGGACTTTCGATAAATCAGAAACACGAGCGTGAATCGCAAGAGAGGCCTAATTTCCGTTAAAATTTTAGCTGACCAAAATGCGATCGTTGTTCGTTTCTTTGAGTTGTACTGAGTTTTGCATCCTTAGCAACCAGTAATCAAATTTCCTAATAATTAGGGCAACCTCAACTCCGTGTTTCTTCGAACTGAGTGTGAAGCGTTTATTTCTTCCAAATAAACTTGATTGTGAAGTAGGTATGTGGTAAGTAGGTAGTATCTATGGTTGGTAGATGGTGACAATGGCAAAGCCTTGTTCTTTGTAGACGAGTGATCTATATAGAAAAATCATAAACCTTTGTGTAATAATTTGCAGCGTTTTTGTTCGACGCAGAAGTCTATCTGGTTGTGCACTACGTCGCCGGAATTTAGAATTATGCCTTTGAAGGGGGGTGGGATAAAAAAGGACCGAAATTTCACGGATTTTCCGAGATATTGCTTCAATTCACCCCAATAATTGCCCGAGACTTTTTTAAAGTAGAATTTGGTGCCGAACATCTCCACAAAGCTTCAACTTTTTTGACGATTTAGTTCCGATCTTATTCCCTGATTAAGCCCATTCTACTAGCTTTTATTTAGTTTCACATGTCCCGTTGTCTGTCTGTGATCAAATCTAGCAAGTTAAATTTGTTCACCTCCCGGTTTCTAATTGAGCTAAAATTTTGCATGCATGTGTAAATTGGATGACAATGAATATTATTATGGCATAGAGCATTAATAAATATTATTAACAAATTGTAAAAGCTTATTTTTAAAAAAAAAGGTTTTTAAAAACTAAATTGCTTGTTACTGTACTACTAGGACACAAGGAAGATGATGACACGGATGAAGGACATAATCGGCTTTTTCCGCTGCTTACTGTGTGCTTAGCAACATGATATTCGCGATGCGACGCCATGTGAATTTCCTTATAAAGGTAAGGGGCTCAACCTTTATAAGGAAATAAAAAACTTTTACTTACACTAGTTCGGTACCTCCGACAAGATTCGCTAAAACAGACCCCACGGTGTATTTTTAGGGTTCAAATCAAATCAGAAGGTACAAAATTCGATGCAGAAAATTTGAATCCTGAATCGGATAAGACACGAAAAAAGTTTCAGTTCCACTCGAAGTTAAAATTAGACGGGGCCTGTTGTCTCTATCAATGAACTATCGGAATGAACACGAGGAGTCGAAAGACAAACAGAAATGGAAACATTAAACGGAAACTACACTCGGTCGTGAGGAAGAGAGAAAATGATGATAATAGCGAAATCCAAGATGAGGGTCACATCTCAATCTGAGAACGCCGTCTTGGCATTTTACTCTGTTTACACAACTCGCTCTCAGACTCCTAGAAACTCCTCTGCAGTTACCAAGTTTCTTCGGAAATGGCATTTTTTACAATAATCCCAGAAGAGATAGAGTTGCTACCTGTAATTCTTCTCAAACCAGACGACCAAAATACATTAAATTCCGGTATTTATGAAGGTAAGATATTTCTGGCAAATTTCTGGTGAAGCGATTCCCCGAAAAACAATTTCTTGAGTTTTCCAGGGTCAATTTTTGTGTTATATGAAGGTTAATACTTGAAATGAACGTAGGAAGATTTAGGCAGGAAGAGAAAACAAGTAAATTATATGATAGCACGTAATTTACAAACACCCATTTTGATCCCGGGTCTCCCAGACTGATTATTCTTGTAGTCTTTTACATGAGATTTTTTTTTCACAGACCCAAAGCAAAAGACATATTTCTGTGTCAAAACGCTGCAAATTATTATACAAAGGTTTATTATTTTGCTGTATAGATCAATCGCCTGCAAAGAACGCAGCTTTGCCATTGCCACCATATTTTTTTGCTTCACAAATAAATAGTTGTGGGTGCCTTCATTAGAAAATTAGAGTACTGACTGCTAGGGATGCAAAACAGTACAACTAGAAGAAACGAACAACGATCTCATTTTGATCAGTTGGCATTTCAACGGAGATTAGGCCTCTTTTGGGATTCACACTCGTGTTTCTGATTAATTCTAAGTCCATCCATTAAGATCTCATAGGGAGCGAACGGTTGGTCCTACAGAGCTCTCCCTCTTGCGTTGGAGAAAATTATGGAATTTTTCTTTTTCAATGTTTGAAAAGTATCGAATGATGCATTATTGAGAAAATTCTCAATTCTCAAGAGTGACGAAACCGTGGAACGAAAGTAACGCTGGATTTTTTAAATGATTTTCACTTACAACTGACCCGTTTCTAGGGAAATGTATCGCCGTTAGTTTTCATCCCACGAAAATTTCGTTCGCCACCCGTTGAAAAGCCCTCAATTTATGCGTAAATTATAATATAATTTACAGCTACAATATATATAATATATTATATTGCCAAAACAGCTTTAAATATGGACAAAGCTGAGAAGCACCTCTGATTTAAAAGAACTGTAAACAACATTCGCGGTAAGAACCAACCTACACGTTTATGTATGGTAAGAACCAACTTCGATTTAGCGAATTTTTATTTATGTAGTTGACTGGAATCGTTTTTAACAAAAGTAATCAAAGGATCTTGTAACCTATGCTTTTAGTTGCGATGAGTTCTTCGACGTTTCAGATTTTTTCGATTTCTTAATAATAAAAATACCTTTGGGACAACAAGAGGTGAATGAAATGACGAGCAATTTGAGAAGCAGGCCCATATAGGGAATTAAAACAACAGACATCAAATTCCTAATAAAAGAAAACAGCAAACAAAGAAAACACGGCTAAAGCATGTTCCATGTTTCTTGCATTTTAGCCGAAGGCTAAGGCTAAGCAGTAAGTAGTCCAGGGGGCCGAGTTTCTTCTCGATATCAGTACCGAACTTACAATACGATTTTGATACCATTTACCTGGCGAGTAAACGAAAGTAAGTATCGAAACGTCACTATTTACACCTATTAAAATGTGATGTGGATACTATAGAATGTTCATGAAATTTTATGGAAAATAATAATAAGAACTAATTGTTTCGGCAAATTCAAAAGACATTATTACCCTCTCGAAGACAAAGTTTCTCAGTATCCGGGAGAGACTTGGTATTTTTGTTGTTGGGGAGAAGCGGGATTAAATCATTTAAATTTGTTTCATAAGGTCAAATTGAATAATTTGGGAGGATGTTGAAATCACTGCTAAATTATGATATTTTGATTACCAACATCACCCGTCATATTCATAACCCTGAATTGAAAAATATATTACCTTTTGAATTTGACGAAGCAAGTCGTTCTTATTATTATTGCTTCCGAGTCTACCAAGGAGGCTTTGTTTTCACTTTTCAAGGTTGAAAAAAAATGTTCTCCGAAATCATTTTATGTTTAAGACCTTCCTGAACAATTTTGGTTCCGTGTCTGTCTGTCTGTCCGTCATGAAATCCTTGCCACAGCCGTAACTTCTACATTTCCCATCTGATTTTGATGACATTTTCAGGAATTTTGCGAGTTGGGTGGAGGTAGCCCCTTATGAAAATCATGGCCCGCAAATTGAAAGTATTTTGTGCGCATGCGCAAACGTGAAAACCTTGTAACAGCCATAATTTCTACATTTTCCAACATTATTCAGAGATTTTTCCTGTTGATGTGTTGAGTCCCCTATGAGGGTAGTGCGAGTTAGTTAGAGATAGATGTTTTGAGATCAACTACTATGCATCGGATCATAGAATCGGGTTATAGATACGAGGAAGCTATGAGCCACACCCACTTGGCAGACTTTTTGACATTTTCATGTCTTTGCTTTGGCACATGAACTGAAAAATCGTCACGAAAACTTTGATGCTTGGGTTGAACTAACAACCTTACTTCACTACCTTGTTGTGTAGTGGTTGACATGAAAATGTCCCAATGTGTTGCAGACTCGTATGCAAGCATTTCTTTTTCATCCCTAGAAGACAAACTCAAACCTAGCTCAATCCCCCTCCGCCTGAATGCTGTAAGTTCTATGTTCTGCCACCTACGTTTGCAGAAGATAGGCACAAAGCCCAGTGCTACCCTCTAAAGTGGACGTATCGCCTCTATTAAGTGATTTCCACAATTAAAGAAACCTAGTGTTAATTTTTTGGAAACGACTATCACAATCAAGACGATCAACAATAATAAATGCATGTTTATTGTGCAATTTATCAGAACACTTCATTCCCTCGAGCCTAGCCCAAAGGACCCCCCTCCTGGCCTTGTCCCAAGAAGGTAGTTGACTAGTGATCTTTACAGAAAAATAATAATTGCAATAATACTCACAATTATAATAATTTACACGGTTTCCTTCCCTCACAATGCTTCCGATACCTTGGTAGACTCGGAAGCAAAAACTGGAAACAATCCAATCTGGTAGGTTTCTGAACATTGGAAACATTCCAACCTGCCTAGTAAGATCTGGGGAATAAAATGTAGTAAGTCAAACATTTCCAGGCCAATTGATTCTCAAAGCTAGGATCGGAGAGAAGTATCCGAAAATTCTTGGTACAATTAGGTTCATTGGTGACGTTCATACTCATATAAAGCCTAGAGATGCGTCGTCAAAGTTTCTTCCTAGAATCGGCCATCTTTGGTGTCGAAGAAACTCCTTATGTTCAAGGAACATATCCATTCCTCCGACTCAACTCTAGAATGCTCAATGCCATCTTCATACACTTTAGAAATAATATTATTCCTCCTTGAAGTACCTGCAGAATTATTATTTTCACACTAAGCACCATCGTAATGGGAGGATGACTAAAAGATGGTTGAAAGGATGACTTTGGTGGCACCTACTATATACCTACCTATATACATACATACTATCGTTGATAACTTACAAGACTAGCTTGGTTATCAAGGCGCGGACAGATTTAAATCAACTGTGCTTGAAACCACTCCAAACCCAGAATTTAATGAAATTTCAGTTCAAATAATGGAATTTGAAGTCAGCGATGTATGTACATGAGCCTTACTGATAATGTTAAAAATCGAAATGCTTGCATACGAGTCTGCAACACATTGAGACATTTTCATGTCAACCACTACACATCAAACTGTCAAGTGTCGGGACTGGGGTCATCCAACAAACGCTGTTATTACCGAGCTTTCGGAAAATTTATTTCCTTCATCAGGGCTCAAAGCAGCTACATGTGAGGAGCGTGAACCCACCCACTCATACTCTCATTGTTTCCACTTTGTCAAGACGTTTAAAATAAATAAATAGCATCAGGCTTTCAACAATAACAAAACAATAAATTTTAAAATTTTCTAGGCGTATAAATAACGATAAAACTCCTGAGTTCCCGATACTTGACAGTTTGTGCATGCCGTGGGTTGATAAACACAACATCTTATACTACACAACAAGGTAGTGAAGTAAAGCTGGCCCCACACGATCAAACATGCTTGACAAGCATGGTTTGCCAACCTCGCTTGTCAAGCAGATTTGATCGTGTGGGGGTCATGTTTGAAGGTTTGAAGGTTTGACAGCACGCATGACGGTTTTCAGTCACTGTCAGAAAATTTGCTGTCAAACATGAGGTTTGACAACCAAGTTTGATCGTGTGGGTGAGCGTCAAACCATCAAACCTTCAAACCATCAAGAAAAAAGGGTGGTAGGGGGTAATTTTACTGTGAATCACAGAGTTAGTTTCCATGAATCACCGAGTTGGCGTCTGTGAATCACAGTCTCCATTAGGGATGCAAAACGATTATCGATAATATCGATATTCTGCCTCCGATTATCGATGCTTTTTTATCAATATGGACTACTCCGATATTTATACTCATATTTATACTCCGTTATTAACCAAATTATCGTTCTCATCTCTGAAGATCCCCTTATTGGGGTATCTGTTGGCTTCTTTTTTTGCTGCTTCAGCTCTGATGTGGCAATACAGGTAACTCAGATGGTTAATATCCATACTTGAAACAGATGAACGCAACATGAACACTGAACACTACTGAAGCTTGGTGGATGTGGTTGAAACAGTTGGTTTGAACGTGTGGGTGCGGCGTCAAACGTCAAACATGCTTGACAAGCGCGGCTTGTCAAACCATGCTTGTCAAGCATGTTTGATTGTGTGGGGCCCGCTTGTTTGATTGTTTGACGCCCGCTTGTTTGATTGTTAGTTCATGTACCCAAGCATCAAAATAAGAAAACAGTTGATTGTTCTCTACGCAACACAGTGAGTCTATTTTATTTATTGGTCGCGTGAGCAAGCTTAGTTTTCGTGACTATTTTTCAGTTTATGTGCCAAAGCAAAGACATGAAAATGTCAAAAGATTTCATTATACTTACTTACGCTCAGACCGCACTGATATTTATTTCAACATTATACTCGAATCCTTCATTTTCTCGATATCAGTTCCGAACTTGCAATACTGTTTTGATACCATTTACCTGTCGAGTAAACGGAAGCATCGAAAAGTCAGAATTTACACCTTCATAAAGTCATTCCCTGTATGGTTGAATTTGTACGTCCCAGGGTCCTCTGATCCGTGGAGTTTCCATCCTGAATTCCTTCCTTTTTCGCTCGCCGCCAAAAACACAGAAATTCTTCCACCAACGATCAATCAAACCCCACGTCGGTTGACTTCCGAATCACCCCCGAAATATCCGTCAGGGGCTTTTCTGCGAGCCGCACATATTATTCTGAACTACGCTTCCCATCTCAATTTGTTGTCGACTTTCCCCGCTGCATTCTATGAAAATATCCCTATTTGCAGGAGTTTCAGGGCCTCGTGGGGAGGAGAAGGGATTTAAACCCGAATTTATGAGGTATTACCCCTTGAAGAGGAATTACTGAGAAGTATGCGGTATTTTCCCCTCCAACCATTTTCTCTCCGGCTAGAAATTATGAGAACGGATAATCCCATGGTTAGCTACTCGTAAATTTCATCGCTCGTTTTGGGCGCGTTTCGCAAAAAGCTTCTCCGGACTTTGTTGAACAAAGAGCAAATCAGCGAATAACCTCGTAATTTTTGGGTGTGGAGGGCTGCTCGTTTACGTTCTTATTTCATAAAATTGGTTATAAAAGCAAAAAAGCCTGCCAAGTGGGCGTGACACATAGCTTCATCGTATCCATAACTGGATTGTATATATGATCCGATGCATAGTAGTTAATCTCAAACTTCACTCTCTAAGTACCATCCATTACCCTCATAGAGGACCATAGCGACACCTTAACACGCAAAGGCGCTATGTCCAAAAACGGAATTTTGAAAAAAAAGGCAAAATAAGTTTTCACCAATACAAATTCTAAAATAATGGCCTATCACACTTAACTCTTTAATTTGTTCAAGAAATTTTCAAAATAAAATCTTCAAGAGGCAGGGGTTTTAATTTTGCATCTCTTTGCAGGCTAGTGATCTACACAGAAAAATAATAAAATTGTGCGTAATAATTGTTATTTATGACTGGGAATTGATATAAAGGACGATGACGACGGATAGAACAGAAGACTTGATATATTCGTAATAAGTAGGAACGGAATACATCTTGAGAAAATTACAATGCCTGTTCAATAATTCCAAAACATTAATTATTGAGGAGGCAGGAGGGAAATAAAAATTGTCATATATTTTATAATAATAGTCTTGTCAATAAATAATTAAACTAAACTTCTAGATAGATAGATAGATAGATAAAACATGCTTTATTCAATTAAGAACAGAAAAATTTATAAATCATATTATTACAAGGAGACATGCAAATAATCGTGGTCCGCAGGACCGTCCGATGAGTTCACCGAATATTTATATCATATAATTTCAGATTACATACATTATGTACTACCGATCACTTATTACCATATATATCAGGTTCTGGATTCAAGGTCAGATTTTATCTTATTTGTGAAGTCCATATTCAATTATCGTTGCATATCTCAGGTTCCAAGCCATCTTACAATATTTTATTAGATTTGGATCTGCCTTCTTCAATAATGTCAAATATTCATTCCAGTCCAATTCCACCTTACCCAAATACCTCCTTCTCACTGCATTTAGTGCGTTACACCTACCAACAAAATTAAAACAGTTTTCAATTTCCCCACTGCTGCAGATGTCGCAAACCTGGTTGTTTGAATCATATGGTCTATAGTTTAATGGCAGAAGGTCCCCCCTAACTTTGAGAAGCCACTTACAAACGCTGCAAATTATTACACAATGGTTTATTATTTTTCTATATAGATCATTCGTCTACAAAATCACCAACCATCCAATATGAAGAAAAAAAGAAAAAAAATCAAAATCACCAACCACCGATCGCATTTCGGTCAGCTCTAATTTGAACGGAGATTAGGCCTCTTTTGCGATTCACACTCGTGTTTTGATTTTTTTATTTATATATATATATTTCAATATAAACCCTTAAATTTTCGTAGGGAGCGAACGGTTTGTCCTACAGAGCTCCGCGTGGTCTTAAAAAATTCTAAAAATTCTATAGAATCTTAAATTGAAGGAAAAACAATACCTTTATATCGAAATTTTTTGAGTTAGGGCGTTTTCAAAATTTCAAAATTGATTTTGGAACCCTTAGAAGTTACCTACATCAACCAAAATCTTCGGGGCACAACTAGACCCCAATTGGAGCCTTCATACCAAATTTCATCAAAATCGGTCAATGCTAAGTGGCAAAAGTGCCGCGTACGGCGTACGGCGGACGGACGGCCAAATTTTTATTCGATTTTTGGATTCTACGTACCTTGAAACGTAAACCATCAAATTTTGAGGGGGTGTTAAAAATTTTTTTTTTCTTGGTCGATTCCAAAGGTTCATTATTGAAAATAATAAACCAAAACTGAAAGTCCCTGCATTGGTCCATGGGCATCACATCTCTTTCAAGTCTTCGTAGAGCTAAATATTGAGGATGTTTTTGCGAACAAAGCGCTTTCCCTTCATACTCTATATAAACTAGCCTGCCTATTATATTTATGGCTTTCCTCTATGAGCGACTTCCAGTTACGCAGATTCTCAAGTGTTAAAGGTGGAATACAATACTTTTAATTTAAGCTCCTCCATTCCTTCGCCCAATACACATTGAGCTCAACACACTTTTTGGCCAAGTAGTTTGGGAGGCGATCACTGGGCATGTTCATGACTAGAGACGAGATTTCACATATTTTTCATATTCAATTTTTAGGCTTCTAATGTCTATAGGAATTAATTTTCAACCGTTTTGGGCTGTTTTCAACAATTTAAATACAATTTAATTTCACATATTTTCGCATATTTGGGACCAAAAAGAATATTTCTAGGTTTTTGAATATTTTTCGAATATTTGGACAGTTGTAGAACATTTTTCAAAAATGTTTTGTTAGTATCACGAGAAAAAAAATTCTCTGGGAAGTTGTTTTGTGAAACTTCTGGATTGCATAGGAAAAGAAGCTATACTGGGCCACTTCATTTTATGTAAGGAATTGGAACAGACTAACCACTCGTCAATAGCCAAGGACGGTGGCTGAAGCTATAAGTATATTGTGGGGACCTCACGCCCAGGAATATGGACAGAAGCGAATTTTGGGATTTATTACGGACAGCGCAGCTTACATGCTGAAGGCCGGAGAGAGCCTGAAAGTGTTTTACCCCAAAATGGTCCACGTGACCTGCATGGCCCATGGGATCCATCGCGTGGCAGAGGAGCTGAGGAACTGTGTGCCGGATTTGAACAAGTTGATTTCATCAGCAAAAAAGGTGTTCATCAAGGCTCCTAGTAGGGTTAGGGCATTTAAACAGGCCTATCCTGAGACCCCTCTGCCACCTGAACCAATAATTACTCGATGGGGCACGTGGATATCTGCAGCGATTTATTATGCTGAGCACTACGATAAATTGAAAGACGTCATCGAAACATTCGACGAAGCCGACAGCCAGGCCATCTCCAAAGCCAAAGCAGCGCTCCATGACTCTACTGTCATCCAGAACCTAGCGTATGTGAAGTCGAATATGTCTGCCATACCAGATTTAATAACGTCGCTTGAAGGTGAAGGTGCCCTGCTCACCGAATGTGTTGGTAAGGTTGAGAGGTTCATTGAGGAGAGTGAAACTTGGGGCGGCGACATCAGAGAACGGTTAAGAAAGAAGCTGCAAGCGGTTTTGAAGAGAAACCCTAGATGGAAGACTGTGCAGGAGGTGGCGAAAATTCTCAATGGAGAGGTGGTTTCTGGATGCGAAATCACGGATCCGGCCGACATAGCGGCCCTGAAATTCCTGCCAACTGTATCATGCGAAGTTGAAAGATCATTCTCCATGCTGAAAAATGTTTTAACCGACAAAAGGCGGAACCTAACAATGGAAAACCTTGAAAAAATGTTGATCATGTTATGCAGTAGGTCGCAGTCGATTAACTTTTTGTTGTATACAGTAGTTGTACACCGTAGTTTCTTGTAATCTCAAATTGTATAGTTTTCTTGTATTTCCAAGAATAAAATATTAAAAATTGACTTGCGTTGATGTATTTATCTTTTACCATTATAAAAGTCCCTTTTCCGGCGTAAAAATAAAAATAAAATAATAATAATAAAAAAGAATATGTTCACCTAAAAAAGAATATATTGGTGCAAAAAGAATATATTGAAGAATATTTCGGCCTTAAAAAACACATAAAAGAATGCATAAACGGGCTCAAATTGTCGCATATAAATCTCGTCTCTATTCATGACTTTTAAAATGTAATTAAAGTGCATTTTGAGAGTGTACAGGTAAAGCGGTTGCAATTTGGTCTCTAGGTACAACATATAATTAGACAACATTTAACTAAACTTCTAAGAGTATAGAATTAATCGATTCTGTTAATAAATCATACAACAATAATTTGGAGCGTTTTCCTGTGTGAGGAAGCCACACCGCCCACCCTACTTGGCAGAAGTTTTCCTCTCAACACTCCTACCCTGAACAGTTTGACACAAGTAACGAGGTGGGAAACAGAAAAATCTTGTTCACTATTTTCGCAACGAGGTTTCGCTCACCACTACGTTTGGGGGAACAGTATCGCAAGGGTGGATCGCGTGTGTGGTGGTGGGAAGCAATTTCCCCGTGTACTGCGCGCTGGGGACGACGAACCAGGTAAGAGCCGTTCTGGGAGTACGAGAACAATGGAGGACAAACCGCTGATGGATAAAACGGAGAGGGAATTGTGTGGTTTGAGAAGGAGAATCAGAGAGGGGTGTGTCTGTGTGTGTGGGTTACTGGGGTGGTCTCCCGGGACGTCATCTCCATCTCTATGAAGTCCGGGGGCGTTTTCCATCTCTGACGGCCTCGGATCCCACCTCCGACGATCGCTTCTCATGATGAACGAACCCTCTCCCACCTCGAATTCCCCCACACATCCCACGAAATAGTTTACAAGAACTAAGGATGTGGTTGTGGCCATTGTTGGGCAAAAATTAGCTATAGCTAACAGCTAAACTGCCGTGTGAAGGAAGAACGACTCAACTCGAAAATGGTCGAAAATGGGATTTTTACGTATCTCCTCTAATTTCCCCCCCCACCTTTTCGATGAACGAGTCAAAATTTCGAAATTCACCCCGGAAGGGGTTGAAATCTTTAGGGATGTAATTTGAAAATTGCCTAATTTTAAGCAAAAACGTCTCAACTCCATGCTTTTTAGGAAAAACTTCTCAAATCCTCGATTAAAACACCCTAACTAGCTAGATTTGGTATTTATTTGTGGAGAAAAAAAGACTCAACTCGCTGTTGAGTTGTTTTTGTTGGCTTCAATATCGGGTTGAAGCGTCTCGTATGGTTGTCGATCTGACTCAAATGACGCGAATCGATTGAAGGTTTAGGGATGGGTATCGATACTCGATATTTTAAAATATCGATACTTTTGCACCGATACTCGATATTTTAGTATCGATACTGCACTATCCGATATTTTTGGATATCGATACTTTGGATCCGATATTTCTAAATATCGAATATCGATACATTTCTTGCGGAAAATTCAACAGAATGGCTAAAAAATGAAGAAGGTCATTACTAAGAAATAAGAAAGGCTTTCAGGTCATTACTCTTTGGTTGCACAAATACCGTTAATATCATGGAGAAAATCACTCTGCTTGGACTCTTGATTGTGAAAAATGAATAAACATTGTTGAAAAAATTATTTTTGTTGGGAACATTGGATAATATTGATAGTTTGTGACACTAAAGTATCGATACTCGATATTCCAAAATATCGATACTTATGCCCAACGATACTTGGGATATCGATACTCGGATACGATACAGTATCGATACAAAATATCGATACTTTTGCAACGATACCTATCCTTATGAAGGTTACGTGTGTGAAGAGGAATAATTGTAACAGTCGATTGAGTTGAACAACATATGAGGTCTGAAAAAAATATGGGGTCATGGGAGTGATCTGGAGTGAATTTATGGCGAGTTTTCCAGAAAAACTTCGAAGCTGATTTCTGGGATTTCGAAAATTTTGAGTTGAGTCGTTCTTCATTCACACGGCAGTAAAAGCTACAGCTAAATTAGCTACGATTTAGCTGAAGCTAACAGCTAAATATTCAGCTATTAGCTGTTGAAGAACAGCTAAAATTTCCAACTAAATTAGCTATTAGTCGAAAACTTATAGCTAACAGATTTAGTTGCGGAGATTCAGCTGTTCCTCGACAGCTAATAGCTAATAGCTTTAGCTGTAGCTGACAACTAATAGCTAATAGCTAACTCTGAAAAAAAATTATTTCTCCACACGAACAGCTAGTAGCTAATATAACCATTTCAGTTTTAGCTGGCATCAGATTTAGCTTTGGAACATTTTATCGAATGAATTCCACTGATATTACCACAAACCCAATTTGACCTTTTCTCTTCTCTGGCCACTTGAAAACCAAATCTGAAATATAACGTATTTTTTTGTTGGGTGTTACTTTTATGGGTGACCCCATTCTCGATCACCTTGAGAGAAGTTTTGTTAAAAATCAGAATGTTTTAAATGTTTAATTCATTGTTTGAATTTTGATTTATTTGATCCTAAAAAAATATTTTCTTGTGTGTGTGTCAAACATGTTTTGAACTACTTTAATCAGGTAGCAGATCACAAACAACTAAGTTACCAAGGACCAATTTTGATGAAATTTGGTATATGGTCTCCTTTTGGGGGGGGGTCTAGTTTTGCCCCGAAACTTTTTGTTGATGTCAGTCACTTCTAAGGGTAGAAAAATAAGGGTTGAGCTTTATAAAAGGCCAAATTCATTCGATAAAATGTTCCAAGGCTAATTCTGATGCCAGCTAAAACTGAAATGGTTAGGTTAGCTACTAGCTGTTCGTGTAGAGAAATGCATTTTTTTCCAGCGTTAGCTATTATTTATTAGTTGTCAGCTACAGCTAAAGCTATTAGTTGTCGAGGAACAGCTAAATCACCGCAGCTAAATCTGTTAGCTATAAGTTTTCGACTAATAGCTAATTTATCGGGAAATTTTAGCTGTTCCTCAACAGCTAATAGCTAAATTTATCTTTTAGCTATTAAAAAAAGCTATAAGCTAATTTAGCTATTAGTTGAAAAATTAACTAGCTAATAAATTAGTTAGCTAATGCACAACTCTGGTTGTGGCACATAGCTTTCTCGTATCCTTAACCCGATTGAATGGATGATCCGATGATATTCAGCTTATCAATCTTCAAGTACCTAACACTACCCTCATAGGGGACCATCTTCACGTCAGACCGCACAAACCTTGAAAATTTCATCAAAATCGGACAGTAACTTCGTCTATTAGATCCGTTACAAGGATTTCATGATAGACAGACAGACACGGAACCAAAATTGTTCAGGAAGGTCTGAAATGTAAAACGCGTGTGAAAATTTGAATTTGTAGAACTTTTTTTCAACCTTGAAAAGTGAAAACAAAGCTTTCGCTATCCTGGTAGACTCGGAAGCAAAATACTCTACCCATAGAGTCCAATGAGAAGGGTAGATTATGGTTTTTAGAGGTTTTGGGTACGACGAGTTTCAAGGTACGTAGAATCCAAAAATCTAATGAAAAGTTACCATCCGTCCGCCGCACAGTGGGCAAAATGGCCAATCTAGGTGGATAAAAGTCAAGTCAAAACGGAATTTCTAATATTAGTCATTATGAGTTCGCAGTCCCCAAAACGTTAACATTTACTTCTTCAAAACCTTCTATGGCTGTAAAAACTTCGATCAAAAGTGTCGCAGTTTCCTGTTCGAATAAGATCGTATTATCAGCTACTATTAGGGACGGCACGGCACGATAGCACCGATATATCGAAGTATCGATACCGATATTTGTATCGATTCGTTTTATCCTCGAGACTCAATAATCGATTATTTTCGATATCAAACATAACCTTCTCAACATAGTCTTCTCTGACCCCATCAGCTGGTCGTGAAGGGGCGCCATTTGCGCTCCTATCCAGCAAGGTTATTCTGTTTACATACCAAGTTTATTGGTATGTAAACAGAACGATGGTGGTAATATTCTTTAAAAGCAATTATGTAATCGTTATTATTATGTCTCCCTTGTGGGTTAGATGTCTGACAAGAAATTCCATACTCAGTATGTGTCTTAAGATACGTACGTCTCTGCGGTGGTTTAGACCCCTTTGAGTAGACAGAGTGTTGTTGAGTTTGACGACGATTTTCCTGACATAACTCGCGAAGATCTCGTGGAGTATCTTGTATTGAAGACGGATTTCATATCCCTGAAGCAACTGAAGTGCAGCAAATCTTTGGATCCGCACAACTTCGTTAATTCAGGGCATGTGAAATCCGTCTCATGCAGGGTACTCCCAGGTGACAAGGTGGTGGTGTTTGGAAAGGTAAGTAATTCAAATGTTATCCAATTATTATTAGGTTAATTGAAATAATAACGATGTATGCCATGTTTGGGGCAGGTAGTAGATTCAACAACGGTCGTTTGATGAAAATAATGTTATGATAGCATCCCCTGCCCATTGCTAAGTCAACATTGTTATGAAAATTTGAAAAATCATGGGAAAATATCTACTCATGATAGAAGAATCCAGTTGATACCAAAACTCTCAGTGAGGGCTCTACTTTCAATTAAAAATTATAATAAACCACTTTCCCGACTCTAGCACGCACCCTACTTCGAGCCATGAAGCAGTACCTATTGTATGAGCAATTTTTCAAAATTAGGTTCCATATAATATATGGATCTATCCATATTCGAACCATAAAACGGAGTAAGCGTTTAGGTCAATATATACATATTATGTATATATTGACCTAAACGCTTACTCCGTTTTATGGTTCGAATATGGATAGATTAACATGCAATGGAGTCATTACTTGAATTTTGAAATTCAGGAGATGAAGTGCATATTTACATCGATCATTTACTAATTGAACTTCAAAACAATCACCCAAATTGGTTTGAAATTATCTTCCTGGGAACTTCGTACAAATCAAAACACTTGGACACAAACAAAAACATTTCGTAAAGCCCGTCCAATGAGGGTAGGTATTCTATTATTACTACCTAACTACTGATGACTGAAGTAACGTAAGCACATTAAAATGTGATGTATTTTTATTCTTACTGGTGATGAAATGCCGAGAACAAACTAGTATTTGTTTGGAGTTTAGTTGTCGCCCTCTCAAATTGCGATTGATTCGAGCGAGCCACCTTGCTCTTCTTTTTCTTATAGGTCTTTTGTCTTTTCACTTTGGCTTCTAATGAATTTTGGTAAACCATACAACGAAATACTGCTCCCGTGACGGGAAGAGCAGCCAAACACCGCACAAATCGGCATGCCTAATGAAAAAATCTTTGTTTACAACGATGGGAATTCAGTCAGTTCATCGAACATGGTTGTCAGGAACGCTGGGAATCAGCGACGCCAAAAGGCTGATATTCTTATTTTTTCGAAAAGTTCTCTTGTCTTTCCGCACTGTTTCTAATCACTTTTGGCAAAACAAAAAATCAAATACCGCTTCCGGGACGAGAAGAGCAACTAATAACCGCATAAATTGGCATAATGAAAAACCGTCCATACAATCTTTGTTTACAACGGAGTCAACATGGCCGCCTTTCAGCGAGATTCGAATAACCGTTCGATTAGTCGAAGAATCGATACATCCATTCTGTGTGACGTCACACGGATAAAAGCAATACTTTTGATGCAAAACTCAAACCGATATATTGGTATCGATACTTTTGCCTAAAATATCGGAGGCATCGATACTTTCTTGACGATATTATCGAAAATTTTGCCAAAGTAAAATGGTGAAATAAAACCAAATAAGTAATTAGAAAATAATACCATATATTGTCTAGAATAACACTCAAAGTAGGCTCAGAATAGTGTCAATTGTAACGATATATCGCCACGATAGCCTCAAAATAGTGTCAATATCCAACGTGAGTTTGGAATGAATTTAAACCCGTTTTCCCGAACTTACAAGAAGAGGGGGGGTCACGTGCGAACGGCTAATTTCGAGTAATAAATAGTATTATTAAATAATACTATTTATTACTCGAAATTAGCCGTTACACGTTAAATACAAATTTTGTATTGTAACTGATTTATTACTTGATCCTTTCGATTCCTGGCGGAAGAAAAACACCATTTCATTGAACAAAGATTTCTTGCAAATAAGAATTGAAACTGAAATAAAATGGAATGATTATTCATTTTTATTAAATTTTAAATGATTGGCTTTTATTACATTTTTAATTGCTATTGACTTCTATCACATTTTAAATTATTGTTTAAAAAAATATATTGCCTTTTCTTAATTAATAGTGTTTTTATTTGGAGTGAAAACTCATCGGTTGGTTAATTTGAAATATCGGTGGAATCGATACTTTGAGCCGATATTATCGAAGTATCGATATTTTATAATATCGGTATCGAAAATATATCGGGTATCTATACATTCTGGGAAATATCGTATCGAAAGGAGTGTCGTGTACTTTGGAGTATCGTGCCGTCCCTAGCTACTATGAACCCCCAACTTTTCACGTCTACGCTGCAGTTAGTTGTTGGCAGAATCGTTCCACGCTTGGTGTCGGCAATAATGGAAACCATTGAAAGGAGTAAGTACTCTTTTCCAGCTAAAATTGTAAAAATAGCGTCTGATACAGTATGTTTACGAGTATACTACATACCGTATTTTTAAAAATGATAATTGACAGATCTTGGAGTTAAAGTAGCACACTGCCAAAAGTTGGCAAGGAAATCCGATTTTTTCCGTTTCTTTAAGTGTTTTAGTTTCGGTATTTTTGGACCTTAAAAATGATTTAGAACTCAAAATCTAGGTATCTTAATAGGCATAAAATTGTGGTGTTTTGTAAAGGAATTAAAATATTGCGGGGAATTAGCTAGGATTTCAGCCTAGAATACGGCAAAAATCGGCCAACTGGTAGCTGAGATAAATTATTATGTTTCTGTCTCTATTTCCTTGATAAAGTTGTCTCTCTCACACACACTAGTTGTCCCCTTTAGACAACTAGTGTGTAGTTTTACTTTAGGAGAGACCTGACAACGTGGTATTGATTTGGCAACGCAGGTGAGCTCTACCGCTGGGTTATGTTGAAGAAATGAGGATTTACGTTCAGTACCTTCTTTTCTCAGAAAGGTTCGTCTTTAGCTCCAGCGGAATTCCTGGAATGAAAGTTTGAGGGCCGGTTGATAAACAAAACAGGAAGGGATTGTTCTCGGAAAATTGTCTTCAACCAATCCAGTACGACCACCTCAGGTAGTAGCAGGGATTATTCATTGTATGGAGAAACTTCCAACTTTCAGGTATATTTCTGGGGTTTCTCCTGCGACCATTCTCAGAACGGATTACCTTCCTTTAGGCCCCTGAGTAGCAAACAGTCCTTCTCAACACCATTTTGTAAGAATATTTTGAATAAAAATTTGTAGTAGGTTGACTTGTTTTGAAATAACAGGAGATTTATTTTCCAAAATCAACCCGATTTACATCTATTCCACACCATTAACTATTCAGGAAAAATGCAATCAATATTCGGTGAAATTCCTCATTGTAGAGAGAGAATACCCGGAACCCCATCTCCCTGAGGAGGGAGAACTGTGAGTTATTCCAAAAGTTGAACCCGGTAGGACCAGCTTGAACCGTGTAGAAAAGGATTAACATAATGGTATTGTATTTCATGAATTTGAAATAGTATTGCATTTTTAGAATCGAATGAGACCACCCAGAGCTCTGTAGGACCAACCGTTCGCTCTCTATGAGATCTTAAGGGTTGGTTTCATGATAAATCAGAAACACGAGTGTGAATCGCAAGAGGCCTAATCTCCACTCAAATTTCAACTGACCAAAATGCGATCGTTGTTCTTCGAGTTGTACTCTGTTTTGCGTCCTTAGCAACCAGCAATCAAATTTCCTAATGAAGGCATCCACAACTCTTTATTTCTTTGAATTGAGTGTGAAGCGTTTATTTCTTCCAAATAAACTTGATTGTGGAGTAGGCAGGTAGTGGCAATAGAACAGCAGGCGAGTGATCTATACAGAAAAATAATAAACCTTTGTGCAACAATTTGCAGCGTTCAGAAGCAGTATCGATTCACAAAAATCAAGAAAATATGAAAAATCTCCAGGGAGAGACGGTTATTATGATAGCCGACATGGAGAGGGCGTTTACTGGATCCTCTAGTATAGTTTTTATGGAGTTACAATCCAAAGAAATCTTCCGAAATTCACCTCACGTCTATTCAAAGTAATATAGTAACCTAGGTATTATTTTATATTTCGTTCACAGCCCTCTCTAGACCCTAAATAGGAATGATTCACAGCTCTACAATGAGAGTCGATGAGTTGTTGAAGTTGAGGTCGTTATTGATGAAGGCTGAGACAATCAGAAAGACAAAAAGGATGTGACGTCACCTTTACAGGGGGGAAAAAATATCGAAGGAAGGGGTATAAATTATACTATAATTTTCAAAGTAGGTATTTTCGAAGTCATATTAACCACAATGACGGCGGACCACTTCTATTGTTCTTGTCAAGCCCCATTAATGCCATTGAAAGGTGTCGTCGAAACCGGTGTGTGTGTGTGTTGGAATTGGCGATGATTCCCCTTGTATAGGCATCCGACGCGGGAGGACCAAAATCATCTACCGGTCGTCCCTTTTGTCTCGCAGCCACCTTTTCGACTATTCAGTCGAGGGTACCTGCCGCCTCTCGCTATTGTCTGGATGAGCTCAAAGCCGCCCTCGGTGTGTTTTTCCGTCCTATTTCAATATCGAAGCCGCCCCATTCAAACGCCATCAATTTACGCCGAGGGATGACCGTCACACAATTTAAAACGGTAGATTTATTCGAAGTAGATATTTCTGTGAAATGTAGCTTCGACAGATTAAACTCGGTTCGCGGAAATCGGTCAGCACCCACGCTATAATATACATATATACATTTGAGTATCATTCTATGAAAGGGATGCTCGATTAAAGGCTCCACTCTCCGAGTGGATACAGTCGATCGCTTACCGGATTTTGTACCCAATCATTATGAAACGAATTTTAAAATTCTCATACACTCTTAAGTTGCGCATAACTTCAGGGTTCGATTCTGCAAGGTATTTCAAACAAAAAAATTCTCTTAGCAATTTTCTTTTAACCGCTTGTTAGGTATTTCAAGTTTTTAACACAGAATGTGTTTTTGCGATGACCTACCGAAAAAAAATCGTCACGAAAAAGCGACAGAAAAAACATCTGGTGATATGTTTATTGGTTGTCATGTTAATGTCAACTCCACATTTATTATTGTTGTTTTTTATTTAACGGATGACTAGTATCGCAAAAACACATTCTGTGTTCCTATGATTTCATACAGAGTATGGAAAAAGAAATAAACCGGGGGGTGCAGGGGGGCGGAGCCCCCCGCCGAGGCGCAAAGCGCCGAGTTTCTATTTGAAGATTTCTTTCCTGTTTTCGACCTCACTTCATTAAAACTGTCACAACTCATGTTATTTACCAAGTAAATTAAAATGTGAAGATATCGATAGAAAGAGCGTTAAATATCCAAGCTATCCAGTCCACAACCAAAATCTTTTAGCAATATAACTTTCTCAAAAATTCAAGTCAAAAAGCTAACTTCAAAGTTTGTTCGAAATTCGACTTTTTTAAATCGAAGTTTTCACTCTGAATTCCTGCCCATTTCGAAGGGCGCTCTTCGGAAAAAAAACATGCTCAAATTGTCAGCTTTCCAACGGTCTATCAATTTTTCTCTTTAAAATGCAAATTGAAAGAGTAAATCAAGTTTGAATGCCAAAAAACGTGTGTTTCACAAACAAATCGAGTGTTTTACGCGGTGTATGGTCACCTACGATCTAAAGATGACTTGACAGGTTTGGTATCATTTCCAATGTAATTTTTCACGCTGAATCCAACGGCGAAACTTATGAATAATTCTGACTGTAAGAAAGTGGATTTTTCGGAGAAAAACCTTCATTTTTCTCACATAAAATAAGTAGGTACGCATTATTCGTAGATACGGTAGTGAGCATGAAGTAACACCTTTCTACTCAATAAAAACATCATTTACCTAACCTGTGTCATGTTAAAGACCAACCTTATGATGTTGGCTACCTGCTGTATGGAAAACAAATGGGTTAAACAAATTCTAGAAGACATGAAAGTGAGAGTGATCCCTCAAGTGTGGTGTGACAATCAAGCTGCCCTAAGTTTTGCGAAGGGTAACAATGAGAGCTCACACTCGAGACATATTGACATCAAATTCCTCAGTAAGAGAAACTGTCAGGTTAAACTGGACCAAAGAAAACCCCGCGGATATCCTCACCAAACCTTTGTCAAGATTCAAGAACGAAGAAATCAATTTAGGTTTAGGATTGAAGAGAAGGAGAGGGAATATGCATGAATCCCTGATTGAATGCCTTGATGAGAAGTTGGTTGTCATTCGAGTTTGAACGATTGATCTGTATAGTCGAATAAAACGCATAACAGGAATGGCCAGGGGTTCAGAAGAATAGAAGATTGAAGCTGAGAATAGAAGATTTATTTTAGTTCAAGTTACAAGTATTTTAAATCAACAAAGAGTTGGTAAAGATTTTTAAAAAAATGTTGTCACTCTACACATTGCCTTTCTTGTTTGATTTTCATGTTCGGCATTTGCCGTGTTCTTAGAAATGTGCAAGAGAAACCCTCACACAAACCTGTTTCATGGTTAAATTATGAAAATTCGATGTCTTCATTTTTCCACAAGTTTTTTCTATCCAAAGTGTACCAGTTTTGTAGTTGGTTTTGCTATTGCTGTACCCAGAGTAGTTTTCACAAAATTGGGGCCAAAAATGGACAAGGAGCGCAAATTTTGTAATATTTTGCGCTGCCTAATCTATCGCAAAGTTTCTGAACATACATCAAAGACTGGGACAATGTGAGTACCTTACAAGATTCTATTAAACATCAGTGTTGTAAATCGGACGATTCGTGTTTTTTTCCATTTTTCCTGCGAAACATGCAACGACTGATTAAGCTGTGTTTTAGTATGTTAAGAAAGCGATGTAAATATAAATAAAGTAAATGTAAATGTAAAGGCTTTTTGTCAAATTGAATTCGTAGATAATTATAATTGAACTGTTAACATTGAAAACATGAATAGTAAAGTTTGCTCCGAGGTGATAATAACAAGTGTTTTGGATATAACAGATGTTTCTTGGCAGGGCTGTGCAAAATAATATTTTGTACTATATTATTTGATATAATACAACTAATATATTATATTAGTTGATATAATACAACTAATATATTATATTAGTTGATATAATACAACTAATATATTATATTAGTTGATATAATACAACTAATATATTATATTAGTTGATATAATACAACTAATATATTATATTAGTTGATATAATACAACTAATATATTATATTAGTTGATATTTTTTGATTTGCAAAAACCACGTTTGGTTCGCCGTAGCTCTAACTACCCAAGTTACTCTTGTTTTGACATCACCAATGGATTCTACGCCCCAAGAAACGATAAACGTCCAATGAGGGGTGCGCCTGATTTTTTTTTAATTTTAATCGAAAGTAGACCTCATCCTGAGAATGTTGACACCAGCCGTTCTCTTTTTGGATGAATAGATCTTTTTCCGTGATTTTTCAAAGTTTCGAATGTTTATGACGTCACGCCCCCCTCCCGCCTAGGCGGGACCCCCCAGCCCACTGTGACGTCATAAACATCCGAAACGTTGAAAAATCATAGAACAAGGTCTTCTCACGATAGAAGGTCGCGGTTGGTGTCAAAATTCTCAGAATGAGGTCTAGTTTGGATTAAAAATAACAATAAACAGTTTTTCCGACCCGTGCGCACACCCCATTGTCACTAGAGGCTGGATTTAAAAAAAACGGAAAATTTTTTATTCGATTTATCTCGTAAACGATAATTTGGCACCTGGTCGTTTTGTGTATAACACCGAGTTAATTCATGTAAATCAAAACATTTTGTGTCACTAGATATCAACGCTACCGACGAACGGTTCAAAAAAACCATGTTGAAAGGTTTTAGTAATTTTCCAACTTTATAAACGATTTTATTCTACCTATGGAACGATATACTTCAAATGAACATGCAAAAGCCCAGTAAGTGATAATCTTCATGTCCTACATGGTCACATAGGATCCTACACAGGTAAATCGCTCAGGTAGAAATCACCACCACCATGAATTCGATATCAACACGCGATTTTATGTTCTGAATCGCTCGTCGGATAAAGGGGGGTCGAGAAGAAACGACTTGGCTGAATCGGGCGTAAAGAAACTCCCCTAAGAACGCTCTCTGAATGGGAAAATCTCTCTCCTTTTCCTCGACACTTCAAAGTTCCAGCTGGAGCCGCGCCAAAAATCTCCGAGGAATTACTACAAGGAGTTGGAAGACGGAGCTGAGAGCTACCTCTCAAGTAGGTACTCTTGCCAAAGCGTACAGTAATTGGTCTTGTACTAATGTGTGTTCCCAGTTCATGTTTAGTCTAGTCGGATCGGACCAAATAACAACAAGAAGTGAAATAGTCGGACAGATTCTACAAAACTAATTCCTTCATCTTGGCCTCTTATACAAACATATTGTTTAGTAATGCATGCATTCCAGGGGACGTCCCATAGGATAAGCATTAGGTAAATTTAAACCAGTTGGTGAGCGACGAAACACGCATTTATATTTACCTTCCTTCTGCACAAAACTGCATCACTCAATGTGCGTAAGTTGGTTAGTATTGTCAGTTAGACATATTGGACTCTCTCCCTCCCCCTCCTCCCAAACCAGCCCAAACATTTCTAGGGACATGCGAGCCTCTAATTTGAACAGCATTTTGAAATCCATGATCTACGATACCCTACATGCGAATTCGATCCCCCCCCCCCCCCCAACGCCACCACCAAGGCCGTACGTCGCCTTCTGTTAAGGTAGTCCGCAGTAGTTCACATCCGTATTCGAGGTGAAACACACAAAAACCCATAAAATTCGTGGTTTCTGGTATCCTGGCACCACTGATTTGTTTCACCGAGGCACAAAGAATAATTTATGAAAATCCAAAGGTATAATTTTGAGACTTGGTCCTCTATTTCAAAGCTTGGGTACAATTAGCAAGCAATAAAAGAACTGAATTATTGAAAACAACAGAAGTTTTGAATAATATCCCCCCATTCGCCCCCTCCCCATCCTAATTTTGATACTCTGGTGAAATTGTGAGAAACTCGGAAGTTATCTGAGTCGAACGAAAAAAGAAACACGTAATTGAGTTGGAAATTGGGGCCTGGAAGGAGTAAACCAGATTATGCCCGAAGACGCACGTTTTCAAGTATTAACCGCCCTTCAAAAGCAAACTTCGAAATGCCGGCGACGTAACGCATAACTAGATAGATTTCCGCGTCGAAGAAACGAAGAACCACGCAAATCGGTTGCAAACTAAGGCCTGGGCATCAGAGGACACAAGATTTTGTCACAAACAGACATACACCAATGGTTTTTTTTTCGCAGATTTGGATTCAGAATGGTCCAAAACGGATTAGTGTGTGGTTATTTTTTTCTGTTGAGTGTTTTCCAACTTTACCCCATATTAATCACGTCCAAGTCTTGAAGTGGGATGTCTTATAAAGCTATGGATTAGTGCGCAACTGGACCTACAGCCTCTGATCTAACTAATATTTTAATATTGATTGCGAGAAATATATGATTCTAAGGAAAATCACATTTGTTCTAACAATTTTTTGAGTTGGGCAGTTGAACCCCCTCCCTCCACTTAGGGAGTGACGCCATAAATAGCCATGAGCGAAATCATCTGAAAAAATTCTGATCTTCCCTTTGGAAGATGACGTCCGCGACGCCAGGAATGGCAGTCGAACGAAAATTCAACCTGATATGGTTTTTTACTTTACTACTAATATTTTACCACACTCTCAACACAGAATATTAGAATATAACAAAATAAAACAATGATAAAATTGAGATTTTACTTGTATGTCCACAAGTAAAACTTGTAAAGTGCCCACGCTGTGTAGCTCTTTTACGTGTTAGGGTTTGCTGAATAATTTTGGTTCCATGACTGTGGTCAAATTCGTCCCGAGAGTAACTTACCAAATTATGGTCCGATTTGATGATATTTTCACAGATGGTTCGGGTTTGCTCTGAGAGTGCCCCCCATGGATGGAATAGATAGATATACTCGTAGGTCTACCATAGGGATGTCCCAAAAGTATCGATACTTAAAAGTATCGATACTTTTCGAAAAAAGTATCGATACATATCGATACTTTTTTTTCCTGATATATATCGTAGTATCGATACTTTTTTTCCAGTATCGGAGGCGATACTTATTTACCTCTCACACTAGATCAAAATGCTATCTATTTTTTATCTCTCACATTAGATGAAAGTCTCGAATTTTAGTAGATACCTCTTTCTCTACGTAGATTGTTGGGAGACCAACAAACTAAACAAAGATGATGTACCACCACCTCCAGCTCTCTATGGGTCTGTTCGGAGAGGCAGTCCAGAACAGTTCGGAACCAAACCAGAACTGAAAAGGGGAGGGGATAGAGGTGAATGGGCTCCTCCAAGCCCCTCTGAACCGTTCAGGACTGCCTCTCCGAACAGACCATAATCATAACCTGCTGTCCTCCATCATCTAGGAAGGACCACTAAAATGTTAACCCGACTAAGTGCAATACGAAAACAAGTGCCTAAACAAAAAAATGAGTGATTTATTGTTTTGTTCATTCTATATTAATTATTATCCTCGCGACGGAGAGATTATTATTCACACTGATGGAGAGAAACATAAAAGGCATTTTCACAAATTTTTTTAGAAGTATCGAAAAGTATCGATACTTCAAAATATCGATACTTTTTGAAAGTATCGTATCGATACTTTTTGATACTTTCTAGATGTATCGATACGATATTATATCGATACTTTTGAAGTATCGGACATCCCTAGTCTACCACAGAAACTTTGCGTCCGTGTGGCGCCCCCTAGGTGGCGGATCCGCGAACTATAACTATCGAGTCAACCTTCCATGGCGAAACCTTGACACAGAAATTGGAGCTGAGAGAAATTTGATGTTCGTGTTTAATTTCCGAAATTCACGAATTTCAAGCTGCAGTAGGAGGGAAATCATTTCACTTATGAGGCAAAAAATGGGGTATTTCAGTCAATTTTATTTTTTTTATTTATTTTTTTTTCATAAGAGTATGGCTCAGGAATAACGGTAATCGGGTCTGTTCGTCGAGAAAATGTTTTTAAAAAATCAGGTAAGCTAAGGAAAGTTGAAGATTTGAACGGTGTGACGTAGCTAGCCAATCGTGACGTAGCTAGCCAACTGTCTTTGAAAAAAGTATCCATGCACAGAGAAGAGATGAAACCCTTGGAGGACCTCTTGGATACTACAAAATACTACTCACACACGCGCGCGGCGTAGTGTGTGTGTGCATTTATGGCGGCCCGCCTTTTTTCAAACGTGTGATCTCTTTAATTAATTTTTCTACCACATGTTATAGTATCATTGGGCTTAACGTTCGAGTATATAGGTTTTCAAGGGTGCTGAATCCAAATTTGAGGTCAAAAACCTGAATTTCCGACCCACCGAAATACCCCATTCCCGAAAAATTATCGTACACGCGGGAATCTGCTTGATGATAAGAGATAATTAGTTCCATGTTCTCCAGAAGAATGCGCCAAAGGGATGTAAAGTTTCTGTGGCAGACCTATAGATATTTATTTATTATTATTTATTGGCTCCATTTTGTACAATTTTTACAACAAGAAAAACGCATAAATGAATGCAATTTGTTCAGATTTCCTACCCAACGTAAGGCAAAACTGATCCCTCAGAGAAATAAATTGATAGATAGGTACATATATTACTATGATACGTAAATTTATGAATACATACCTAAATTATTATGATATATGATAAAATACATGTTTTTTACCATTACTTGAATTGAATTGATTGGGCTGAAGAATGGACGCCATTTAATTATCTCTAAAACTACACATAAACGCTGTTTACTAGCCTCTCGCATCTAGAGCCCCCTTCTGTAACTAACCAGCTTAACAATGAATCGCCATCGAACAAATTTATCAGTGCGTGCACACGCTCCATTGTGATTTTCGTTAAAATCATGTATTTCTCGCAATCTAAACTTGAAGCCGGGAATGAAAGTGGCCCGATACCGATAAACATCCATTATTGCTAGGGTGATGTCCGCTAGCGACCTGGTATATTACACACTCATAATCCATGGCTCATCGATACTTGACGTTCTAGGCTAAAGCATATACAAGTTCTGTAATTTTGGCCGAAGGTTTTAAGTTGAACTCACGCGAGGCGAGTTTTTTTGGTCGATTCCAAAGGTTCATTATTGAAATGAAAAACCAAAATGCATAATAACCTCGTGTATTATCAAATATCGTGATTTCAAATCAAAATTACAATATCTACAAACATCTCATTTGAAGTGGCATTTTGTTGAAAGGATATTTTGAAAATTCGATGGCGGTGCATGCGAGAGGAATTTTTCGGGAACAGGTTGAACCGGACGGCGGCGCATGCAGGTTGTGTTGTCTGAGGCCGAGCATTCCTCAGCCCTGAGTCACTTGACTAGTCAGTGTCCTCAAACAAGTCCGGTCCATCTGGAGGCTGCAGGAGGGAACCTGCAAGGATTCTTCCTTTTGCCCTTCTATTCCACTCCATTGTAGTCCAACACTCCGGGAGCATCATCTGCTCGTCCCGACAGACCATTCTAGAAGAATTTTGGTCTGAAAGTTACGACTCTTTTCTGACTTTGTGTACCTTTGAATGAAATTAACCCTTAACTGCACCAGCTATCATATATGATATGGAACTTTAAACGAGGCTCAAGAGCATTCTGGTGGTCTTCTCGAGCTCTTTATGGTATTTTTACCTTAGTCAACAACCGCTAGATCTCGTAAGAATCAAAGAATATCCATAACCCCTCCTGTAAGGTTATAACCTCATTCAAATCAGCAGTAATCACGAGTTGACTACACGCGTGAGAAGTGTTGTTTTGCTGTGCCTCTTACAACAACATTTTTGAAGATTTTCGGCTGAAAAATTACTGCTTGCTGTCTCAAGATATGTAGAAATGAAATATGAAAAGAACTAATCGATCAAGTTTCCAGTGTTATTGGAAACTGCGCTTTTGCTTTGATATCTCATATGATAGAACGTGAAGGAGGAGGACCTGGGTGAATTTCATATATGATAGAACGTGGACTTCTCCACTGCATTACCATCTCGTTCCAACGTGTTACAAGCCACTTGCTGCACATGATGTTTTTTTTTTATATAATTTTATTTCATGTTATTGATGATTTTATAAATTGTATTTGACGTCAGCATAAATTTCACATTAGATATCTCTACTATATTTCAGAAATGGTTCCTAACCACTTCACATATGTGGACAGAGATGGAACCAAAAGAATCTAATTACATAAAAACCCCAACCGTATTAATTACATAAAACCCCAAAGAGTTAGAGTGGTCGTGGGAGAGTCTGAGGAATGGGAGGGAGTGGGTGGCGGGGAGAGTCGGAGGAATCATTTTTGCCTGCTTTTAGTAGGCTTTTCAGCTAGTATGATGAACTACAAAAATTCCTTGAAATACCAATTGGAAGAGAAGATGAGGATGAAGATGATTTATTAGATCTGGATGAATTAGATTATGATGATGCTGAGTTAGACCAGCCTGATGACTTTTTGCCAACATATTCATTATGGACCCTTCTCTGCCAAATGAATATCAAGAAATCGTCATGGGGCTGTCAGAAGAAGTGGAGATGTCACATGAAGCCGAAGCCACCTTGTCAAAAATTGTCTACTTATTGTTTACTCTTCAACTATTCTTGTCTATAGTCTGGCCAATGATAAGAGGAAAATTTATTGCCGCCTGCAGGCCTTTTTTTAAAATTACATACATACAAATTTTCGTAATAAATTCTTTGAAAAAATGTCTATGTATCACTAGATTTTTGTCCATAATCCTACTAAGTTTCTAAATAGGTGATAGAAACTTCAAATGAGCTTTTATGCTTTCTTATAGCATTATAAATGTGATTTTTAAATAGCAGTATGCGAAAAACCTATTTGGTCATACGTATTTCTTTCAACCATTTTACTCGCATAATATCACATATGAAATCATCGTCTCGGCTGCTTAACCACGTTCTATCATACATGATAAGGGCATAAATTAGGGATTATCGGTCAAACTATGTAATTTAGGGACTTTTCCTTGTCATTCTCGTTTTCAGGGGGCCAAAATACATGAAATTCATTTTTTTTTCAAGAAAATACGAAATTGTGTGCAGTTAAGGGTTAATAAAATTGGAAAAACTGGACTGCCTTTGTATCTACTCAGAAAAAGGAGGTGGGTAGTAGGAACAAAGTTGGTTTATCAACAGCGACCGATAACTGATAGGTTACAAATTTGTTGAATGAGATGTGAATAACGCAGTGTTTTGGACTAGACTGGGTTGTGGTCTCATCTCGAGAGGGCCTTACACAATACATAATCCCTTACACAATGTTCCGAAACCGATCCGCAATACTTCAGGAATCAAAACTACAACTAATTTTCCTTCGTAGCACTTTTGGTTTATTATTTTCAATAATGAACCTTTGGAATCGACCAAGAAAAAAAAATTTTTAACACCCCCTCAAAATTTGATGGTTTACGTTTCAAGGTACGTAGAATCCAAAAATCGAATAAAAATTTGGCCGTCCGTCCGCCGTCCGCGGCACTTTTGCCACTTTGCATTGACAGATTTTGATGAAATTTGGTATGTAGGCTCAATTTGGGGTCTAGTTGTGCCCTGAAGATTTTGGTTGATGTAGGTCACTTCTAAGGGTTCCAAAATCAATTTTGAAATTTTGAAAACGCCCTTACTCAAAATATTTCGATATAAAGGTATTTTTTCCCTTCAATTTAAGATTCTATAGAATTTTTAGAGTTTTTTGAGACCACCCGGAGCTCTGTAGGACAAACCGTTCGCTCACTACGAGAATCTAAAGTTTGAACGTACGATAAATCAGAAACACGAGTGTGAATCGCAAAACAGGCCTAATCTCCGTTCAAATTAAAGCTGACCGAAATGCGATCGATGTTTTTCTTCATGTTGGATGGTTGGTGGCTCTGCAGACGAGTGATCTATATAAAAATAATAAACCGTTGTGTAATAATTTGCAGCGTTTTTTATTCCGCTTAAAATTCATCTTTTTTTTTTGTCCTTGCGGGACTAAAATAGTCTCAACTTCCTTAGTTTCCATGAAAATTAAAATCAGATTGCACCGTTGGAAAGAGCGTTAATTCCTCACACGAGGAGCTCTTGGTTACTTCAGAAAAACTGCACACAAGGACAGCCTAACTACCTCAAACTTGTCAATTTCTGTTTTCTTTGGTGATTTTTCCCTGCTAAATGTCAAGTTAAGTGATATTGACTGAGTTGAAATGATAGCTAGAAGTTCATACGATAGAATGAAATATCTTTATCATGAAATCTGAATGTTATACATTGGAACTACACTGAAAGTTGAATGGAAATTCCATTATGGAATTAATACCATTGTCGATAGACGAATTGATGGATTTCGATGGACAGATGACACGAGCTATGGTACCTGGCGTGGATTGTACGTAGCATATGAAACACATACAACTGAAACTGTAGTAGGTACCTAACTCAAGTCACTAAAAGACGGTTTTCTTCAGAGAGCCAAGAAAACACAGAAACAAGCTTCATTTCACCAGCTTTCAAACGGTAACCCACTTTGTAGGTTTACTAAGAAAATTAACTTGGAAAACTGTGTTTGAATGCAGAAAAATGTGTCGTTCGAGCGAAAATCCTCCTGACTCACAGAACTTTCATCAGTGAGTTTTGGTAGGTAGTCCGTAGAAGGTCACATTCATCAGGTCAGGTTTCATTCAAGGTGAAACACCCGAAACCCTCGAAATACGCAGTTTCTGGCGCCATGTTGGCACCACTGATTGTTTCCATGGTGGCACACAGAATAGATAATGTTCCCTCAATTTCAAACTGGGGCACCATAGTAGCAGTAGTAAGCCTTAAGATGGACCGAAATATTAAAGAATCGTATATTTACTAATATTGACCCCCTCTCCCGTCCTCATGCGAATTTCAATATTCTGATGAAATAATGTGCAACTGGCAAATTACCTGAATCGTACCAAAAACGCTACAAATTATTACAATAAGGTCTATTATTTTTCTGTACAGATCACTCGCCTGCAAAGAACATAGCTTCGCCTACCAATCATATTTTCGCTTCACAATCAAGTTTATTTAGAGGAAATAAACACTTCACACTCGGTGTTGTGGGTGCCTTCTTTAGGGAATGTCATTACTGGTTGCTGAGGACGCAAAACTGAGTGCAAGCCAAGGAAACATTTTGGTCAGCTAAAATTTTTAACTGAGATTAGACATCTTTTGCGATTCACACTCGTGTTTCTGACTTATCGTGAGCCAAACCCTCAAGTTCTCATACGGAGCGAACGGTTGGCCCTACAGAGCTCTGGGTGGTCTCATTCGATTCTAAAAATTTAATGCTATTTTGAATTTATGAAAAAACAACACCTTTACATTGAACGTTTTTGAGCTAGGGCGTTTTGAAAATTTCAGCGTCTAGTTTCACCCCTTAGAAGTAATTAATATCAACCAGAAGCTTCGGGGCACAATGGACCCCATATGGACCCCAAATTTTTGTTTTCGGTCGATTTTGAAGGTTCTTTGTTGAAAATAATAAACCAAAAGAACCACGCGAATCGGTTGAGAATCGAGGACAAGGCAGGAGCCTTAAGGTATCGTCAAAATGAGCTAACTTTTCACTAAACAATCCCTTGTAAACATAAATTTTGAAATTCCGGCGGCCTAGTTAATAACTAGAACTTTTGCGTCGAACAGAAAAAACCAAGCAAATTGGTTAAAAATTAAGGCCCGGGCAGAGTACTCAAGATTTTGTCACGCACGCACACACACACACACACACACACATATATAGTCTATGGTTTTTTATAATGCAGAACACCGTTCCGTTGTTATCAAAATGATAGATCACGGAAAAAATTATCGTAATTATGTAGTCCTAACCCTTATTACTCACTTCTTTATCTCGTAGAGAAGAGGAAAAAACACTGTTTATATCATCCCATGTTTAGATAACCTCTTATCCAGAAACGTCGTTGCAGTTGTCATTACAACAAAAGATAATCTAAAAACGTCATCTGTTTGAAAATAATCTTTACTCCTCAATATCATGTTTGTCTATTTGGTCATCCGTGGGGTAAAAGGTAGGTTGGTGAAACAATTTTCAAAAAGAAGAGGAGCCCTGATGATTAGACAAACAAGGACGTCCTGCCTAAGAAATAAGCACAAGGAGAGATGTGCTCAATTCCATCTACACGCGGGACCATCTACACGCCAACCCGCAAAATCCCCGAAAATTTCATCAAAATCGGATGAGAAATGTGGAAGTTATGGCTATGGCAAGTATTTCACGTTTGTGCATGCGCAGCGGCTACTATCAGTCCGGGGGTAATGATTAACATAGGGGACCGTCTACACACCAACCCATACCATCCCTGAAAATTTCTTCGAAATCGGGTGAGAAATGTAGAAGTTATGGCTGTGGCAAGGATTTCATGACAGACAGACACGGAACCAAAATTGTTCAGGAAGGTCTAAAACATAAAACGCGAGTAGAAATTTTGATTGTACAGAACATTTTTTTTTTCAACCTCGAAAACTGAAAACAAAGCTTCCGCTACCTTGGTAGACTCGGAAGCAAAATTGTAGTTCCTATCCAGCCTCTTACCAAAAAGAAGATGCCTGTCGGCTTGGATGTCGGATTATCAGCTCAGAATTTGCTCTTACCTGAAAAAAAAGAAACAACGTTAGATGACTTATACAATGATGCATTTCCTGATATTGTACAGTTTCAAACAATCAACCGATGAACAATTAGTATTTGAGGTTATGACAAGGAGGGTTGTATAGAGAAAAATTTATGGCGTCAACGCAGTGATGTTACCATAGTTTTGGGTCCTTCATCTTGAATACAGGAGTGATAGTGACACCGAGGGGGGGGGGGGGGGGGGGGGGCTCGAATCCTTATGTTTGATGCCGTTGATCGTGGATTTGAAAAACCCATCATTTTGGAATCCAAACGGAAATTTAGGGTTGAAATGTTCAAAAATGCCCTAGTAGGTACCTATGGTTGGTAGGTAAAAAACACAAACGTCTGACAAGTGGGTGTGGCACATAGCTTCCTCGTATCCATAACCCGATTGTATAGATGTCCATAGTAGTTGATCTCAAAACGTCAATCTCTAATTACCTTCCACTACCCTCATAGGGGAACTACACGTCAATCTCTGAATATTTCAACGAAATCGTATGAGAATTGTAGAAGTTATGGCTGTGGCAAGGATTTCACGATTTCAAGAAAATGAGGAAGTAACTTTTTTAAAGCAATGGGGTATTTCAGTCAATTTTTTTTATTTTTTTTTTCAAAAGAGTATTGCTCAGGAATAACGGTAATCGGGTCTGTTCGTCGAGAAAATGTTTTTAAAAAATCAGAGGAGCTAAGGAAAGTTGAAGATTTGAATGGTGTGACGTAGCTAGCCAATCGTGACGTAGCTAGCCAACTGTCTTTGAAAAAGTATCCATGCACAGAAACCCCTCTTGGATACTACAACATTCTACTCACACACGCGCGCGGGGCAGTCCGCAGCGTAGTCCTTACCTAGTGTGTGTGCATTTATAGCGGCCCGCCTTTTTCAAACGTGTGATCTCTTTAATTAATTTTTCTACCACATGTTATAGTATCATTGGGCTTAAAGTTGGAGTATATAGGTTTTCAAGGGTGCTGAATCCAAATTTGAGGTCAAAAACCTGAATTTCCGACCCACCGAAATACCCCATTATTGAAACAACAACAAAACAATTAGAAGTTAGGGTTCAAGTGATTTCACTTCGTAGGTACTATATCACCCACTGTTTCTCATCTTACCTACAAGTACAATACATACTACACAGTACAATAGCATTATAGCCAAATTTCAAGCCTAGACATCGGTCTAGCAAACAAAGCAAGAAAGTTCTGGTTGTGCAAATAAAAATTTTTGGAGCGACAAATGTTGAAAATTCCGAAATATTCAAATTTGAAAGTCATAACTGGGAAACCTAGAAGTAGGTACGTACTCACCTGCGAATTCATTGTTTTTCATAAAATTATTTGGTCTCAAAATGAGAGTCAATACTTAGTTGATTCAAGGGAGCTAGGGTCAGGTAGAAAAAGGGTTCCACCTACCCATATGATGTCACAGTCCAGTCCTGGTCACGTTATTGTCTTAAGACGTTTCTGAGAAATGCCACGATGGGAGGCTAGTTTTTAATGCGAAAGACCTCCCCGTCCAACAGAGCATGAAGGTACCCGCAAGAGCGAATATTCTGGGAAAAGTCGAAATAACTGGTGATTTTACAGCCCTCTCAATGTCTGAGATGCTCAAAGTACAACAAGCAGTGTTGTGGAAACCCTGGGATTCTGGGTAGGGACTCCAAGGAACCAGCACGTGTAGGTCTCAAGCTCCAAGGTACCAAGAACCTATCTTTTCCTAAAATCGCCCAGAGGAGCTACCACTTGTGAGTGAATTTGAATACCTTTCGGCTCTCAGAAACTGAATAAGAAACGAAAGTCCATTCATACAGCATGAGGTAATGAGCGAATTTTCATAGAAATTTAGTATGGTTTTCTTACAGACAGGACAAGAGATTAGAACGCTCCAAAACGGATTTCTGGGAATTTTTTTTTAATCAAAAAACTCCATTCTGAAAATTTTGTAGCCACAATAGCTTCATTTTCCTTGAAAATTCGCTAACAAGTGAGCTTATGTCATACAATGAATTAGGCAACTTTTGATGTTAAAACAAAATTTGGAGAAAATACCCTCTGCAAATTTTATTGAACATTTTCTCCATTATAATAATTTCATCCGAGTTGAGACCCAACAGTCTCCCTATCTTCTTCATCATTCTTTTCATTTTTTAGCCATTATGTTGAATTGTCCGTGAGAACTGTATCGATATTCGATATTCAGAAATATCAGATACGAAGTATCGATATCCGAAAATATCGGATAGTGCGCAATCGATACTAAAATATTGAGTATCGGTACAAAAGTATCGATATCTTAAAATATCTGGTATCGATACCCATTCCTTGTGGGAACCTCTGAAAAACTTAGGATTCTTCAAAAACGAGAGTTTTTCGGCGAGAACACGACAAGTCAAAATAATTATGAAATGGAAGAAACTTCTTTACCTTTCCGTAGTTTGCTCTTCTTCGTTATGAATCTTGTTCAGACTTACCTACTTCACACCAAAATTTGCAACCAGCATTTTTTCGCCGTAGTTGTGCCAAAAATAAATCTATCCCATTCAGCATTTTATCCTTCACCACTTCAACCAAACCTTCCCGCACTAGATGCACCAATCAAGCCCTTTTCCTCCTGCAAAACTTATATTTTTCTTCCATTTTCCTTCCGAGTTTGTTTACATTTTGCAGTGTTACCTTGCAATCAGTAGGTGGGCTGCCAACTAAAATTATTCATGTCCGCAGTAATACCAACTCTACTAATCATTCTTCTGTATTTCCTTATTTAAGATGCCACTGGTTTCAATAAAATCAGTGGAAAAATTGTGATAGTGTCAGTGCCTCCACAAGGAACAGGTCGTCGTGACGTCACGCCCCTTTCTTTGTGCATCAGTCTGTCTTGTCGGCCATTAAACGTTATTCCTGGAACTGCCAACGAATTTCCTGGAGTTATCTGCGAATATCCGCTCTCTCAATAATCTTCTACCTCAAGTTCCGCATTATAATCGCAGGTCACGCCTTCTGATTTACGGAAAACACTAGAGAGAAGTTGGATTCTGCAAATTACTGGTGCCCTTGGACTACACCACCTGGCCTGGCCTACACCTATCTCCAGCCTTGATGTTTTCTCCAGTGTCTAGCCGTGCTGTCACTGTTTTGAGCTTCTCCTTGGGTCACTGGTAAGGCTGACAAGCTTCACATAATACTTTTCTGGTGGTCACACATCTTGGGCCATCACTTCAACATCTTCACCTACCACATCACTGATTCAAGCCTACCTGCCTATGAACATTCATGGGGGTTCAAGGAAAAAATTATTATTATTAGGTATTATTATAAAACATTTATGTATATCTAGGTACCTATTTATGAATAAAACATGTTTTTTCTAGGCATTTTGAATGCAGGTACTTCCTCACTCACTCCAGTGGCCACTTTTAGGTAGGTGCCTATACCACACAGGTTGTTCCTACAATCACAGAGTATCAGCTTCTTCATTTATAATTAAATTAATGTGCTGTGGAACTCAGTGCTGTGGAACTTCATTACACCCTACTCCAGGTAACTTATGGTAACAATTTGCAATACTTATCTTCCAGTCATTCACTTCTAGTAAATACAGTCCACTAATTCATGCATTAGAAAGTAAGTCTTATTTTAAAACTTATTTTCACTGCAGTTAATTGAATTTGCAATTAGTGCCAGAGCATAGCTGCATCTCAACACAGCCTGCTTTGCACACTACAAATCTTATCATCAGATAAGATAATACGTTATCAGGAATACGTTATCAATCCAGTTTCAGTGTTTCCCAATACCCCAAGCTGACTTTGTTGGTTTGGTGAATTTCCGGTCTTGAAGTTTTTTGAGAAAAATGGGTGAAAATATGGCATGTGAGTGACCTCGAAAGCGCAAACCACCATTGAAACCAAAAAGTTCGCATGCTTCAGATATCTTGTGTGGACAGGTCAGTGCAGTTGAAAAACTCATATTATGAAACCAGAGATAAAGCGAGACCCAAACTTCCTGACTCTACTTTACACCTCCTGGGCTGAATCCAGCTAAAATCACGGATCTGAGGAACATCATCCCATATCTCCAAAACCTTCGGAGTAAATCGTTCTATGAAAATCTTCTGATTGATCTTACACATACCTATTGGTGATCCAGAAGAAGAGGACTCCAACAACTCCGATATCGAGAATGACGACAATAGTGATGGATGTGCTGATGATTGACCCATATTGCTTTTTTTTAAGATCTGCTTCTTGTTTTTGGTTTAATATTTTCAATGATGAACCTTTGGAATCGATCAAGGAAACATTTTTTTAACCCCCCTCGAAGTTTGTTGGTTTACGTTTCAAGGTACGCAGAATCCGAAAATCGAATAGAAATTTGGCCGTCCGTAGCACTTTGTTCAGTTACCATGGTCCGATTTTGATGAAATTTGGTATAAGTGCTCCATTTGGGGCCAGTTGTGCCCCGAAGCTTTTAGTTGATGTCAGTCGCTTCTAAGGGTTGAAAAATAAGGGCTGAAATGTTCAAAACACCCTAGCTCAAAAGAATTTCGAAATAAAGGTATTGTTTCTACATCAATTTAAAATAGTACTGAATTTTAGAATCGAATGAGACCACCTAAAGCTCTGTAGGGCCAGCCGTTCGCTCTCTTTGAGAAGGGTTGGAGTTAAATAAATCAGAAACACGAGTGTGAATCGCAAAAGAGGCCTAACGTCCGTTCAAATTTTACCGAATTGCTATTGCTGTTCATTTCTTTGAGCAGTACTCTGTTTTGTGTCCTTAGCAACCAGTAATCAAATTTTCTAATGAAGGCGCCCACAACCCCCTCTTTTCGAATTTAATGTGAACAATTTATTTCTTCAAACTGATTGTGAGGCGAAAATATGGTTGGGAGGTAGTGGCAATGGCAAATCTGTGTTCTTCCCAGGCGAGTGATCTACATATAATAAAAAATAATAAACCTTTATGTAATAAATTTTTTCATATATTTGTATATTTTATGCGTTTTATGTATCGTTGAGTCATTACCTATGTAGATTAAAACAATAAAAGAAGAAAAATCAATATTCTTGTCATTCTATCAGCATTCTATGAATGGAGCGATGTTTGACTTGTCTTCTTCTTAGTGGGATTCTTCAAAAATATAACAAGTCAATCGTGTTTTGCCAATACCATCGAAAATATTCCATTAAGGTCATCCAAACTTATTCAGCATTCATCCTGACTGTAAGCATCAAGTACAGAATGAAATTAAAATGTATAGTATAGTTTGTAAATACGATAAACAGCTTTTTTTTGTTTCGTGAAAAACCAGATTTTTTTACTAATCGCGTTTTTGCCAGGAGCCTCTCAGTCAGTTAACCATCCAAAACAACAACATTGTTAAAATCAATTACGAGAGATCATAAAAACAGCGGCACCTACACTCGTTTAATGCATCGAAAAGATTATTGAGAAAACTTCTCAGTGAAATCTCCAATAACGCTCGAATCTATAATAAACAAAACTGAGAAAATGCGGAATTGAAACTACTAATAATTCTGAACTATTTCGATGGAGATTTCCCGTTAAAATAATGTGATGTAAGGAAGTTTGAAGTGTCAGAGGACGAGAGAGTGTCGAAGATGAGTGGCTCTCAACTGGAACCGCCCAGTCTGTGTCAGTGATGGAAGCACTCGAGTGTTCCTAGAACGCCAGGCAGGGGCGTATCCGCAGATTGTAGATTTCCCCGTGGTAAAACTTCAGAGAAAAGAAGCTTTTGACTTACTTAACCCCTTTAGTACGGATGCGCATCGTTTGGAAACTATCGATGGTCATTATCGAAGTTAACCATCGATTGTTGAAAACCATCGGCACTAAATATCAATGGTTTATGATAGTATCGATCTATCAATATCTATCGATAACTTCTTCGATCAAGCGAGGTAATAAAAATATTGCCTAGGATAGAGTTCATGTAGGTATCTTTGGAATTTGCATGATGCAAATTTCAGTGAAACCACTGGTCAGTCAACCTAAATCAACCAAACATAAAATAATGCAATCACACTTTTTTCATTTGAATATACGCTAAAAATGAGATTTAACTCAATATTGTAATTTTATACTTTTGTCATACTCTCCCAATTTGAATTTTTCGTTGACTGAAGATTTATCTCAACACTGCACGATAAAAAGAACAGATTACCAACCCTAGTTAATCAAAAGAGAACGTCAACCAACAACTGAAAACTTGATACGTATTTAAATTTGATACCGATACCGAGAGATGAAGATAACGGAAAGATTCGACACTATCACATTAAAGCATTGTGGTGAATCACCGGTTCTAAACCATCGATGGTGAAAAGATCTACTATCGAAAGAAAACCATCGATATTTTCGATCCCTACCCTTTACGTCACATGGGTCGTGGGCGACCCGTTACTTCAAACCCTGTTTCTTCGTAATGGGGTATTTCAGTCAATTTTTTTAATTTATTTTTTCAAAAGAGTATGGCTGAGGAATAACAGTAATCGGGTCTGTTCGTCGAGAAAATGTTCTTAAAAAATCAGAGAAGCTAAGGAAAGTTGAAGATTTGAACGGTGTGACGTAGCTAGCCAATCGTGACGTAGTTAGCCAACTGTCTTTGAAAAAAGTATCCATGCACAGAAACCCTTGGAGCACCTCTTGGATACTACAAAATACTACTCACACACGCGCGCGGCGTAGTCCGTGGATTAGTCCTTGCCTAGTGTGTGTGCATTTATAGCGGCCCGCCTTTTTCAAACGTGTGATCTCTAATTAATTTTTCTACCACATGTTATAGTATCATTGGGCTTAAAGTTGTAGTATATAGGTTTTCAAGGGTGCTAAATCCAAATTTGAGGTCAAAAACCTGAATTTCCGACCCACCGAAATACCCCATTATAAGCCCATACGATTGTGTCCAGCATTGCTCTGGAACCAGTAATAATGATAAAACTCGAAGAAAAGGGTCGTTTATCCATCATCAGGGTATGGTAATGGTTATATGTTTGGCGTGTTTAGTTGGGATGGAACGACTGTCGAAGTAGCGGGTGAGAGTGTGGACCCCATGAGAGTCTGGACCCCAGAAAGTATTGTCGGGTTTCAGCGCTACCTACCTTCAGCGAACTATTATCCTTTTTCAGCTCGATGTGTGCGTGGTCAAGCGGCATTTCTGAAAAGTAGGCTTACCTCGATTTTACCACCTCAGTTTTACCACTCTCTAATTTCTAAGTTTGGGCGGCTTTACTTCCCTGCCTTTTTAAATTGCGAGGAAAAGGAAGTTGATATTGCATTTTTGTGTTGTTCTTCTTTGCTACATTGTAATCTTGGGATAACTGCAAGTTAGAGGAGCGACGGTAATGCGGTCGCGAGCGTGATCACCTGATAAGATATCAGAAATAGTAGTTAGTTGAAGTGGCGGTAGGTAGTGCTGAAACCCGACAATACTGTCTGGGGGCTAGACTCTCCTGGGTCTCACGCAACCCATGGAGACTGTCAGCGCAGGTGGTCAGCAGCCACTCGATAGCAATGCGCCTAAGACCTATTTTATTGCAAATTACCTAATTGGGGTAGGAAAGTTAAACTTTGCATGGATCATCAGTAATCACGAATGAAAGAGGAAAACAAACCATCAGAAACAATATGGACCCTGGAGGGTTTGAACACATACTATTTGAGCAACTTTTTGTCTTTTTTGGGTTGAAACTCATTGGGTCATAAATGATTTTCAAAACGCCCTACTTCTAAAAAAACTTTCAATATAAAGGTATTGTATTGGAGGCAACTACTATATTATCAATAAATTATTCCAAGATCATCATATGTTCCCAAAATTTCCCTTTTTTGATTATTACAGTTCACGAATTTACCAAAGTGGTTTGTTATTTCCGATAATATTAAAGAATTAGCAGTTTACGAGAGCTATCGTTAACATTGTGGTCCTTTTAACCTGTAGTGAACCTCGAGTGATAGTGATAGTGAGCTAGTGATGAGTAGACGGATCCAACTTCGATCGCGAACGGTGGAAGTGGAGGGCAACCAGAGACCATTGGCATCTGAAGGAACTCGGCAGACACAATCTAACGCAAGTCGACCGGGCACGGTAGTGAGTGCGTCTGGGTCTCGAAGTAGCAACCATACGAGTAAAACAGTTAGAGCACTCGAAGAGCAATGGAGAAGGAATGAAGAACTCGAAGAGCTTAGGCGCGTAAGGTGTGAACTTGAGAACCAAGTCAGCAGCATCCAGCATGATATTAGCCAGATAGAGTTGTCAAACCGAATCATTGCAAGCAGGCAAAGTGAAGACGAAATAAGCCAGTCCTCGGGGTGGTCGCATTCAGCACAGTCAGCCGGCAGTGGGCATTCAAGGATGTTGCGTACGCGTACTTGGATCGCACAGAACACCACACCTCATCAAATGTGTCAACAAACAGCTGCCAGTAGAGTTCGATCACAAGTGTCGCAATCCCGTACCTGGGTTGTTGAGGAGGTTCCACAGAACGCTAGGTCAATCCCTCTAGCGGTCGACAGCAAACCATCTCCAGGAGTAGGCGTTGTCACAGGGGCCAGTGAACAGGAAAATCCGCAACCAGCGACGGCAGTGTCGTCTGACGATATCAGGTACATGGTCACCAGAAAAAATGTGAGCCATGAACTTCCTGAGTTCAACGGAGACCCCACCCAGTGGCCTTTGTTCAAAACAATGTTTGATGAATCCACGATCTCAGCTAGGTATTCAGAAAACGAAAATCTCCTGCGCCTACAGAAGGCTGTGAAAGGGAAAGCAAAGGAATACCTAGGAAAGTTGATATACCTTCCCGGGGGGCTATCTAGAGTCATGGCGAGACTAGAAACAAGATATGGGAGGCCAGAACTGATAGTGCGAGAAGTAATGAAGAATGTTAAAGCAATACCAACAATGAAAGATGATTTATCTAGGGCAGAGAAAGTAGCAGGAGAAGTTGACAATATCGTCTCAACAATTAGGCTGGTTGGAAAATCCGAATACTTGGCCAACCCCATCCTACTAGACGCTTTGCTGACAAAGTTGAGTGTGAATTTGAGACAGCAATGGGGAGAGTACACCGTTGAGATGAGGGGTAGGCCGATGGACCTGGGACTTTTCAATGATTGGCTCCAAGACAGGGTGGAAGCAATTGGATTTATGGGTGAAAGTGAAACAGCTGGAGAAGAAAATTCAGACGAAAAGAGACCAAAAATTATTGTACAAAGTTCTAGAACAACTCAATGCATGTTGTGCGAGAATGTTGAGCATAAACAATTGGAGGAATGCCCAAAGTTCAAGAAAATGAGCGTTGAAAGAAGGTGTCAGTACCTGGCGGAAGGGCTTCTGTGTTTTCTTTGCCTCAAACGAGGACACCGCTCAATGGTGTGTCGATCTGGTCGTTCGTGCAGAACATGCAAACGAAGACACCACGAATTGCTACACACTGGTAACACTGAGAACGTATCTGTTCACGCGAGCAAATATGGAAACGATCTGGTCACACCAGAAATGCTGACAAATGATCCTAGTGCCAGTACCTTAGCAGTTACAGTAAGCAATTCAAGTAGGGTTCTCCTGAGGATAGCACCCGTTAGACTGGTTGGACCGACAAAAACGGTTGACACCTACGCATTTTTCGACAACGGGTCTACTGTGACGATGATTGAAAATGAGCTAGCAGAAGAGTTGGGACTAAAAGGGAATGGAAAACCATTGAGAGTAAAGTGGACAGACGACTCTGTGAGAGAAGAACCAAACTCACGAGAGGTGAGTTTAAAGATCAGTAGCAGGAAAGAAAAGGCTAAAGACTTCCATATCTACAATGCTAGAACCGTATCACAACTGAAGCTACCTGTGCAAACAATGAATGTTGAGAATTTGTCGAAGCGGTGGTCTCACCTCAAAGGTTTAGAAGTGACGTCTTATGAGAACGCCAAACCTCGGCTGTTGATTGGGGAGGATAATTGGCCATTGACGGTACCGTTGAAAGTGGTCTATGGGCCGTGGAAAGGTCCAGTTGCCAGCAAAACTAGACTGGGGTGGGTGATTCATGGCAATGCACCGGTCAATCCTAGCGCCCAAGTCTACGATAATGAACACCATCAAGCGACACACTGGACAAGTACTGAAAGTGAGGTAGTGGAAGACGAGGTATCCCTGCAAAGGTTAGTGGGGAAATTTCCAGCATACGAATATCTAGAAAATGATTCTTCAAAAGTAGAGAAAATTAATGATGAGGACCACCAAGCAAGACGTATATTTGATGAAACTACTCATAAAGTAGAAGAAGTTCGAAGGACACATGCGCATGGCGGATTTACAATGTGCAACTGGATATCCAATTCCGATGAAATTCTCAAGAGTATCCCGCAAGAGCTCAGGGCAGAGTCAGAAGCACTATGTCTGGACAAGGAGCCCAAGAAGGAAAAAACTATTGGGGATTTGCTGGAGACCTGATACAGACTGTCTTAGCCTCGTGGTGCGTACCTCGAGAATGGAAAAAGACATCGTTACTGGAAAGCGGAAACCTACCAAACGCGAAGTCCTCAGTCATCTATTGTCATTGTTCGATCCACTGGGATTGGTAGCGCCGATTGGGGTAAAAGGCAAATTGCTCTTGCAAGATGTATGGAAGACTGATGTCAAATGGGAAGACGAAATAAGAAAAACAGAGAGTAAAAAGTGGCAAAACCTAGTGGAGAACCTAGTTATTCCTAGATGTTATGGTTCAGGATTAGCGGATGCTGAAGAGATACAGCTGCACCCAATGTGCGACGCGAGTGAGAAAGCATACGCAGCAGTGGCATATATTCGAGTGGAGAAATCTAAAGGAGTGGAGGTGTCTCCAGCAGTTGCTCGAGCGAATGTGGCTCCAGTCAAATGCAGCACTATTCCGAGAATGGAACTGCAAGCTTCTGTGAGTGCAGCACGATTTGCAAAGTTAACTGTAGCAGAGCACAGAGTAGAATTCCACCGAATAGTGTTCTGGACTGACTCCCAATGGATTAACTCAAAATCAATTAAACAACTACCGATATTCGCTGCCAAAACGACCAGTGGGGTGGAGGAATATTGGAGGCAACTACTATATTATCAATAAATTATTCCAAGATCATCATATGTTCCCAAAATTTCCCTTTTTTGATTATTACAGTTCACGAATTTACCAAAGTGGTTTGTTATTTCCGATAATATTAAAGAATTAGCAGTTTACGAGAGCTATCGTTAACATATTGTTTTTTTCTTCAATTTAAAATAAACTTGAATTTTTAGAATCGGTAGAGACCACCCGGAGCTCAGTAGGACCCGCAGTTCGCTCCCTATGAGAGCTTGAGGGTTGGACTTATGATAAATCAGAAACACGAGTGTGAATCGCAACAGAGGTCTGATCTCTGTTCAAATTTTAGATGATCAAAGTTCGATCGCTGTTCGTTTTTGGATTATTATTTTCAAGCAGCTGAAAGCAGACAAAACAATTCGTAGATTAGATATATAAACACGTGATTTATTAAATTAGGTAGAAATTTTGTTGATGTCACGGTCTGGAATCGAACTCGGGTTTCCCAGACGTTCGGCGACGTTCACGTACGGTTGGAATTTTATTTATTTAATGAATTTAATAAAATTTATGTATTTAATGAACCTTTGGAATCGACCAAGAAAAATTTGTTTAAAATGAAAATCGGAAAAAATTAGGCCGTCCGACCGCCGTATGCGATATTTCCCTTAGATACCATGGACCGATTTTGATGAAATTTGATACACGGACTGAAATTTCCGAAACGCTCTAGGTCAAAAACTTTCAAGGTATGGTTTCTTTTCTTCAATTTGAAATGGTATTGAATTTTTAGAATCGAATGAGACCACCCAGAGCTCTGTAGGATCAACCGTTAGCTCCCTATGAGAAGTAGGTAGTACCTATGGTTGGTACTTAGTCATCTAGCTGCTGGGAAGTTGAGAGGGAGAGACTGTATCACTTGCCAAGTGACCAGGAAAAGACGCCTGACATCGTAGCCGTCAAGCCTGACATCGGCGACGTACACGTACGGATGGAATTTTATGTATTACATTTAATGAACCTTTGGAATCGACAAGAAAATTTGTTTAAACTAAAAATCGGAAAAAATTAGGCCGTCCGACCGCCGTATGCGGTACTTCCCTTAAATACCATGGACCGATTTTGATGAAATTTGGTATATTGACTGAAATTTCCGAAACGCTCTAGCTCAAAAACTTTCAAGATAAAGGTATTGTTTTTTCTTCAATTTAAAATAGTACTGAATTTTTAGAATCGAATGAGACCACCCAGAGCTCTGTAGGACCAACCGTTAGCTCCCTATGAGAACTTGAAGGTTGGACAAGAGAGTGAATCGCAAAATAGGCCTGATCTCCGTTCAAATTTTAGCTGATCAAAATACGATTGTTGTTCGTTTCTTCGAGTTGTACTCAGTTTTGGGTCCTTATCTGCCAGTTATAAAATTTCCTAATAATTAGGGCAACCTCAACTCCCTATATCTTGGAATTGAGTGTGTTATTTCTTCCAAATAAACTTGATTGTGTAGCAGGTAGGTAGTACCAATGGTTGGTACGTAGTGGCAATGGCAAAGTTGTGTTCTTGACAGACGAGTGATCTATAAAGAAAAATAATAAACCTGTGTAATAATTTGCAGCGTTTTTTTAAACATGTTCACAGTGTTACAATCGGCTCTAAATTTTCCACGGGAGCTGCTGGCAACACTCTAACATTGTTTTCTCGGAGTAGGGATGGGTATCGATACTCGATATTTCAAAAGATCGATACTTTTGTACCGATACTCGATATTTTTGTATCGATACTTCACTACCGATATTTTTGGATATCGATACTTTGGATCCGATATTTCTTAATATCGAATATCGATACAGTTCTCGCGGAAAATTCAACAAAATGGCTAAAAAATGAAGAAAGTAGAGAGGCTTTTGGGTCATTACTCTTTGATTGCACAAATAACGTTGTTGTCATGGAGAAAATCACCCTGCTTGGACTCTTGATAGTGAAAAATGAATAAAAATTGTTTAAAAAATCATTTTTCTTGAGAATATTGGATAATATTGATAGTTTGTAACACTAAAGTATCGATACTCGATATTTTAAAATATCGATACTCATGCCCAACGATACTTGGGATATCGATACTCGGATACGATACAGTATCGATACAAAATATCGATACTTTTATAACGATACCCATCCCTATCTCGGAGTGGATGCCGTGTTAGAAGATGAGGGACGTAAAAATAACTTCGAGTGGGAATTGAGGTGTGTCCTGCGAAATGAGAGGATGTCATCGCCCGAAAAAGAACCTTCAGTCTAGATCGAAATGAATTTGACGGGGAAAAGACGAACGATCCGTCAGACAGACCAGCTGACGGGGTTTGAAGGATCTCAAGCGGTGAAGGAATCACCGGTGACTCGACGAGATGGACGCCTACGCGCAGGCGCGGCTGCTCACACTGAAGGCCGCCAAATATGTCAGAAGTAATTCGCACTTGGAGGACGTCAAGGAAGCAATTAAGATTTGTCAAGAGAGCCCCCCTCCCCAGACCTGTCTTCAACCTGCGATAACAACCGATAATTTGTTACGAAAACACCGACGAAACGGGAAGATTGCTTTCGTTTATAGTTAGAGAAGCAAACGTCTTACCAAGAGTATTTACACTACATCAGCGACGCAGTAAGAGAAATTTACTGGAAATATTCTCGAAGTTATCGCATTAGACGAAGGGCGGAATTCATCATCATAACTTAAGTCTGAATCCACCCTCAAATTCGTCGATACGGGTCGGTGAGCACTCAACGGTATTCATATACAATTTTTGAGGGAGCACTCAGTGCGATTTCTGAGAGGGCACTCAACGGTATTCATAAACCTAACTCAGCGATGAGTTGAGGCTCACCCTCGACTCAATGGTGCAAAATCCTGAGTGATGGCCGGAGGTATCTGTAAGTGCCCCTCAGCCTTAGCTGATTTTCTAACTGATTATCAGATTTTCCTACTGAAAAGTGTGTAGGTACAGACTTAATAATCGTACAGACTTCAATTTGATTGATTCACTACAGGTAATTACTCGAAACTCGTGTGATTTTTTAACCAACTGCGATATAAGTGAGATTCAAGCTTAACTTATGCTTAACTTGAGCTTATTTTGGTTTTTTCCGGTGTTGCCAACAAGCGGCTACCAAAACCCCTTGAGCCAACCTCGAAAAACCCCCAAATCCCCCCAAAAAAGAAAAAACCTAAAACTTAAGGATGAAATAACAATATCAATGAATACAATGCAATTTTTTTTTTTAGTAGTAGATTGTAATTCATTAATGATTTGAGGGCGGAGTGGATCTTGAAGACAATGCAATTATTGTATTAGCGATATACGTTTCAGGTCATACAGGTTTTGAAAAAAGTTTGTCCTCCAAAACTCCAAAATTATAGTCCCATTGAGCCCACGATAGACATTGGTAAATTCGGTGAAGTTTTTCACTCCATTGAATATATATATATTACCTGCTGCTATTTTAATTGCTGATTCATTTTTATTCTACCCAAATCCCCCCGACTCGTCGGTAAAAACCCCCCCAAAAAAACCCAAAAGATTTCTCCCCCCAAAATCCCCCCGTCAAGAAAAAAAACCCCAAATTTGGGGGGGAAACCCCCAACTTGGCAACACTGGTTTTTTCCATTTTGGTTTATTATTTTCAATAATGAACCTTTTGAATCGACCAAGAAAAAAAATTTCAACACCCCCTCAAAATTTGATGGTTTACGTTTCAAGGTACGTAGAATCCAAAAATCGAATACAAATTTGGCCGTCCGTCCGCCGTACGCGGCACTTTTGCCACTTAGCATTCACCGATTTTGATGAAATTTGGTATGTAGGCTCCATTTGGGGTCTAGTTGTGCCCCGAAGCTTTTGGTTGATGTAGGTCACTCCTAAGGGTTCCAAAATCAATTTTGAAATTTTGAAAACGCCCTAACTAAAAAATTTTGATATAAAGGTATTGTTTTTCCTTCAATTTAAGATTCTATAGAATTTTTAGAATTTTTTGAGACCACACGGAGCTCTGTATGACAAACCGTTCGCTCCCTACGAAAATTTAAGGGTTTATATTGAAATATATATATATATATAAATCAAAACACGAGTGAGAATCGCAAAAGAGGCCTAATCTCCGTTCAAATCAGAGCAGACCGAAATGCGATCGATGGTTGGTAATTTTGATCTTTTTTTGATTTTTTTTTTTTTTTCTCTCTTCATATTGGATGGTTGGTGATTTTGTGGACGAGTGATCTATATAAAAATAATAAACCGTTGTGTAATAATTTGCAGCGTTTTTAACCTTCTTCTAGACCACAGATAAGGTATCCACATGATACTCAAACCTCCATGGAAAAAAATGACGTAGCGAAATGAACAAAATTACTTAAGTTATTTAAACTTCCTCTAGACCACTGATAAGGTATCCACATGATACTCAAACATCCATGGAAAAAAATGTGATCTATCATAGATCGATTACAACCATCCATACACGTGACGTAGCGAAATGAACAAAATTACTAAAGTGCCATCCGAGGGCAAAGTCACCTACCTGCCAAATAGTTACTTAGTACAAAATTTGTACTAGGTACTTGTACTTTTCCACAATCTGGACTATTCAATAGTCCAGATTGTAAATTCTGATGGATTTCATGTGGTCTGTGGACCTTCCATCTCAAAGTCCGAGGCAAACTACGATCTGTCCTCTTTCCTCTCATTTCTCGCAAGTGATCGAATGAAATCACCAAGTTTTTCAAGGTTCTGCGACTACTTTCTTGTTTAAAAAAAAGTGAATTGCCGCTTAATCGGACTTGTGCGAGCGCTCATCATTTGAAGGTGATTGATGAGGTGGACGTCACTTGCTGAAAACGACCTTCGCTCCCCGTCGTTTGTCTGTAAAACGATTTTTCCTCGGCTCCAGCGGGACGCTCCTTAATTGATCTTATGGAAGCTATTCATCCTTCGGAGTTTCGGCTGATTTAATTTTTTTCGATAGTCGAAGCGAAAGCAGCTACTTTGATAAATGATGGGACGGGCGTGGTTAGCACGCACAAAGTGTGAGTTTGAAATCGATAGACAATTTACGATAAACAAATACCTGTTTTAGAATGTGACTACAGTATAGTCGATACTGGATGTGGCCTGAACAACCTGTGGAATGTTTTGATCCGGTACATTGTGTTGTGTGTTTGAAATCGTAAGTATGATGAATATTTATCGTAAAATATTAATATCGTTATAAACAACCGCACAAAGCTAGTTCCACTGTGACGAGGAGCTCTGCATATGAGGTTAATGGCCCAGCACGCTTCTACTCCGCTATTTGGTTCGAAACAAATGAAAAGGTGGAGTTGAAGTTCAATTTATCCATCAGAAAGGCGGAAATTCTTGAGAGAACTATCATAAACATGTTAAAGAGGAAATATGGAAAATCAGTGGGGCAGCCTCCAGTATTTTCTAAGGAGGAGGAAAAACTGTTTCTCTTGGATTCAAAAAATGTTTGAATTTTGATTCCCTATAAAAAAAAAAGCTTGACTTGAAAATGATCAAGTATCAAAGACTGTTTGTCAGTGAGGATGGAAGGCACGGGGAGCTGGCAGTTCGATTCCCAGACATCACAAAGAGGAATATTACAAAAAATTTAATAAAATTCAAAAATTGATTATTTTTGTGACCACATTCTCTGCTGATGTTAGGGACATTAGGGAAGGTGACGATGCAAAAGACCACCAATAAAATTGATTTCAGGGGGGATTTCGAAAGTGGTGCAAATTCTCCTAAACCCCGCGGGAACATTGCACCACTTTTTGATTAAAAAAATCAACATAAAAAAGCATCAACATTTTTTGTGTTCGTCAGGTTATGAAGAATTCGTATCGATACCGTAAAGCACAAAAGCGCTATGTCCATCCATCTTCCAAATTTTTTATTTTTTTTAATTTCAGAAAACTCAAATTCAACAAAACTATTATTGACCTTCTTGACGGTTATAATTTTGACATTTTCATGTCTTTGCTTTGGCACATAAATTGAAAAATCGTCACGAAAGAAACTGCTCACGCGACCAATAAACAAAATAGACTCACTGTTGCGTAGAGAACAATCAACTGTTTTCTGACTTCACAACCTTGTTGTGTAGCTGTAGACATGAAAATGACCCAATGTGTTGCAGACTCGTATGCAAGCAATTCTTAATGATTCTAACCATTTAATACTTTAACACTTATGGAATCTTTCACCTCTTTTATCATTTACTGGGTTCAGTACTTTTGAAGAGTTAAAGAGTTCAGTGTAGTAAGCCATTATTTTAGGAATTGTGCACTGGTGAAAACTTCTTTTGCGTTTTTCTGAAAACTCCGTTTTTGGACATAGCCCCTTTGTGCTTTAAGGTATAGGTCGTCATGGAAAATCCACATGGGGTGCATAGATCCGCGACATATTTCAGCGATAGAGGAGTACCTCAGGGCAGCCTGCTGGGGCCGCTGCTTTTCTTGGTTCTGGTGAACACCCTGCCTCTTGTACTCCAGGATGCCAACTGTATGGTCATCAATTATGCTGATGACACTAACTTTCTTATTAAAGGCTCCACACTGAACGAATGCATCTCCATCATGCTGGACAAGTTTTTAGTCCTGAAGAGCTGGCTGGATCAAAATGGTCTCATACTCAATGAAAGCAAGACGAAGTGTATCGTCTTCCATACTGGTCGAGGCAAAGAGACCATTGCCACTTTTCATCTGGGCCAACAGCAAATAGTTTCATGCAGTCAGACTAAATTCTTGGGAGTTGACCTTGACGCAACCTTATCTTTCCACCCACACGTGGCAGAGCTGTTGCATAGGCTCAGCAGCACACTCTTCTGCATCCGAAAGCTTCGGCCATTATCATCTAGGCGGACCCTACGATCAGTCTACTATGGACTGTTCCTGTCCAAAGCATCGTACGGGATTTTGTTTTGGAACAACCCATCCAACATGACTAAGGTCTTCGGAATGCAGAAGCGCGCCTTGCGAATAATTCTGGGTGTGGCACCACGCTCATCCTGCAGAGGAAAATTTCGCCAGGAAGGCTTGCTTACGTTACCATCGCTGTTTGTTTTGGAAGCATTGCTGTTCATACACCAGGACCCCGAGCTTCGGCGGATGCGTGCATTTACGCATGGTTATAGCACCCGAACACTGCACTTACTGCAAGTCCCTGACCATCGTCTGGAGTTCTATAAGAGAAGCGTGGAGTTTAGTGCAGTTTGGCTTCGGAACTTCTACGTGTCGCGACTGGAATCTTCGGTTTGCACTGTGGACGCCCCAGGACCTACCTTCAAGAGATATATTAAGAGGTATCTGGTGGAGAGGGAACTGTACGCTGTTGACGAGTTTTTCTCTGTGTGATATTAAAATTATCTGACTTTGACAATTGCCCTACATGCCTGTAATGCTTGTGTTTTTGGCAAATAAAATTATTACTATTATTATTATTATCGATATGCACCACTTTCATAATTTATTACGTTTATTAAGGTAATAAAAATTCATATTTTCCAGAAAAAATAGAAATAATTGTTGCAACATCACCTATTTTACGGTACTATTCTTGAAGAGACAAAAAATTACTTTTGTCTTTTGTGAAATGCATTCTCTCCTTACTAATCATAATTCGCCAAGCAATATCTAGCAGTGTGGTTTGTGAAACGGAGTAGCAGGCTATTGACCTCAATTGGAGGCCTACAGGTCAATTTTCCCAATGAACTAATCAAGCTGCATGCAAGTTCAATCAAACCCGCCCGACCGCGTCATGAAACGCCCTCTTCGGTCAAGGTAAGGTAAAATTGACTTAGCAATTACACGGATCGAGTCCTCCTAGGCCTGCTGAACCTCTCTTCTGTTATAATCGTCGTATGGGACCACTCGAGAGGGTTAAATGGGTCCCAAGGTCAATACCATAGAGGAGGAACAGTCGTACTAGGTGACGTGAGCCAAAATTGGCAACTGCTGAGCCAATCCTCGCTTAAAAGGAATTCGCACGTTACGCGGCTGTCTGTTCACGAAGAACAAAAACTCGACAAATTATTACTTAACAACATGAGCATTATTATTGCATGTTATTTTTATTTAAAAAATTATTTTTCTGCGTAGATCACTTACCTGCAAAGAACACAGCTTTGCCATTTCCACTACCTACCATTCCATATTTTCACACTTACATTATCTATCTCTTATATTTTCATAACTCAGGGAGTTGAGGGTTCCTTCATATTCCCATACACAAAATTTCATCAAAATCGGTCCATTTTCGGATTCAAGTAGCATTTTGAGGGGGGGTTAAAGTGTTGTTGTTTTTGGTCGATTCCAAAGGTTTATTATTGAAAGTAATAAACATCAATGCCTGTCAAGTGGGTGTGGCACATAGCTTCCTCGTATCCAAAACTCGCTTGTATAGGTAACCTCTAAGTTCCTTGCACTACACTCATAGGGGACCATCTACGCGTCAACCAGAGCATCCTTGAAAAATTCGTCAAATATGGATAGAAATATAAAAGTTATGGCTGTTACAAGGAAATTCACGCTTGCGCATGCGCACTGGTTTCTATCAGTCAGTTCATACTGACAGACACGGAACCAAAATTGTTCAGGAAGGCCTGAAACGTAAAACGGGAATGAAATTTTGATTTTGGAGGACTTTTTTTTTTTACCTAGAAAAGTGATTCCGCTACCTTGGTGGGCTCAGAAGCAAAATACTTAACTCGTCAATTTTTGTTTATTATTTTAAATAATGAACCTTTGAAATCGACCAATAAAAACAAAATTTTGTTGGTTTACGTCTCAAGAAACGTATAATGCAAAAATCGAATAAAACGCTGCAAATTATTACACAAGGAAAGTATCGATACGATACTTTCAAAACATATCGATATTTTGAAGTATCGATACTTTTTGATACTTTCACATAAATGGGTGAAAATGTCGTTTACGTTTGTCTCTATCAGTGTGACATCTCTCCATCGCGAGGGTAATAATTAATATAGAATGAACAAAACAATAAATCACTCAATTTTTTATCAAAAACTTTTTTTTAGGCACTTGTTTTCGTATTGCACTTGGTTGGGTTAACATTTTGGTGGTCCTTCCTAGATGATGGAGGACAGCAGGTTATCATAGAGAGCTGGAGGTGGTGGTACATCATCTTTGTTTAATTTGTTGAAGTGGTTGGTCTCCCAACAATCTACGTAGAGATAGAGGTCTGTCAAGTAAGTACCTTCATGACGTAGGTGTTGAAACAGATAAAATGTGAGAGATAAAAAAGTATCGCCTCCGATACTGGAAAAAACGCTGCAAATTATTACACAATGGTTTATTATTTTTCTATATAGATCACTCGTCTGCAAAGCCACCAACCATCCAACATGAAGAAAAACATCGATCGCATTTCGGTCAGCTAAAATTTGAACGGAGATTAGGCCTCTTTTGCGATTCACACTCGTGTTTCTGATTTATCGTACGTCCAAACTTTAAATTCTCGTAGGGAGCGAACGGTTTGTCCTACAGAGCTCCGCGTGGTCTCAAAAAATTCTATAGAATCTTAAATTGAAGGAAAAACAATACCATTATATCAAAATTTTTTTGAGGTAGGGCTTTTCAATTTTCCAAAATTCATTTTTGAACCCTTAGAAGTGACCTACATCAACCAAAATCTTCGGGGCACAACTAGACCTCAAATGGAGCCTACATACCAAATTTCATCAAAATCGGTCAATGCTAAGTGGCAAAAGTGCCGCGTACGGCGGACGGACGCCAAATTTTAATTCGATTTTTGGATTCTACGTACCTTGAAACGTAAACCATCAAATTTTGAGGGGGTGTTAAAAAAAAACGCTGCAAATCATTGCTCAAAGGTTTATTATTTTCTGTATAGATCACCCTTCTGTATAGATCAATGGTTCTAGATCAATAGCACCTACCGCCATCTGTATTCTCCCTTGACGAAGGAAAACCTTCAAGTACTCGTAGGGACCGAACGGTTCGTCCTACAGAGCTCCGGGTGGTCTCAAAAATTTTAAAAAATTCAATACTATTTAAAATTGGTGAAAAAACGATACCTTTATTTCGAGAGTTTTCGAGCTAGGGCACTCTTGAAAATTTCAACCCTTAATTTTCACCCCTTAGAAGTGACCTACATCAACCAAAAGCTTCGCGGCACAACTAGACCCCAAATGGAGCCCATATACCAAATTTGAACCAAATCGGTCCAGTGTTGCTAAGAAAAGTGCCGCGTACGGCGTACGGCGGACGGACGGAAATTTTTTTATTCGATTTTCGTATTCTACGTACCTTGAAACGTAAAACATCAAATTTTGAGGGGGGTTAAAATTTTTTTTTTCTTGCTCGATTCCAAAGGCTTATTATTGAAAATAATAAACCAAAAATTTCTTGGTCGATTCCAAAGGTTCATTATTGAAAATAATAAACCAAAAGTATCGATACTACAATATATGACAGGGAAAAAAGTCTCGATACTTTGGGGACATCCCTACTTCAGGTCCCCCTCGAACTCCCGGCGGGCGCTCAAATCCTCGGCTGATCCGCCTTTAAATATTCCCTTTACGGGTTCTTCGGCAAAGCTCCGATCAATATAACGAGGTTTCGGGGGAGAGTTGTGGCGGCCAGCGGGAGGCGCCGGGGGCGGCAATAGACGAGAAGGCGCCGCGCCTAACATGCTATCGGGGGCGGAGGTCTCTGCTGGCGAGGGGGTTGCTGAACCGACGAGGGGGCTGCTGAACCGGCGAGGGGGCTGCTGAACCGGCGAGGGGAACCGGCGTGGGGAACCGGCGTGTTACCACACGAAACTAGAGGTTATTTGTCTGTTTTAATTTTCTCCGCCGCCTCCCCTCCTCCCTTTTCGACACTTTCTTTTTTTTATTTACTTTATCGTTCTACCGCAGTGCTTCGTTTTTCCCGTCGTCGTATTTTTCCTCCCGCGAGTTTGATGATAGTTTGATGACGTCGAGAGAACAACGTGGAAAACCTTCGTGAGCGAAGAACGCGATGAAACGCCGCATCGTGATAACGTGTGAGTCGTGTCGGGCCAAGCCGAGACTCCAGTTTACACCTCCCGAGTTAGTTACAACTAACATGTTACACCTCCCGAGTTAGTTAAATCTACGGAGTTAGTTAAGCGAATCTGCGGACCAAGAAACACCAGCTGACCAAGATCTGCTGACCAAGTTACACCTGCCGAGTGAGTTAGATCTGCTGGCTAAGTTACACCTCCCGAGTTAGTTAAATCTACGGAGTTAGTTAAGTAAATCTGCGAACCAAGTAACACCAGCTGACCAAGATCTGCTGACCAAGTTACACCTGCCTAGTTAGTCAGATCTGCTGGCTAAGTTACACCTGCCAAGTGAGTCAGATCTGCTGGCTAAGTTACACCTGCCGAGTGAGTTAGATCTGCTGGCTAAGTTACGCCTCCAGAGTGAGTCAGATCTGCTGCCTAAGTTACACCTGCCAAGTGAGTCAGATCTGCTGGCTAAGTTACACCTGCCGAGTGAGTTAGATCTGCTGGCTAAGTTACACCTCCCGAGTTAGTTAAATCTACGGAGTTAGTTAAGTAAATCTGCGAACCAAGTAACACCAGCTGACTAAGATCTACCACCAAGTTACACCTGCCGAGTGAGTTAGATCTGCTGACCAAGTTACACCTGCCGAGTTAGTCAGATCTGCTGGCTAAGTTACGCCTCCAGAGTGAGTCAGATCTGCTACCTAAGTTACACCTGCCAAGTGAGTCAGATCTGCTGGCTAAGTTACACCTGCCGAGTGAGTTAGATCTGCTGGCTAAGTTACACCTGCCGAGTTAGTCAGATCTGCTGGCTAAGTTACGCCTCCAGAGTTAGTTAAATCTACGGAGTTAGTTAAGTAAATCTGCGAACCAAGTAACACCAGCTGACCAAGATCTGCTGACCAAGTTACACCTGCCTAGTTAGTCAGATCTGCTGGCTAAGTTACACCTGCCAAGTGAGTCAGATCTGCTGGCTAAGTTACACCTCCCGAGTTAGTTAAATCTACGGAGTTAGTTAAGTAAATCTGCGAACCAAGTAACACCAGCTGACTAAGATCTACCACCAAGTTACACCTCCAGAGTGAGTTAGATCTGCTGACTAAGTTACACCTCCCGAGTTAGTTAAATCTACGGAGTTAGTTAAGTAAATCTGCGAACCAAGTAACACCAGCTGACCAAGATCTGCTGACCAAGTTACACCTGCCTAGTTAGTCAGATCTGCTGGCTAAGTTACACCTGCCAAGTGAGTCAGATCTGCTGGCTAAGTTACACCTGCCGAGTGAGTTAGATCTGCTGGCTAAGTTACACCTGCCAAGTGAGTCAGATCTGCTGGCTAAGTTACACCTGCCGAGTGAGTTAGATCTGCTGGCTAAGTTACGCCTCCAGAGTGAGTCAGATCTGCTGCCTAAGTTACACCTGCCTAGTGAGTCAGATCTGCTGGCTAAGTTACACCTGCCGAGTTAGTCAGATATGCTGGCTAAGTTACACCTCCAGAGTGAGTCAGATCTGCTGGCTAAGTTACACCTCCCGAGATAGTTAGATCTGCTGGCTAAGTGCACCTCCAGACTGAGTTGGATCTGCTGGCTAAGTGCACCTCCAGAGTGAGTTAGATCTGCTGGCTAAGTTACACCTCCCGAGATAGCTAGATCTGCTGGCTAAGTGCACCTCCAGAGTGAGTTAGATATGCTGGCTAAGTGCACCTCCAGAGTGAGTTAGATCTGCTGGCTAATTTACACCTCCCGAGATAGTTAGATCTGCTGGCTAAGTGCACCTCCAGACTGAGTTAGATCTGCTGGCTAAGTGCACCTCCAGAGTGAGTCAGATCTGCTGGCTAAGTTACACCTCCCGAGATAGTTAGATCTGCTGGCTAAGTGCACCTCCAGACTGAGTAAGATCTGCTGGCTAAGTGCACCTCCAGAGTGAGTTAGATCTGCTGGCTAAGTTACACCTGCCAAGTTAGTTAGATCTGCTGGCTAAGTTACACCTCCCGAGATAGTTAGATCTGCTGGCTAAGTGCACCTCCAGAGTGAGTTAGATCTGCTGACCAAGTTACACCTCCAGAGTGAGTTAGATCTGCTGGCTAAGTTACACCTCCCGAGATAGTTAGATCTGCTGGCTAAGTGCACCTCCAGAGTGAGTTAGATCTGCTGGCTAAGTTACACCTCCCGAGATAGTTAGATCTGCTGGCTAAGTGCACCTCCAGACTGAGTAAGATCTGCTGGCTAAGTGCACCTCCAGAGTGAGTTAGATCTGCTGGCTAAGTGCACCTCCAGAGTGAGTCAGATATGCTGGCTAAGTTACACCTCCCGAGATAGTTAGATCTGCTGGCTAAGTTACACCTCCCGAGATAGTTAGATCTGCTGGCTAAGTGCACCTGCCGAGTGAGTTAGATCTGCTGACCAAGTTACACCTCCAGAGTGAGTTAGATCTGCTGGCCAAGTTACACCTCCCGAGATAGTTAGATCTGCTGTCTAAGTGCACCTCCAGAGTGAGTTAGATCTGCTGGCTAAGTTACACCTCCCGAGATAGTTAGATCTGCTGGCTAAGTGCACCTCCAGAGTGAGTTAGATCTGCTGGCTAAGTTACACCTCCCGAGATAGTTAGATCTGCTGGCTAAGTGCACCTCCAGAGTGAGTTAGATCTGCTGGCTAAGTTACACCTCCCGAGATAGTTAGATCTGCTGGCTAAGTGCACCTCCAGACTGAGTAAGATCTGCTGGCTAAGTGCACCTCCAGAGTGAGTTAGATCTGCTGGCTAAGTGCACCTCCAGAGTGAGTCAGATATGCTGGCTAAGTTACACCTCCCGAGATAGTTAGATCTGCTGGCTAAGTTACACCTCCCGAGATAGTTAGATCTGCTGGCTAAGTGCACCTGCCGAGTGAGTTAGATCTGCTGACCAAGTTACACCTCCAGAGTGAGTTAGATCTGCTGGCCAAGTTACACCTCCCGAGATAGTTAGATCTGCTGTCTAAGTGCACCTCCAGAGTGAGTTAGATCTGCTGGCTAAGTTACACCTCCCGAGATAGTTAGATCTGCTGGCTAAGTGCACCTGCCGAGTGAGTTAGATCTGCTGACCAAGTTACACCTCCAGAGTGAGTTAGATCTGCTGGCCAAGTTACACCTCCCGAGATAGTTAGATCTGCTGTCTAAGTGCACCTCCAGAGTGAGTTAGATCTGCTGGCTAAGTTACACCTCCCGAGATAGTTAGATCTGCTGGCTAAGTTACACCTCCCGAGATAGTTAGATCTGCTGGCTAAGTGCACCTCCAGAGTGAGTCAGATATGCTGGCTAAGTTACACCTCCCGAGATAGTTAGATCTGCTGGCTAAGTGCACCTGCCGAGTGAGTTAGATCTGCTGACCAAGTTACACCTCCAGAGTGAGTTAGATCTGCTGGCCAAGTTACACCTCCCGAGATAGTTAGATCTGCTGTCTAAGTGCACCTCCAGAGTGAGTTAGATCTGCTGGCTAAGTTACACCTCCCGAGATAGTTAGATCTGCTGGCTAAGTGCACCTCCAGACTGAGTTAGATCTGCTGGCTAAGTGCACCTCCAGAGTGAGTTAGATCTGCTGGCTAATTTACACCTCCAGAATGAGTTAGATCTGCTGGCTAAGTTACACCTGCCAAGTTAGTTAGATCTGCTGGCTAATTACACCTCCCGAGATAGTTAGATCTGCTGGCTAAGTGCACCTCCAGACTGAGTTAGATCTGCTGGCTAAGTGCACCTCCAGAGTGAGTCAGATCTGCTTGCTAAGTTACACCTCCCGAGATAGTTAGATCTGCTGGCTAAGTGCACCTCCAGACTGAGTTAGATCTGCTGGCTAAGTGCACCTCCAGAGTGAGTTAGATCTGCTGACCAAGTTACACCTCCAGAGTGAGTTAGATCTGCTGGCTAAGTTACACCTCCAGAATGAGTTAGATCTGCTGGCTAAGTTACACCTCCAGACTGAGTTAGATCTGCTGGCTAAGTTACACCTCCAGACTGAGTTAGATCTGCCAACCAAGAAACGCGTGTAGGGTAAAACAGCTCTATTCAGTTCGTAAGTACGCCAGAGGTTAATTTTGGAAACAAAAATAAACCACAATAGTAGTATATATTAGTATAGTACTCGTAGTATTGTTGCCTGTTGCCTATTTATACGCCTAACACTTTTAAATCTATTGTTTTTGTTATCGTTGATAGCCTGATGCTATTCATTTTGGAAGTTTTGACTTGTACAAGCTGAAACAGAACCGGATAGTGAGTATGAGTTGGAGGCTGCTCTCTCCTCACATGTAACTGCTTTTGAGCCCTGATGAAGGAAATACAATTTCCGAAAGCTAGGCGATAACAGCGTTTTTCCGGATAACCCCAGTCCCGATATTTGACAATTTATTAACGTGTAGATGGTCCCCTATGAGTGTAGTGGAAGGTACTTAGTGATTGATGTTTTGAGATTTACTACTATGCATCGGATCATCTATACAACCGGGTTATGGATACGAGGAAGCTACGTGCCACACCCACTTGGCATTAACTTAAGTAATAACCAAAACTGGCGCGAACTTTGATGTCTAGGTATACAAAAGTTTACTAAAATTTTTCCAAGTTTTTTTCCGATTTTAAGATTTTTTTCGTGGGTTCGACTTATATCTACTAAAATTACCATAACTACCTTAATTTACAGTGGAAATGTAAAAAACGCCTGCCAAGTGGGTGTGGCACATAGCTTCCTCGTATCCATAACCCGATGCATAGTAGTTAATCTCAAAACATCAATCACTAAGTACCTTCCACTACCCTCATAGGGGACCATCCACACGTCAACCCGCACCATCTCGGAATAATGTTGGAAAAAATAGAAGTTACGGCTGTTTCAAGGATTTCACGTTTGCGCATGGGCACATAACACTTTCAATTTGGGGACCATGATTTTCATAGGGGACCATCTCCACCCAAACTCGCATAATTCCTGAAAATTTCATCGTAATCAGATGGGAAATGTAGATGTTATGCTTGTAACAAGGAAATACACGTTAGCGCATGCGCAATGGTTACTGTCAGTCTGGGGGCAATTATTTTCGTAGGGAACCATCGCCAACCCGCATAATCCCTTAAAATTTCATCGAAATCGGATGAGAATTGTACAAGTTATGGTTGTAAAATAATCTAAAAATATCAAGTTTTTCTTCAAAAGAATCGATTTTTTAAAGAATCGATACTTTTTGCCATCTCTACAAGGTTTGTTGTCTTGGCCGAGTGGTGAACTCTTGGGGAACGTGTACGAAACAGATAAAAGACGTGTTTGTAGGAAACTTGAGTCGAATCGAAAAGACAACTTTTCCTATTCCAGCACGTTTCGGGAAATCGACTTCGACTCGCCCTTGAAGGCGCTCCCTGAGAGAAATGAGTTCGCCGACGAATATCAACAACCGGTGGAATATCAAACTCTAAATGTTGAGTACACAACCGAGAGTCGTTCGTAAAGTAAAGATTCGCGGCTCATGAAGAATTCATGAAGGATTTTGCTTCCAAGGTAGGCAGAGCGGGAAAATCTGCAACCCCCTCCCACCTGCAGCAGGTTTTTCTTTACTTGCAGGACGACGAGGATGTGACCGCTGGTTCATAATTGAAGTGTTTCTAACATGTTCAAAACACTACAGTTCTCGTGAACTAGACTCCTTATAAACTACTAACCACGTAAAACAATGTTGACTTCCTTCTTGTATTCCCTAAATGTGTGTTTTATGACTATTTTTGTGCTTAAACTATTACAACCAATTTTGAACAGATTTCCTAGATCTTTATTTCGATTGAATAAAAGGAAGGTAACGAGAAATTTAGCCGAGAAAAAGAAAAGAAACTGCAAATTATTATGGGCTCCTTTTGAGGTCTAGTTGTGTCCCGAAGCACTTCTATGGGGTGAAAAGAAAAACGCTACAAATTATTACACAATGGTTTATTATTTTTATATAGATCACTCGGCTGCAAAGCCAAAAACCATCCAACATGAAGAAAAACATCGATCGCATTTCGGTCAGCTTTAATTTGAACGGGGATTAGGCCTCTTTTGCGATTCACACTCGTGTTTCTGATTTATCGTACGTCCAACCCTTAAATTCTCGTGGGGAGCGAACGGTTTGTTCTACAGAGCTCCGGGTGGTCTCAAAAAATTCTAAAAATTCTATAGAATCTTAAATTGAAGGAAAAACAATACCTTCATATCGAAAAAATTTTTTTCAACAACCCCTCAAAATTTGATGGTTTACGTTTCAAGGAACGTAGAATCCAAAAATCGAATAAAAATGTGGTCGTCCGTCCGCCGTGCGCGGCACTTTCCCCACTTAGCGTTGACCGATTTTGATGAAATTTGGTATGTAGGCTCCATTTGGGGTCTAGTTGTGCCCCGAAGATTTTGGTTGATGTAAGTCACTTCTAAGGGTTCAAAAATGAATTTTGAAAACGCTCTAACTCAAAAAATTTCGATGTAAAGGTATTGTTTTTTCTTCAATCAAAGATTCTATAGAATTTTTAGAATTTTTGAGCTCCATACAAGAATTTAGTGGTTTTACGTACGGTAAATCAGAAACACGAGTGTGAATCGCAAAAGAGAAAATTGTGTGAACGCAAAATCTCCGTTCAAGTTTTAGCTGACCGAAATGCGATCGATGTTTTTCTTCATGTTGGATGGTTGGTGGCTTTGCAGACGAGTGATCAATATAGAAAAAACGTCTGCCAAGTTGGGTGGGCAGTATAGCTTCCTCACTCATTGTAACATGGACGTATAGAATCAGTTGGCGAAAACTCGGCGCTGCGCGCCTCGGCGGGGGCTTCGCCCCCTGCACCCCCGGATGATTTCCGCTTAGAGCCTAATGGCTAAAATGTGACATACCTTGAAAAGGTTTTTGCTCCCTCTCCCTCTTTATCTTTCTTCCACTGTAATATTTAAGCTCACTCAGCTGATCAGTGACCACTCAGGCACCTTCAGCATTCTCCATTGACCCGCCCTCTCAAATTTCAGCTTCCTGCGTTCAACAGGAGAGAAAATGGCCTTGGAGCTCACTCAGCTGATCAGTGATCACTCAGGCGCCTTCAGCATTCTCCATTGACCCGCCCTCTCAAATTTCAGCTTCCTGCGTTCAACAGGAGAGAAAATGGCCTTGGAGCTCACTCAGCTGATCAGTGATCACTCAGGCGCCTTCAGCATTCTCCATTGACCCTCCCTCTCAAATTTCAGCTTCCTGCGTTCAACAGGAGAGAAAATGGCCTCGGAGCTCACTCAGCTGATCAGTGATCACTCAGGCGCCTTCAGCATTCTCCATTGACCCGCCCTCTGAAATTTCAGGTTCCTGTGTTCAACAAGAGAGGAAATGGCCTTTGAGCTCACTCAGCTGATCAGTGACCACTCAGGCACCTTCAGCATTCTCCATTGACCCTGCCTCTCAAATTTCAGCTTCCTGCGTTCAACAGGAGAGAAAATGGCCTTGGAGCTCACTCAGCTGATCAGTGATCACTCAGGCGCCTTCAGCATTCTCCATTGACCCGCCCTCTCAAATTTCAGGTTCCTGCGTTCAACAGGAGAGAAAATGGCCTTGGACCTCACTCAGCTGATCAGTGATCACTCAGGCGCCTTCAGCATTCTCCATTGACCCGCCCTCTCAAATTTCAGGTTCCTGCGTTCAACAGGAGAGGATGTCAAGCATATTTGTCGTCAAGCATATGATAAATCATAGCGCTACTTTCCTGTCGCTTTTTACTGTCGATTTTTCCTGTCGTTTTTTGGCGGGGGGTCCCATCGCTAAAACCTTTTCAAGGTGAAAATTATGATTCAAAGAGTTTCATCGAAATTGGTTGAATAGTTGCGGAGTTTTGGTTGTAACAATAAATTTAAAGTTCGCGCATGCGCAGCGGCTATTGCTTGACCAATTTGATTGAAACTTATAGGGTGTCTCTTAGAAGTTAGTCCCTAACTAACCTCCGAATTTGAGCAAAATCGGTTCATTAGAAACCGAGAAACCGAGGTTCCAGGAAATTCACGTTTGCGCATGCGCACTCGCTCCTATTGGTCCGAAGGTGCTGAAATTGATAGGGGACCGTCTAGGACCTAACCCGCACAATCCCTGAAAATTTCATCAAAATCGGACCACAGGTTAGTATAGTTTTGCCCGGGACAAGGATTGACCACAGACAGACCGACAGATAGACAGACCGACAGACAGACACGGAACCAAAATTGTTCGGGAAGCTCTAAAACGCAAAAAGCAAGTGGAAATTTTGATTTTGGAGGACATTTTTTTTCACTTCTTTCACGAATACAAAGCTTCCCTACCTTCGGTAGTGAGGAAGCAAAATAATAAACCATTGTGCAATAATTTGCACCGTTTTTATTCGATTTCGGATTCTACGTACCTTTAAACGTAAACCATCAAATTTTGAGGGGGTATTAAAAAAAAATTTCTTGGTCGATTCCAAAGCGACATTATTGAAAATAATAAACCAAAAGGGCTGGGATTTCCAAAACGCCAAACCTAAAAAGCGTACAATATAAAGGTTTTGTTGGAATGCCAAACACCTGGCTCAGTGGTAACAAGGGGGTGGAATACCTATCCCCGGCACTTGGGAGAAGTGAACTGTAATTTAGTTTTCCTTATCACACAAAATTTAAATTGGGCATAAGAAAGAGTTAGAATGGTAGGTACCTGGATTCCATGAAGCGAGCGAATAAAATCACTGGAAATCTATTTTAATTAAAATGGAGTTGAGTAGAACGTTGTCTATTTCCACGAAAATAATGAGTTACAAGTTGAATTGATTTGGACGGTTAGGTCATCATCAGTATAACAAACAATAACCGAAGGTATATCACAGAGAGCATAGCTTATATAGCCACAAGTGAAAGGGAGCTTGAATCCCATTGGTCGAGAAAGTGAAAGTCATACCCAATCTGATTGAAGCAGATAAGTGAACGGAGAATCCTATTGGCTCAGAGAAGTGAAGGGACCTGGGAGGATCATCAAATGCCAATCAAGGCATACAAAGTGAAAGGGGGCTCAAACATTGGTGAGGGTAACATTGTGAAGGGGAGACCAAGCTATTGCAGGAAGGAACCTATCAATGGTGAAACACGTTGAGGGACCACCTCATTCTGACATTTACCAGATCTATCACTCTGAAGAATCTCGAACTTTTCAAGCACATCCAAAATACCTCCCTTCGGGCAAAAATGAGGAAATTCTATGTACTGTCCGTTTGTTAGATCAAAACTATGATTGGATTCTCTTAGGTGATTCGCAAAAGCAGAATCACCTTTGTTATCCCTGAAATCCTTCTCACGCTCTTTTATTCTTTCCCTAAATTTCCTACCAGTTTGACCACAATACTCAAGCCCACAAGAACATTTCAGCTTTTAAACCCCGACTTTTTTCTTGAACGCTAATTTTATCTTCAACAGAACCCAACGAAGCTTTAAGATTATTTTTATTTTTAAACCCTACTTTGAAACCTCTAGATGATAACATTTTGCCAATTTTGTCAGAAATCTTTCCATAATGAGGTATACTTATCCACTTTTTAGGACGTCCCACAGTAAGACTTGGGCGTCCTTATGCGATCGATCTGGGGTGAAGGAGGACAACACTCAACAGAAAAAAGAAATAACCACACAGTAATCCGTTTTAGACCATTCTGAATCCAAATCCGCGAAAAAAAAACCAAAGGTGTATGTCTCTGTGTGTGTGTGTATGTGTGTGTGTGTAACAAAATCTTGTGTACTCTGCATAGGCCTTAGTTCTCAACCGATTTTCCTGGTTCTTTTTTTGTTCGTCGCGGAAAACTATCTAGTTGTGCACTACGTCGCCGGAATTTCGAATTTTGCCTTTTAAGGGGGGAAAGGGGGGGTTAATGCTCGAAAAACGTGCGTTTTTGGGCATAATCTTGTGTACTCTGCCCAGGCCTTAGTTATCAAACGATTTTCGTGGTTCTTTTTTCGTTTGACGCGAAATACTATCTAGTTGTGCACTACGGTGCCGGAATTTTGGATTTTGCTTTTTAAGAGGGGGAAAGGGGGGGTTAATGCTTAAAAACCGTGGGTTTGCGTGCATAATCTTGTAAACTCTGTCCAGGCCTCAATTTCCAACCGTATTGCGTGTTTCTTTTTTTGTTTGACTCAAATAACTTCCGAGTTGTACATGATTTTACCAGAGTACCAAAATTCGCAAGGGGAGGGGGTGAGTGGGGGGATAATATTCACAAAATATCCGATTTTTCAATATTTCGGTTCCTTTACTGCTTACTAATTGTACCCAAGCTTTGAAATTGAGGAAAAATTCTCATTATACCTCCAGATTTTCATGAATTATTCTCTGTACCACCATGGTGCCAGGATATGGTGCCATGATGCCATAAACCGCTTATTTCGTGTTTTTTTTTTTTTTTTTTTTTTGTGTTTCATCTTGAATACGGATGTGAACTTCGACGGACTGCCTACCAAAACTAACAGATGAAAGTTCAATGTTACGACGTATTTCCGCTTTGGTGCCAGACTGGCACCATTGTTGGCGTTGGGGAGGTGGTGGTGGGGGGGAGGGTGAACTCGAATTCGCATGTTGGGTATCGTAGATCATGGATTTTAAAATGCTCTTCAGATTCGAGGCTCCCATGCCGCTAGAAATGTTAAGGTGGATAATGGTGGGGGGGGGGGGTCAGTATTTCTTGCCTAAAGTAATAAGTAAATTACATCGAGTGAAACAGTTTTATCACTTAACAACTGGTTAAACTTATCTAATGCTTATCCAATGGGACGTCCCCTAGAATGCATGCATTACTAAACAATATGTTTCTCTTCTAATACAACTTCTTTAACCAAATAAGAATCCCCGTCTCTACACTTTTTCCCAAGAACCTTGTTCCATATGGAATCAATGAGACATCCCCCATATCCATTGCTTGCGGCAATACTCCTGATAATAGTTTTTTCTTTAGATAAATTTTGATCACTCATTGGTGTTGACAAAGCTCTATTGATCATACTATGGAAAGCAGCATGTTTATGAACTAAGGGATGATTTGATGTACTATGAATAGTGATATCACTGTAGGTATCTTTTCTATAATTGGAGAAATCATGTTTTCTGTTAATCAATGAGATGGACAGACCAAGAAAATTAAGCTTTTTTTCCACCTACCTAGTTCAAGAGTGAATTTAACAAGAGGATGCCGCTGCTACGAGAGGAAAACAATTATACGGGGCTATCAGACGTCTAGAAGCACCCGTGAACAGTCATTTTTAACGAAATAACAATAATTAGTTGGATTAGTACCAATATCAAAATAAATCTATTAAAAGTGCCGGGTTAATAAATTAAGTGATTTAGTGTTCAAGATAGTTCGAGTCGGAAATGATCGACGCGGAAAACTGTAAGTTGAAACAGGTTTTTTTTTCATCAATATAAAATAGTATTGAATTATTAGAATCGAAAGAGACCACCCAGAGCTCTGTAGGACCAACCGTTCGCTCCCAATGAGAACTTATGGGTTAGACTTCCGATAAATCAGAAACACGAGTGTGAATCGCAAAAGAGGCCAAATCTCCATTCGAATTCTGCTGACCAAAATGCGATCGTAGTTGGTTTCTTCGAGTTGTACTCACTTTTGAGTCCTTAGCAACCAGTAATGAAATTCCCAAAAGAAGGCAACTCTTTATTTCTTCAAAATAAACTTGACTGAAGTGTCAATATTGTGAAGTAATTAAGTGGCAAATCCGAGTGATCAACACCGAAAAATAATAACCTTTGTACATAATATGTACAATTATTATATTATAATATAATATAATATAATTATAATATAATATAATATGATTACATATTATGTAATATACTAATTATTATACTAATTATACTAATTATACATAATATATAGCAATTATATTATAATTTGCTGCGTTTTTATTATTAACAAGTTGGTAATTATGATATTACCTAACAATCGTGTAACTTCAGGTTAACGTCAGAAGATTATTAAAATATAATAATCTTGTTATAATAATAACATATTGTTATATCATTCAGTGGCGTCTCCTCCAGGCAAACATCGCAAACACTGTTTGCCCTACTAAAAATATTCAAATGAATATTTCAATTTATTCTTGTTAAGAAAAAAACAAAAACACATACATTTTTTTTTGTTTTATTTTTGTTATACTTCGTTCCATTTTTTGGAAGAAATATTTAGCTGACTTTGGAAATTTTTTATAAAATTTAGGGACTATTTCATGATAACCAAGGAAGTTAGATGAAATAGGAGAATGGAATAAGTACCTATTTTGCCTAGAATACTAGCCCGAAACACACCAAAGAGTTGTAGATAATATCTACATATTATGTGAATATCTACATATCACATATTATGTGAACTAGCGCGGGGACGATGCAAGGCAAGCAGTTCAAAAAAATGATTTTTTTGGGACTGTTTTGGATGAGAAAAGACGATCGGCGAGTAGGCGGGTGGTCAGTGCGGGGACTAATATTCCTATACCCCACTACAACAGCATAAGCTAAGGCAAACAATCGAGCAGCTGTTTCGTGACCTTGAAAGCAAAGAAAATTGGAAGATGAGCCATGGGTTACGCTTCCTTAGCAACCAGTAATCAAGTTTAATGAAGGAATTCTTTATCTCTTTAAATGAGTTTGAAGCATTTATTTCATCTAAATGATCTCGATTATGAATCGAAAACATGGTTGGAAGGTAGTGACAAGAGCAAAGCTGTCTTCTTGCTGGCGCTTGATCTATACAGGAAATAATAAACCTTTGGGCAATAATTTGCTGCGTTTTTCATTATTGTTTATTCCTCTAAGACTGGTCAAGGTGTTTGCCTGACGAATATTCTCACCTGACGCCACTGATATCATTAACTACACAGAAAGTAATATCACCAATAGTAGACAGCAGTGTTTTAAAGAAAAACGACATCACGAAAAATACTTGTGATTCATTATCGGCTCTTCTTTGACTGGTCCATTTCCTTCGCAGCTAGGATGGGACCCGATAGCTTTTGATTAGAACTTTGAAAACAATCGGTTTATTAGAGGAGAGTCGAAGGAAAGTCGGGAACAGACGTCGGGAGTAGAAAGAAGAAGCAAACAAGACCCGCTCATCCGGTAACTGAGCGAAATGAACCGATGCGCCCGACAATTGAATCAATCCTCGCTCATTAATCACAACTCCTGCTAATTTTCCTTCTGATTTTCCTTCCGGTTCGAGTGGAAACGTTGAGAAAAGGCTCGTCGAGACCAATTGAAACGTTTTGGGATGAATGAATGGTTGACTCTTCGCATTAATCAGCTACCTAAGTACTGATTCGAAGAAAAATATTAAATTTTCTTTAATTTTGGTTTATTGTTTCCAATGTAAACCGTTGGATTAGAGCACGAGAGAAACTAATGGGTGTGACACATAGCTTCCTCATATCCATAACCCGGCTGTATGGATGATCCAAAGCATAGTACGGCAACCCGCACAATCCCGGACGATGTCATCAAAATCAGGTGAATTTATTTTATTTATTTTTTTTTTTAACGTGATTTATTATTGCAACTGAATATTAAATACAATCCATCTAGCAATATTACATATCATTATTACACTCCTTGAGAGCCCGTTTACAGTAAAACGCAGTCCCTTCTCATAACAGAATCTTCAACACTGAGCTATAACTGCACTTTAACAGCACTAACTAAGTCCAGCGGTTTTTTTCGCTTGAGTTGCCGGAGTTCATCTTCGTTGTCCAAAACGTAGAGCATTTCCAGGTTCTCATGATTGTGGAGGCGTTGTTCGTGCCTCCTTGAGTACCTTTCAATAATTTCGTGGACTGTTTCCATCCCCAAGTCTCGATGAATATCATCGTTCCTCATGTACCAAGGTGCACGCACTACAGGGTGTCCAAGTAACTACGCTCCCCCCACTTATTTTCTCTAATAGTGTAAGAAAAAAAATCGGATTAACGCTATTCTTCATAATTTTTTGCGTAGAATTCAAAAATGACAAAATTGCGCAGTGCGCAACCATGCGCAATCATGATCAACTTTGTTTTTTCAAATGAGAACCCCCATTTTTTATTGCAGATTCGGATTCTACGTCAAATTTCATGAACATTTTACTTCGACAACTTTTTTTTTGGACGCGCGCAACCCGCACAGCGAGCGCTCAAAGATGCGCAACACAGGGATTGCGCCACAGTTGAGATGAAGGTAGACCTCAAGTGCGGCACCTCACTAAGCAGGGTTTTTCTACGCTGAATCGCGTGGTGGTGTCCCTTTCTTGATTTGATTTCATTTTACCTCATTTATAGCCAAAAAGTCAATTTTTGAGGAGGAAATCATCGATTTTCTTACAAAGGGTAATGAATCATGATAAAATGTGAAAAAAATTAAATTTTTAAAATTGTAAAATAACGGGAAACTACTACATAATTATCACAAAATTTAATTTTTTTACATTTTATTAGGATGATCGGATTATTAGGATTAAGATTCTTACCCTTCGTAAGAAAATCAATGATTTCCTCCTCAAAAATTGACTTTTTTGGTTATAAATGAGGTAAAATGGAATCGAATCAAGAAAGGGACACCACCACGCGATTCAGCGTGGAAAAAATAGCGCTAAGCAATGTGCCACACTTGAGGTCTACCTTCATCTCAACTATGGCGCAATCCCTGGGTTGCGCATCTTTGAGAGCTCGCTGTGCGGGCTGCGCGCCTCCAAAAAAAAAGTTGTCGAAGTAAAATGATCATAAAATTTGACGTAGAATCCGAATCTGCAATAAAAAGTGGGGGTTCTCATTTGAAAAAACAAAGTTGATCATGATTGCGCACGGTTGCGCGATTGCGCACTGCGCAATTTTGTCATTTTTGAATTCTACGCAAAAAATTATGAAGAATAGCGTTAATTCGATTTTTTTTCTCACACTATTAGAGAAAATAAGTGGGGGGAGCGTAGTTACTTGGACACCCTGTATACTTCTCAGCATTTTATTTTGGGAGGCTTGGATTTTGTTAATGTTTGATTTTTTGGCACAGCCCCATAACTGAATTCCATAGGTCCAGATAGGGCGAAGGATCTGCTTATAAATAAGCAGTTTATTGTGGAGAGAGAGACGAGAATTCCTTCTCATCAACCAATACATCTTTCTGAATTTGATTTTAATTTCCTCTTTATTCTTTTCTATATGTTTTTTCCAGTTTAATTTGGAGTCGAGGGTCATACCCAAATATTTAACTGCATCGGTATGGGGTATTTTATTTGAATTGATCCATGACAGGAATTTTTCGGTTAGTAAAGTTGATGTGAACTGATTTTGATTCATTCAACTTTATTCTCCACATATTGGTCCACTTAGTAACCTCAGTGATTGACTTCTGTAGATTACTAGTTGCAGCTTCGATATCATCATCGACGGAGAGGATAGCCGTATCATCTGCAAAGGTGGCACCAGTTGTACCTTCTCGTTGGGGTAAGTCCCGTGTGTACAGTAGATAAAGGACTGGCCCTAAGACACTCCCTTGCGGGACCCCAGCTTTTATTGGCTTCAAGCCAGAGTATTGGTCATCTTGCTTCACCCTGAAATGTCTGTTTTCAAGGTAGGGTTTTAGCAGTAAGTAGTACTGTTTTGGGAGATCTCTGTGCAGTTTTTACTCCAATCCCTCATGCCAAACCTTGTCAAAGGCCTGTGCCACATCCAAGACGATACTAGCACATATTTGCTTACCTTCGAGAGCCTTTTCTATTATGTTAGTGATTCGATGGACTTGATCTATGGTTGAATGTTTTTTTCTGAATCCGAATTGGTGATTTGGAATTAAATTTCTATCTTCTATCAATGGTTTGAGACGTTTAAGAAGCAATTTTTCAAATAGTTTTGACATAACAGGGAGGAGGGATATTGGTCGATACCCCGTCTTCTCGTTTGGTGATTTTCCTGGTTTGGAGATCATGATGACTTCAGCAACTTTCCATTGGGAAGGTACGGGTTTCAGTCTAAATGTAGCATTGATATTGTGAAGCAATTTCATCACTGCTTTATCGGGGAGCTCTTTCACTACACGACCTGATATCAGGTCGTAGCCGGGCGTTTTTTTTTTTGCATTGATGTTGCTTTTTATTTCATCCTTAAGTTCCTTCAGTGTCACTGGAAGTATTTCGAGTTCGTCAATTTTTTCCGTCCGAGTTGTATTTTCGTCTGGGTGGTGAAAATGTAGAAATTGTGGCAGTTTTAAGATTTTCACGTTTGCGCATGCGAAGCGGCAACAGTCAGTACGGGGGCAATGATTTACATAGGGGACTATCTACACCCCTGAAAGTTTCATCAAAAAAGGACAGTAACTTCGTATAGTTTAGCCTGTTACAATGATTTCATGACAGTCAGATAAACACGGAACCTAAATTGTTGAGGTAGACTGGAATCTTGCGATTGGTGGACTCCACATCAATGTCCATTCTTGGAGTTGCTTGATTTACTTTCTTAGTTTTGGATTGTTGCGCGGTTCGTTTCACCAACTGCATTGCACAGGTGTGTCGCCTACAAATCACCTGTGAAGAGGTCGTACGGGAGTACCAGCAATGAAACGCTCCAAATTATTACATAAAGGTTTATGTAAAGAACACAGCTTTGCCGTTGCCACTACCTGCCAACCATAAGTACTACCTCACTACTTCTTACCTACTTCACAATCAAGTTTATTTCGAGGAAATAAATGCTTTACTCTCGATTCGAATAAATAAGGAGTTTCATATGGAAATTTTGATTACTGGTTGCTAATGACGCAAAACTGAATACAACTCGAAGAAACGAACAACGATCGCATTTTGGTGAGATAAAATGTGAACGGAGATTCGGCCTCTTTTGCGATTCACACTCGTGTTTCTGATTTATCGTAAGTTCAACCCTTTAAGTTCCCGAAGGGAGCCAACAGTTTGTCCTACAGAGCTCTGGGTGATCTCATTTGTTTCTGAAAATTCAATACTATATTAAATTGATGAAAAAACAATAACCATTTCACGCGTGATGACACCGGGTAGTCGCGTGAAATGGTCGAGAGGAGGGTTGGTTGGGCGGCGGAGTGGCCCAGAGTGGCTAGGGAGCATGGCCTGGAGATGAGCCTCAGGGAGGGCCCAAAGGAGCTCAAAGAGAAATGGGGGTCTCTCATAGAAAAAATAGCCCTAAAAGAAAAAAATGAATACCTTGCGAAAGCCCAGCAGTCGCAGTTCCATAGACATTATAAAGAAATAGTCGTGACAGATGGAGTACTGATGCCATGCTTAGAGGGAAAAGTTCATCAAGCCAGGTGGAAGATGAAGATGCGAGGAGGCCTGTTGTTCCTCAACTTCCAGCCGTGGCGTACAGAAAATCAATGGAAATGCTCGTTATGCAACACGGGGGAAGTTGAGGACGAGTTGCATTTTTTGGGACGTTGTCCGGTGCTGGCAGACTGGAGAAAAAAATGGTTTGGATCCGAGAGAATGGGAAACGAAAATGTCTTCAGCTGCTCAGGATGCCGGACGGGAGAATAGTAGGATTCGCCAAGGAAGCGTGGCAATACAGGTATTTCCTGACGGAACAGTTTAATTATTAAGAAAAAAAAATTGTAATAAAATAGTGTGACATGTGGAAAAAACAACGTATTGTAACAGAACAACAGTTAGTTCATGTGAAAAAATGTATTAGAGTAAATTTAGTTTAATTTGTATGTAAATAGAAAAATTGGCACAACTCCCGTGGACGACCAAGGTCATCATGATGATAATAAGAGACGTTTATATTGTATTTATTTAATATCGAGAATATATCTTATTTTTCATTCATTCATTCATTCATTCATTCAAAACAATAACTTTATTTCGAGAGTTTTCGAGATAGGGCACTTTGAAATTTCAAACCTCATTTTTGACCCCTTAGAAGTGACTGACATCAACCAAAAGCTTCGGGGCACAACTAGACCCCAATCGGACGGTAAACTGTGTATTCGATTTTCGGATTCAACGTACCTTGAAATGTAAACCAACGAACTTTGCGGGGGGGTTAAAAAAAATCCTGGTCGACTTCAAAGGTTCATAATTGAAAATAATAAACCAACTTGAAAATAATAAACTTTGTGCAGTACAAAGTTGTGAACTGTAGGTTTCAGGTTAATCCAAATGAGTCTAACAAACTCGCAAGTTGCTTCACCTCTACAGTCCGCTCGTCATGCGGTTTCAAGTCACCTGGTCGAACTCAGAGGAAGCTGCTTATTGGCGAGGAATTAATATTTCAACCGCGGCCACAACCCCCCCCCCCCCCCCCAGACAACCTCCTTTGGATGTGTGTCTGCTGGTGCACTACAGTCTGCTCCCTTCTGCCTCATATCTAATTCAACTTCTCGTTACGTCCTCAAGGAGTTCATTTCAAGCAGGAACGGAAGGGCATACCGGACTAATAATTCAAAAGAAGGAAGTTACCGAAGAAAACTGTGATTCTCGACGATTGTCCGACCAAAATCGGATTTATATTACAAGTTCATATTGTATTGCGTACTGTAGAATACCCTCAAGAATCCGATGAATAGCACGATATGGCGAATTAAAGGGTTTTACTCAAATCGTAACCCGGAGAAGCCGTCATTTTTCAAACGAGAACATTAATTTGTCTGAGTGTGGGAATGTGAGCGATAACGGAACTAATTGGGAGGGATATTATATAAATAGCTCGGCTACACCTGCCCTTGGAGGTCAAAGGTCAGTCGGTTATCACTCCAAATCCAATCGATCGAAAGGGTGACCCCATCAGCGGAGAAAGAAGTGCACGTCTCGAGATGAGCGTATCTGCGGAGTGATATTTATCTACGTAATACACGCTCATTTTATTAGCCTGCAAAACCAAAACCTCTATTTATCTGTGGTCCTGTTGCAACCGGATTTCATTCTGCAGTATTGAAAGTTGAGAAAATAAGTAAAAACAGTTGGAAAACGTGGTCGCTGATCTCGAAAGTTTGGTTAGAATCCGGGACACTCCCCTTGCAACTATTTACGGACTACTTGATGATACTCGTACATTCAAATTAACCCTAATTGAACCATTGAACCACCATGGTGTCATCTTACGAAACTTCTTATCTTCAAAACATCTTACGAATTCCACAGCTGTCCCAAAGTGTAGTAATCAAAATTAAATTGCAATTTAAAAATTAGCGGACAGAGCGGATTTCTTAAAGCCATATTAATGTGAGTTATTAGAAGTTAAAAAAATGATTTCAGGACACAAATTTTAAATTTTTTGTTGTAATAACTATGTCTTGAGACTTTCAATGGCCCACAAGCAATTCAGCTCTGTCCATTAATTTCTAAATTGCAATTTAATTTTGGTTACTCCGGTGACACTTTGGAACAGCTGGGGAGTTCCTGAGATGTTTTCGGTGACACTAGTGTTACCATAGACCAATTAGGGTTAAATGTTTGAGGGGTTTCCGATAAGTGGACGATGCTGAGGGGGAAAAGAGAAAGGGGAAAATGATGGAAGGTTATTCCGGCAGAACCTGCGTATCATTAAACGTTTTCATGCGAGATCAAGTAAGTTTCTGACTAAGTCCAAGTAGGGGAAACTGTTTCCAAGACAGTTGAGAAACTGATCGAAAAACTAGGGAAACCTGATCCGAAGATTGAAGATGAGGGATCTGATCCAAATCCGAACGAAAACTGATCTAAAGGCACAGGGGTGAAGAGGTTGGATACCTAGTTTCATCCTGAGTGACTCAAACCTACTAGAAATCTGAATGGAAAAGTCAATTCTCCAATCGAATCTGTCAAGTTGGGCTTGTGGAGATCAACCCTGGTCGAGAGAAGTTCACGTTTTTTTTTTAATGACGTAACAGTTGGCGACGGTCGACGGTATCGAAATGACTCCTCAGTATTCTCTGAGGACAATTATTGTTCTGTCATCAAAATAGCTCCCTCAATACACGTGTCGAGCCACTGCCTATTTAGACAAACGTTGAGGTCAGCAGATCCCCCGCCCCGTTCAAGAAGGAATAATAACAAAACTCCAAAGCCAGTCAAAAATACAACGATCTCACTGGGTTGTAAAAATCCTGCTAAAGGCCTCTCACCTCCCTGACTAGGTAACGGAGTACCAAAGAGTTCCTTAATGGAGGAGAGATGTTGTGATCAGCCATCTCTTCAGCACCTCTGCCCATTCACTTCCATGGCCCAGTGGTAGCGAGCCAGACTCGGATAGTTTGGAGTCTGAATATCAATCTCTGGAGGGAAGAAACGCTTAATTAATTAATTAAAAATTAAAGAAGAAAACCAATCGAAAGAAACCTATTGGCGTGGTTTCCGCGTAAAGGAGAATACTCGGAACCCCATCTCCATGAGGAGCAAGAACTGGGAGTTATTCCAAAAATTGAACCAGGGCGGGACGCAGGTGTAGAAAAGGGTTAAACCAACGTGGAACACGGTTTTTCTGATAGCAGCCTAGAAACCTCCGAAAGTAACCAAGTAATCTCAATTTATCGGTTTTTCGAGCCAAAACTTGGTACCAGGGGATTTTTACGGTTTCTGAATACAGTTTTGAGGTCGAAAAATGTAAAGTTTTTAAATTGCAACGGAAAATTCAAATTAAATTATTAACAACTTGAAAAAAGTCTTTCAAGTGTCCAAAAGGTCTTTTATCTGCCACCATCACCGGCAGATGAAAGACACAAGTTCCTGGGTGGCACTTAGGTTTTTCAGATTTTCCCGCGTTCTGGTGCTGTTCCGCTGAAGTGTAACCATATCGCTGGAACCAGCTCGGTAGAAACTAGATCTAGAGACAAAATAAGAAAAAATAATTTCGATTTCTTATCGTTTCACAGAGGGCAGATGAAAGATGGACGGTGACTGTGACACCACGTTTTTGCAACTGAAACCACTTGTGCACGCCTCCACATAGAAGAAATACGATTTCCGCCGCTTTCTTTGACTAACCTCACCTCTTACAGTGGTAGTAAAACCGCGGGAACCGATAAAAAGCCGCCAAAATACGAAAACACAAAAAAGGCAGATTAAAGACAGAAACCTCCGGACAAGCACATTTTATCCTCCTGCTCGCTTTATTTGCTTCTGAAAAAATCTGCAAACCCATTTTTTTCATGTCTAGGTATATGCAATAAAGAATCAGTACAAATTCAGGCCGCTGCTTTCATAGGTGATTCACAGTGTTCAAGCAAAGTTGTCTACCTAGGGGTCCGGACATGGCAGATTACTGGACATTTAGCAGTTTAAACTTTAATTTCTATATTTTAGCGTGAATAAGTGCATATTTTATTGATTGCCCGAAGTAGAACAAAGTTGATAGTTTATGGAGAATTTTTTTTAAACGCCTAAATCATAAATGGGCATTCGGAATATTCTCTGGACAACGATTGGCCCTTTCTGGGAAAATGACCCTTATAAGAAAAGGCACATTGGCCGTCCAGGACTTCGAAGACAACGAAGGAGAAGCATCGGACGTCCCCGTAGTATCGACTGAAGATACTCCCTTAGAGGGTGCAAGCAGCAAGGAAGTCACAGTGTTCGGTATTACCATCAGAAGTGGAAACAGATTTCATACATGTAGGAAACCCGAAAGCAGCTGTGAAATCCATAGAAATCGTTGTAACACCATCGCAGTCAGATCTCAAGGTCGCCACATATGAAGCCTATTTATGTCAGAATGTAATAGCATATAATAATATTATATGCTATTACATTCTGACACCACAAAGCCAAAACCGCCTAAGTGCCATTTTGGCTGATTTCACCTAAATTCATTTTTGGAGTCAGTTTATGATATTCTACACTACGCTAGTGCCACAACCCCCTACTGTATGATAGCTAACGTTGTAATAATACATGAGTGGCAGCTTCGAATTCATTTGTCGATTTACGTTTGAAGCATCAAAACTTCAAATGGGGTTTTCTCAAAACTTGGAAAATGCACTTAGGTGATTTTGGCTTTGTGGTAGCTTATATTATAAGCTATTACATTCTGACATAAATATATCTCATCATATATTATATGATGAGACATCAATTCAAGTATTTTGGTAATTTGGATGAATTGAGGAAGATCGCTGGTTGTGTGGACCTCATGAAGAATTCAAGGCAGAAGAGACTCAAAAACGATTGGGGAAGAGAGGGTTCAGAATAATGGAAAGGAACAAAGCGATAATCACTCGGCATTGGAGGCCATTATAGTTGGTGGAATTGAGTGAAGAAGCTTGCTTCTGCGATTGTAGTGAGCTCGAGGTGGTTGAAACGTTGAGTAAGTGAGAGATCGGTTTGGATATCTTGAAACGGGGTGGCAGAATACGGAACTGGGGATTACATGACAGCGTAAAAAGGAATATTTGGAATCCAGTCAAGAGACGATTCAGCAGCCCATTCAATCGAGACAAAAGAAGTTTGGGAAATTCGAAGAAATGTTGAGTTTTGGGTAGAAGAGGCAGAGCAGACGCTGGAAAAAGAGGAGAGTAGAAGACATCCGGGACAGGAGGCTGGGAAATGAGACATGGGACTTCAACACGGTGAAAAATCACCAAAATAACTAGCAGATTGAAATGTGGGAACACGGAATAATAATAGGACTCTCCTGGACACAATGTATACCTGCTTGCCCAATAAAATACCAGTTCGATTTTGGATTCCAACGAGTGTGTTTACGTCATAATTCTTGTATCGTAACAATAAAAAGCTTCCCATGTTCAATAGATAACATAATGATTGAATGGTCGTCCGATGGGTTTTATCTACCTCGGAAAGCACCTTCTTTCCGTTGTGGCTTTTGAATCTAATTCTCGCTAAACGAAAGAATGTGGCGAAGCAGCAGGTGGAGGAAGTTTATAAACGTCTGAGAGACTCATTTACTGCATTGTCGGTTCTACGGGAATGCGGGCGACTTCCATAAAAGACCGGGTTTCTTCGTCGCGGTTCAGGGAAAAAGGATTCAACGGTCCGGTCACCCGCCAATGAGAGGAAGGTTGCTGCAGGGTTTCCCTGAGGATGAGATGAAGCTGCTTTGTGAACGATATTTAGTCTTCTCTTTGAGATAACCCGTAGAAACGTGGATGGAGGAGGTTCGGTAGGTAAAAGGCAAAGGAATGAATGAAGTGGTCGGGTTGTATGATCGACCCGGGGATGCTTTTGACGTTGAAAACGGGAGATCTCCACTCTGCTTCAACGGAGCTTTAGAGACGTCGAGAGGGGTTTGGATGATGCTGGAGTGTTTGGGGCTGCGGCCGCGAGGTGCGTGGGGGTGGCACATGAAAGGATTCACAAATCGTCTAGCTACCTCTCTCGCATTATCCCAGAGTGTTTATCCTGTTAAAGACACTCACGCAACAACACCTACAACTGCACTCCCACACAACAACACCTGTTTCCACCACTTCCTCTCCACAATATCGAATGACGTAACTTTTTTTTTATCGCAACGTTCTCGGTCAGGTGGAAATCGAACATTAATTCGACACTCCAACATAAAGGACGAGATTTAGCGGTAGCAAAAGAATCCGCTCACTCTCTTGAGATCCCATCATCCATTTGAAGTTGGAAATGTTGAAAAATCCAGTCAATCTCCATAAAAATCGTTCTCATACAGCGTTCAGACAGCTTAAGCACAATTCCCTACCATGCCAAATACCTCACTGTGACGTTTCAAAATGCAGTAATGGCGTGTGATCGCTGATCGTCAACCGTCAATAACTTATCAAGTTCCCTAAGCTCAAATCCACTCCCATATTTACAGCAGAATGGGGTGTGCGCCGGGGTCAGATAAACTGTTTATTGTAATTTGCAATATAAACTGGACCTCATTCTGAGAATTTTGACATCAATCGCGACCTTCTAGCTTGAGAAGACCTTTTGACATTTTCATGTCTTTGCCCTGGCACATAGCACAAAAAACTGTCACGAAATTGCGTAACGAAATTGTGTTACAGTGCCTTTATAATGATTTCCGCTTACAACGACCCCGTTGTTAGGTTTGTTCCTTTTCTACACTTTTTAACCCACAAAAATCGTTCACCACTCGTTGGAAAGCTCTCGATTTAACGAACATTTTCATGTTCTCCATAACATATTGACTATACGAATAGCGGAGCTATGGGCATAACAGTTCTCATATTTTGTTTACAAACTAATGATCGTGAGAGTAGAAGATAATTAATCCGGAATCGTCTATTTTATTGAAATTAGGTACCTACCTCTTAATATTAATAATTGTGTCAATTTGTAACATAATATATCTACATTCTGACAACAACGGAGGGTGGGTTATAAAATCCTATAGTGAGGTAAAAAGCAATAGGTAAAGACATGAAAATGTCCCAATGCGTTGCAGACTCGTATGCAAGCGTTTTTTTAATGATTTCCACTTACAACTAAGTCGTTGCTACGGAACTTTATCTTCGTTTTCTTTTAACACAGAATGTGTTTTTGCGATGACCTACCGAAAAAAAATCGTCACGAAAAAGCGACAGAAAAAACCGTTACGCGCCTTTTATAATGATTTTCACGTGCAACCAAGCCGTTGGTAAGGAAATAGAACTCCCGCAGTGTTCATTGCACAGAAATTGTTCACCATTCGTTGGAAAGCTCTCAATTTATATAGTATTTTTCTTGTAGTTACATATTTATTTATGTAACATTTATAGGGTTTTAGACCAAATTAAATGTCTAACAATTATTTATTTTAATATTGCCAAAGACTCCACATTTATTATTATTGTTTTTTATTTACCTAACGGATGACTAGCATCGCAAAAACACATTCTGTGTTCCTATGATTTCATACAGAGTATGGAAAAAGAAATAAACCGGGGGGTGCAGGGGGGCGGAGCCCCCCGCCGAGGCGCAAAGCGCCGAGTTTTTCTATGATTTTTCAAAGTTTCTAATGTTTATGACGTCACAGTGGGCCCAGGCGGGATGGGCGCGTGACGTCATAAACATTCAAAACTTTGGAAAATCATAGAAAAAGATCTACTCATCCAAAAAGAGAACGGCTGGAGTCAAAATTCTCAGAATGAGGTCTACTTTCGATTAAAAAATTTAAAAAAAAGTATCGTAGTGTAACTACAGTCCATGGACACATATTTTGTTGGAAGTTTGTTAGTTATCATATTGAAATGCTTGCATACGAGTCTACAACACATTGGGACATTTTCATGTGTGTTTTCTACACAACAAGGTAGTGAAGTAAGGTTGTTAGTTCATGTACCCAAGCATCAAAATAAGAAAACAGTTTATTGTTCTCTACGCAACACTGTGAGTCTATTTTATTTATTTATTGGTCGCGTGAGCAAGACTTGCTTAGTTTTCGTGACGATTTTTCAGTTTATGTGCCAAAGCAAAGACATGAAAATGTCAAAAATCAGGCGCACTCCCCATTGTACTGCATACAAACCGCGCATAAGTAGTTTCCACCAATCATCCAATTTGATAAGGGACCATCCTACACTCTAACCCACACAATCCCTGAAAATTTCGAAGAAATCTGAAAAATAGCGTCGCTATGGCTTCTTGTAACAAGCATGTGCGGACACACAGACTGAAACAACAACTAAACTGTTCATGAAGGTCTAAAACGTAAAACGGGGGAGGGGAGGGGATTTAAAACATCATTTCTAGCAATAAATATTGAGTAGAGAGAACCTTGTTAATTACATAACTTATGATGTAATTAACACTGTTCTCTCAAAGTTCTCTCTACTTAATATTTATAGGTGGAAATGATGTTTTTAATTTCCCCCCACTTTATCCACATTTTTCATTTTACCTGCAATAGCTCCAAATCTTATTTCCCACCAGTTATGCTGGCATCTTTAATGCCAGTTTGTTGATTGACGCTGATGTGATGTTCACTCGGAAACACATCCTTTGAGCCCTGAAGAAGGTGATAAATTTACCGAAAGCTCGGCGAAAGAGGAGTTTTATTCCCGAAGACCTCATTCTCAATCAATTGACTGAGAATTTTTTTTTTTTTTTGGGTCAATCATCATATTATTTGCTAATTGCGGTTCTCAAAGGTGAGAAAAGAAGTGTGATTTGTCTCTCAACAAATTGATGTTCGAGGAGATTTCAGATTTGTATTGATATTTTAAGAGATTTCAGCAGAGAGCTGAAATGTATAAAATGTACTACATAATTAACCATTGGTTTGGTTGATGTCACGAAGGGATATGAATATTTTGAGTCTACCACTAAAATATACAGGGGTTTTCCTTCATTTTAGTAAAACTGGTCTTATAAAAAAGTTCCATATTTTACGCGAGACTGAGAGGGAATAAGGTGGAAAGGATCCCACCATCAATAAGGTATTTGATGTTCACGCTTCCATCCCTTCTGGATGGCTGGTGCCGAAGAGAAAAAAGAGCGCCACCTTGTCTCGTTAAAAATGTAGGGCAAGGGTCTTCCTCGTATCACTGATTGGTCCTTTTTGAAAGGGCGCACTTCTCTTATCGTCACTTTGTTCCCTTCGGGGGTCCCCCTGGAAACACGTGCTGCCAAGTAATTACAACCTCGCATAACATCTGGTGTGGCACGAGCACGGCTTACCGGAGAAGGCTGCTCGTCTTCCACTGTTATAATACGAGGGTCCACATTTCATACCTTGTGCAGTGTTCCCAACCTGCGAGGGATTGCAGATGTCCTAGGGAAATTGTGTAGTAAAACGAAACTATCTACTCTATAAGCAGGTAGGTACCTCGTGACATGGATAATTACGACTAATACATCAACAGAAGACTGTTGATAACGGTGAAGGGTAACTACAGTTGTTACCTATATAATTGCCTGTTGCTCCTCAATGGTATCACGTTACGTTTTTTGGTTTTTAACCCTTAATATCCTGAGGTATCTTTCTGGAAGTCCGATATTTACCTGCAACAGTTCTATTTTGAACCAAAACTGATAGCCGTTGGCTATCTTGATGCTCCAACTGTGGAGTAAGAAAATTTGTGTAAAAAAACGTAATAATAATAATACATTAATTAAAAACTTAATAATAATAACACATTAATTTAAAGAGTTGACAAACTGTAAATAGGGCCTTTGAGGTACCTTCTACCCTCATTTCTCACCTTGTAGGCTATTAGTTGGGTTTTCTAATAAAAGGCAGCACAGATTCCTCCATGAAGCGAATCTTCTCCGCCTTATTCCTTGGCTCTGTACTTTATGGGAAATAACAGATCCTAACATCCTACTTAGGATTTTTCCAAGTTTCCTTCTTTTACTCCATCAAAATAGGGTTTATGGACAGATTTTGCTGACGCAGATAGCGCTAGAGTGGCCGTTGGAAAGATCATTCTTTAGGTGACAGATTTTATAGGGCCTTTGAGGTACCTGCTGCTCAAATATTCCCTAAAGTTGAATTCAAAACTCCGAAAAAAACATTTTTAAAAACAAGTGGGAAATTAAGGGTTAAGGGGGTCTCAGTCGGTCGCCGTTCGTTCCTCGCTCCGGGTTAATATTCGCGTAAATTACAGGCGCTAAAATTAGAAAGTTGTACCTAAATTAGAAATTTTCAAGGATTTTCAAAATTCATTAGTGCAGCAGTCTAGGGATTTGAAAAACTAAAAGATTGCAGCTGGAATAATCAAATCAAACTGTAATTGCCAGAGAAAAGTGGGAAACCCCGATATTCAGTTAGGTTTCTTATATTTTTCTCTGGCAATTATTGTTCAATTTTGATGATTCCAGCGGCAATCTTTTAAATTTTCAATTCCCTAGACTGTTTCACTAATGCATTTCAAAAATCCTTGAAAATGTCCAAGTTAGGTAGGTACAACTTAAAGTTTCAGCGCCTGTAATTTTCGGAAATACTAACCAGGAACGAGGAATGAACGGCGACCGACTGAGACCCCCATAATGAACCTTTGGAATCGACCAAGAAAAAATTGTTTAACCACCCCTCAAAATTTGTAGGCTTACGTTTCAAGGTAAGTACGTAGAATCCGATAATCGAATACAAATTTTGCAAATACGTGGCACTATCCTTAATCCCAAAGACCGATTTCGAAGCTTTAGGTTGATGTCGTTCACTTCTAAGGGTTGAAAAATAAGGGCTGAAATTTTTAAAACGCCCTAGCACAAAAATTGATGTAAAGGAATTGTTTTTCCATCAATTTAAGATAGTATTCCCTTCGCTCCCTACGAGAACTCAAGGGTTGGACTTGCGATAAATCAGAAACACGAGTGCGAATCGCAAAAGAGGCCTAATCTCCGTTCAAATTTTAGCTGAAATACGATCGCTGTAGGTACGTGGTAGGTAGTACCTATGGTTGGTAGGTTGTGACATTGGGAAATGGGGGTTTTTGGTTTTTTTTGGGGGGGGGGGGGGGGGGGGTTGGGACATTTGGGTCTTTGCAGACGAGTGATCAATAGAGAAAAAATTATAAAATCTTTGCGTAATAATTTGCAGCGTTTTAGAATCGATTGAGACCGCCCAGAGCTCTGTAGGACAAACCATTCGCTCCCTATGAGAACTTAAGGGTCGGACTCATGACTTAAGTCAGAAACACGAGTGTGAATCGCAAAAGAAGCCTAATCTCCGTTCAAATTTTAGCTGACCGAAAGTCGATCGTTGTTCGTTTCTTCGAGTTGTATTCAGTTTTCCATCCTTAGCAACCATTCAAATTTCCCAAATCATACTCCCTATTTCTTCGAATCGAGTGTGAAGTTTTTATTTCTTCCAAATAAACTTGATTGGTAGGTAGTAACTATTACTATGGTTTGTAGGTAGAGACAAAGGTGTGTTCTTTGCAGACGAGTGATCTATACAGAAAAATAATAAGCCATTGTGAAATAATTTGCACAGTTTTTGGTATATTTCTTCAATATTAAACCTTTGGAATCGAACAAGAAAGAAAAATTGTCAACACCCCTCAAAATTTGTTGGTTTATGTTTCGAGGTACGTAGAATCCAAAAATTGAATACAAAATTTCCGTCCGTCCGCCAAACGCGGTGAGGGTAGAAAATAAGGGCTGAATTTTTCAAAACGCCCTAGCTCAAAAACTTTTGATATTATATTTCATGAATTTGAAATAGTAATAATTTTTAGAATCGAATGAGGCAACCCAGAGCTCTGTAGGACTAACCGTTGGCTCCATAATAATGGCTCATATTATGAGAACTTAAGGGTTGGACTTATAACAAATCAGAAACACGAGTGTGACTCTCAAAACAGGTCTAATCTATGTTCAAATTTTAGCTGACCAAAATGCGATCGTTGTTCGTTTCTTCGAGTTGTCGTCACTTTTCCGTCATTAGCGGCCAGTAATCAAATTTCCTAATGAAGGCACCCACAACTCCATATTTCTTCTAATTTAGCGTGAAATGTTTATTTCTTCAAAGTAACCTTGATTCTGAAGCGAAATTGGGTTCGAAAGATGGGTTCCTTGCAGTAGAGTGATCTGAACAGAAAAACGTCTGCCAAGTGGGTGTGGCACATAGCTTCCTCGTATCCATAACCCGATTACATAGATGATCCGATGCATAGTAGTTAATCTGAAAACACCAATCTCTAAGTACCTTTCACTACCCTCATAGGGGACCATCTACTCGCTAATCTGGACAATCCTAGAAAATTTCATCAAATTCGGACGAAAAATGTAAGTGCGGTAGTGATTGGAATCAAAAAACGTCTGCCAAGTGGGTGTGGCACATAGCTTCCTCGTATCCATAACCCGATTGTATAGATTATCCGATGCGTAGTAGTTAATCTCAAAACACCAATCTCTAAGTACCTTTCACTACCCTCATAGGGGACCATCTACTCGCTGATCTAGAAAATCTTAGATAATTTCATCAAATTCGGATGAAAAATAACAAGGCAGGGGGGGGGGGGGGGTCAGGGGGGTTTGTGTTATGGCTGTTACAAGGATTTTACGTATGCGCATGCGCAGAGGCTTCTGTAAATTTTAAGGCCTTGATTTTCATTGGGGACCGTCTACACACCAACCCGCACAACCCCTGAAAATTTCATCGAAATCAGTTGGAAAATGTAGAAGTTATGACCGTTACAAGGAATTCACGTTTGCGCATGCGCAGTCGCTTCTATCAGTCCGAGGATGATGATTTTCATAGGGGACCGTCCTCACACCAACCCGCACAATCCCTGAAAATTTCATTGAAATCGGACAATAACTGTGTAATAACGTATAGTTACGCGCGTTACAAGGAATTCATGACAGACAGACACACAGACACGGAACCAAAATTGTTCAGAAAGGTCTAAAACGCGAGTGAAAATTTTGATTTTGGAGAACTTTTTTTTTCGTCCTTGAAAAGTGAAAACAAAGCTTCCGCTACCTTGGTAGACTCGGAAGCAAAATTTCTTAGCTAGACTGGGAATCGAACCTGGGACTCCTGGGTGAGAGTCCAGTAGGTACTTTGATCACTGATCTACAAAGGGGTTGGTTGAATGGCTTTGAGATCCTCACGTCAACGCAACTGTTACGGCTGTTACAAGGATTTTACGATTGCGCATGCGCAGAGGCTACTATAAATTTTAAGGCCTTGATTTTCATTGGGGACCATCTACAACCTAATCCGCGTAATCCCTGAAAATGTCATCGAAATCGGGAGAAATTGTGGAAGTTATGGCCGTTAGAAGGAAATTCACGTTTGCGCATGCGCAGCGGCTACTGTCAGTCCGGGGGGGATGATCTTCATTGGGGACCATCTACAACCTATTCCGCATAATCCCTGAAAATTTCATCGAAATTGGGTAGAAAATGTGGAAATTATGGCCGTTAGAAGGAAATTCACGTTTGCGCATGCGCAGCGGCTAGTATCAGTCCGAAGGTGGTGATTTTCATAGGAAACCATCTAAATACTAATCTGTAACATCCCTGAAAATTTCATTGAAATCGGATGGAAAATGTAGAAGTTATGGCCGTTACAAGGAATTCACGTTTGCGCATGCGCAGTCGCTTCTATCAGTCCGAGAATGATGATTTTCATAGGGGACCGTCTACACACCAACCTGCACAATCCCTGAAAATTTCATTGAAATCGGACAATAACTTCGAATAGTTATGCGCGTTACAAGGAATTCATGACAGACACACAGACACGGAACCAAAATTGTTCAAAAAGGTCTGGAAAATTTTGATTTTGGAGAACTTTTTTTTTCGTCCTTGAAAAGTGAAAACAAAGCTTCCGCTACCTTGGTAGACTCGGAAGCAATAATAAACCTTTGAGTAATAATATGCAGCGTTTTTGTTTAAACCTTGAAAAGTGAAAACGATTTTTCCGCTATCTAGGTAGACTCGGAAGCAAAAGGTATTTTACGATGAGTGCGATATGACACTTCTTAAAAAACTATTTTCTTTCATTCATTTCAACTATGTTGTAACTAATAACTACGAGCTTTATTCATCGAATTATGGCAAAAGTAGAGTATTTTTTTCCATGATAGACATCACAAAATTGCCTCCATTTAGTTAGAAAACAAAACCGTAGGATAGAATCTCACCGCCCATGATTAGGGGAAGTTGACGAGGTGGAGGGAGAGACCATAATTTCATTCAAGTTTAATGTCAGTGCCTAGAGCCGAGTCCATTACAGGGGGGAGAGAGAGGTAGGACAAACAAATGGAGAGGGCGCGGCCTACAATAGACTTTGATCGAACAAGGAGATGAGGCACCACAACTGGGAGCGTGACGGCTCGGATTTGTCTTTGGGACGAATGAGAATAGCGAAAAAGATGGGAAGACAAAAGGATTTGGACTTCATTACTCCTCGAGTGGGCAGAGTTGTCATCTGCGATGAGATAATCACTTCTCCCGCGACACTCATCAACGTCACTGTTTCCGTTTGAGTTGCCAGGTTATAAATAAATCAACCGAGATGAGCCCTTTACCTACTGGGACCACTTTCCGACGAAAGATGAGTATTGTATGGTCATACAATTCAGAAAACATGGACAAAAAACATCCGCGGAACATCAAATAACGGTACTTGAATGACAGTAGTTTTGAGTGCTCTTCAGAACCAACGTACCCTATACTGCCGTCCTTAGCAAGAAGGGCGTATCTCGGATTTTGGCGATTTTCAGGTTTTTGCATATGAATGAATAAAAATATGTTTTATTATTACGGATAAATTGAACATAAATATAGAAAGTAAACATAAAGAAATGACAATAGGTATACCTGTCTGTCAGAGTTTGCGATGTTGTAGTAACTTACATAACTACTTGGAGGAAACATAAAAACAATCAACACCAGATCAACTTCACAACTTACTATACAAATTTAACAAAATATGTATATGTACCCAATTTGTTGCAAAACAGAAAAACACTATACATACATCTTAATTATACATACTCTCTTCATACTAGATAACAAACTGATCGCCTACCAATTGAACTCCCTCACAAGCTCTGCACGATAGAACCAGGCCCGCTGGCAGTAACCTACTAGATTTTTCAAATTTTGCCCATTTAAAACACTAATTATGTCCTCTTGAGATAGCTCCATTTTTCCGAAGGCCGCAACTCGAAAGACCCTCAGCACACGACACCTTCCAAGGAAATGGGCCACATCTTCCGGCTCCTGGAGGTTGCACAGGGAGCACTCTTGCCTCAACCTCGGTTCTCTCTCATAAGGACGGGAGTTCAATGAAAGAAGTGCACCCCTCAATCTGATGAGCCACCTGGCTGCATGAAACGGATACACTTCATCCCCCGAGACTAGGCTGGCACACCGAAGGTCTAGGTTAAGCTAGGTTTTTGCATATATCTAGAATCTTTGGAGTCTTCTGCACCTTATGATACCTCATTGATGTACCTATGGGTACGAAAAGGTACACAAAAACGCTAGTGAAAAAGGGCGTATCTCTGAAATTTCTTGAAATCCTTAGGCGATTAGGCGTATGTCGTTTTTCCTAAGCCTAAAAGGCGGATATCATGCCGAATACCTTTCTCTACTAAGCAAGAAAGCCGCATCTCCTGAGAAACGGCTTTTTTGCTTAGCAAGAACTCGAAATATGTTCTTGGCAACCAAAATGCTTAGCGGAAAAGCTGGATCTCGTAGGGTGCTCGCCTATTAATGATAAGTCACCAAACAAACTGGGCTGGAGGCTCGTCACCGAACTTTTCCACATGATTAAATTTAATAATCTGCGTAAAAAAAGAAGTAGTGTAGAAACAACCAACGAATCATGTTAAAAACCCCGGCTAAAATATGCCAGGAAACCGCTTGAAGTGCTTGGAATGCTTAACAAAAAAGGCGTACATCTCGAATATCACCCTCACTTACTAAGCGGAAAGGGCGTATCTCCTCTAAATAGGTTATGACGTGAATTTCCATGAAAAAAAGGCCGTAGTAAGTTGGAGAATGATTGGACCTACCGTATGATGTCCCAAAAATGGGGTAAAAGTATAATTAACTGGACGCGAAACTTAAAAAACGAAAAGTGCTTGTACTGAAAATCTTGATTTTCGGAGATGCGCCCTTCTTGCTAAGGACGGCAGTATAGGGGACATGAACTTTCAGGGGTTCTAGCTCCCACATACATCAATCCATCCCGAATCTTCTTTCTTCCCCGTGTCCGTCATGTTGTCCCAAAGACCCTGAGTGCATAAAAGGTTGAAAATCACCACCACATAACCTGCCCGAATCTTTGAAAACCTCCATGTCAACAAAGTCACGATGTCGACACCTGAGCGCCCAAAGGGCCAAACTGCTTTTTCTTGTTCAAAGGGCCAAACTGAAATCAGTTTCAATGTCAGAAGCCCAAAGGGCCAAACTGGAATTTAAACGAAAAGTTATTAGGGCCAAACTGCATCCATCTACATGATTCATAGGGCCAAACTGCTGATCTTACCAACTAAAACGCAGCCACAAACAACTCTGATTGCTATTTGTGTGTCAGAGACAAATATAATGGCACAGAACCACAACAACTGACTAGAAAATCGATTTCTGACCCTTTATTATGTTCACGTCCACTACATTCAATAATGAACCTTTGGAATCAACCAAGAAACAATTTTTTTAACCCCTCCCCCCCTCAAAATTTGTTGGTTTACGTTTCAAGTTAAGTAGAATCCAAAAATCGAATAAAAATTTGGCCGTCCGTCTGCCGTACGCGGCACTTTCCCCACTTAGCATTGACCGATCTTGATGAAATTTGTTATATGGGCCCATTTGGGGTCTAGTTGTGCCCCGAAGCTTTTGGTTGACGTAGGTCACTTCTAAGGGTTGAAAAATAAGGGTTGAAATTTTGAAAACGCCGTAACTCAAAATATTCTGATGTAAAGGTATTGTTTTTCCATCATTTTTTGCTTTCGAGTCCACCAAGGTAGGGATGCTTTGTTTTCACTTTTCAAGTTTGAAAAAAAAAAAATGTTCCCCAGAAACAAAGTTTCCACTTGTTTCAGACCTTTCTGAACAATTTTGGTTCCGTGTCTGTCTGTTTGCCCGTGTGTCTGTCATGAAATCCTTGTCTCACCCATTACTTCTACATTTTTCATCCGATTTCAATGAAAATTTCAGGGATTGTACGGGTTAGCGTGTAGATGGTCCCCATTAAAAATCATCGCCCACAGACTGATAGTTGTTACTGCGCATGCGCAAATGTGTATTTCGTTGTACCAGCCATAACTTTCACATTTTCAAAGCAAACGTGAAATCTTTGTAACTGTCATAACTTCTACTTGTTCATCCGAATTTGATGAAATTTTCTAGGATTGTCCAGATTAGCGTGTAGATGGTCCCCTATGAGGGTAGTGAAAGGTACTTAGAGATTGGTGTTTTGAGATTAACTACTATGTATCGGATCAACTATACCCACAATTGGGTTATGGATACGAGGAAGCTATGTGACACACCCACTTGGCAGGCGTTTCTTTTGATTGTCTTTAGTACAATCTTTTCTCCACCCACTCGTTCTTTTTCGAATGTGGTTTCGGAAAAGGTGATTTCAAACGATGGCTAGAACTCGACGGGGGAAGCAGGGGAAAGTGTTCTCAACCAGATCTCAGCTCATGGTTTTTCGGGCCTTACAACAACTGAGAGAGGTATATAATGATGATTCGAATAGTTTGGATTAAATTGAATAGAATATTTCTTATGACTCTGACTTTTTATGGCTCTAGAGTCCGTAAGATTTGGCAGAATCGAGTTCGTTCTTTCAAGTCCTGATGTTTGCTTAGGTACAGACAATTCAGTTAATCAACTAAATCAATCAAATTGCATTGAATCAATTGATTTGAAGTCTGAACACCAGAAAGATAGGTACTTGTCAAGTGTAATGATAATTTTCTTGCCGTCCAGTTGTCTCACTGTGACCACTCCTGCTTTTTCCTTCAGTTTGTGTACCAAAGGGGCGATTCCTCACCAGTACCACGCAGAATACTTCCATATGAAGAATAATCTCAACATACGTGATGAGCTCATTGAGACAAATGAAGAGGACAATGCTGAATAGATGACGATATCTTACTATTCATCAATGATTCTTAGATTTGATTCAAATGCTATGGTGTTCATTTACTATTGGAATAATTAAAATTTCGTTATCCGTGTTTAAGAAATTACTTAATTGCTGTTTTTTGGTAATAGGATGGCACTATTCAACCATACCTACGTGAGTTAAAATCGGGGTTTCAGAGAAAGACGAGAACCTAAGTGATTGGATAGGTACCAAATACCCAGAGAGTTGTAAAAATGGGTAGTTAATTATAATAATTTATTAACGTTTAATTTCAACCGATGTATTAATTGAAGAAGAAATTACAGATTGACCAGAGCAATTTCCAGGTATAGGTATCTTACGATGTTTTAGATCGAATTTTCAATTGATTTTGACGATTTATTTTCAGAAAAATGCCAATTTGACCTGTTTAACAGTGGAGATAATGATCTCATTCAACAGTGAATGTGAAAATGTGAAATACATCACTACCAGGTAAGGGGGCGGAATTATTTTTACGATTTTCGTAACCACTAGTAGAATAGTATTTGTCCCCACGAAGTTCTTCTTTTGTCGTTGTTTGTTTTTTAAATAATTCCGCCTCATTGCCTGGCAAAACAACGTAATGTATGTATATTCATGTACCTTTCATTGGTGAAACAAATCTAAAACTTATGATTTGTTTCAAAAGTTGGTTTTTATTTCCAATTCCAATACTCCATCATGATGAGAAATTCAATCAGATGTTTTAGAAAAAATGTGTGCTCTTTTTGATGGAAAAATCTAAACAGAAATAGCCAAAAATTGGAAACATGCACGAATTTTTCCGAGGTTGGTGAGTGTAAAACTTGCTTAACCAAGAACCGTTGTCCCCTATAGGGGACATAGCATAACTCTTGAAGGGGTGGACCAAATTGGACGAAATTCGAACCTCGTCAACTTTGAACTAATTGGAAGTCATGGGTAAAGTTTGAATTTTTTCAGCCCAGTAGAAAAAAATCGGTTCTGAAGGGGTTAAGAATGAGGGTGTTCGCAACGTAGCTAGAAAATTTATTCACACCAGTTATCAGCTCGAAATGTTTTTGAATGGCTGAAAACGGGGTAAGAATAATTCGCGTGACGTCATAACTGTTGAGGGAGGAGGGGCAGGTTACGTCATAACTTGCGATATTGCTTCACTCGTTTTGGCTCCCTTCCAACCATCGGACACCCCTCGTATAGAATCTTGTCGGCAAGCTCTCACAATTGAACAAATGAAATAAAACGGGCAGAATGTTCACGTGGCTGCACGACAAACTGCACCGACGAATGGCAAACCTAGACAACCTTTACCTACCTACTCTGGAATAATTTGGTCAAACTTAAGAAGGAAGACGCCAGTGTCTCTCTCCTTCAAATTTTCAAATTGAAGGAATTTCCCGAAACTTTTCAAGTTGAACCATTTCTAAGTATCTGTCCTAATCAACTTTTGATAGACGCCAGGAGCCTGTGCCTACTCAATTGAGACAGAATGACATAACTAAACTCACCAGAATCGTTGGTGTAAAGTTGTCTTGGTCATAATTTATCAAATAAATTACTGGATTCAGAATAGTGTAGATAATTTTAATGTAGGTAGGTATTTTTGCAATGAAATTTAAAAGAAATATAAACAGTTTATCAATTTTCCGATTAGGCAATACAAAACGGATTACCTAGTGCTTCTGGAAAAATTAAATTTTTTTGGACAAATTTTGTCCAAATATTAGGTGTAGTAGTTATGGCAGACTCTTATTCGGTGAGCCCTAATTTAATTCACCGCATCTCAGCCTGTTAAGGCCTGTGAGTTAAAAATGCTGCACAAAGGTTTATTATTTTTCTGTACGGATCACTCGCCTGGAAAGAACACAGCTTTGCCATTTCCACTACCTACCAACCACATTTTCGCTTCACAATAAAGTTTATTTCGACGAGATAAACGCGTTGATTACTGTTTGCTAATTTGATCACTGTTTGCTAAGGTTGCCTGAGAACAACTCGAAGAAACGAACACAAATGTCTAAATCACACCTACAGCATTAGTTCATATTCCCTCCGCTAGGGATAGTAAAGCATTTTTCCCTTGAATCAGCTGCATCGCATTATCTCAAGCTTTACTAAAATAGGAAACTGAGCTTGTCTCACCTGATTCAAAGGAAAAACGTTTCATTATCCCTAGCGGAGGATTCATGAACTAATGCTGCAGGTATTATTTAGGCGATCGCATTTTGGTCAGATAATTATTAGGCCTCTTTTGCGATTCTCACTCATATTTCTGATTTATCGCAAGTCGGACCCTTAAGTTCTCGTAGGTAGCGAACGGTTTGGCCTACAGAGCTCTGGGTGGTCTCATTCGATTCTAAAAATCCAATACTATTTCAAATTTAAGAAAAAACAATCCATATAAATATATAATAAAAGTTAATGAGCTGGGGCGTTTTCAAAATTTCAACCCTTAGAAATGAATCAAAAGCTTCGGGGCACAACAGGACCCCAAGTGGAGCCCATATACCAAATTTCATCAAAATCGGTCCATGGTAACTAAGGAATATGCCGGAAACGGCGGACGGATGTATATATTTTGGTTTATTATTTTCAATAATAAGCCATTGGAATCGAGCAAGAAAAAAAAATTTTAACCCCCCCTCAAAATTTGATGTTTTACGTTTCAAGGTAGGTACGTAGAATACGAAAATCGAATAAAAAAATTACCGTCCGTCTGCCGTACGCGGCACTTTTCTTAGCAACACTGGACCGATTTGGTTCAAATTTGGTATACGGGCTCCATTTGGGGTCTAGTTGTGCCCCGAAGCTTTTGGTTGATGTAGGTCACTTCTAAGGGGTGAAAATTAAGGGTTGAAAATTTCAAGAGTGCCCTAGCTCGAAAACTCTCGAAATAAAGGTATCGTTTTCTCACCAATTTCAAATAGTATTGAATTTTTAAAAATTTTTGAGACCACCCGGAGCTCTGCAGGACAAACCGTTCGGTCCCTACGAGTACTTGAAGGTTTTCCTTCGATAAAACAGAATCATGAGTGTGAATCGCAAAAGAGGTCTAATCTCCTTTCAAATTGTATCGGACTAAAATGCGATCGCTGTTCATTTCTTCGATTTGTATACAGTTTTGCCTTCTGCGTAACCAGTAATCAAATTTCCATACGAAGCTTTCTATTTTTCCAATCGAGTGTGAAGCGTTTAGTTCTTTCTAATAAACTTGATTGTGAAGGTGTGAAGCCAGTATGGTGTGGTAGGTAGTACCTAGCTGGTAGGTAAAAAAAAGTTGGTAGGTAAAAAAAATGTCGGTGGGTAAAAAACGCTGCAAATCATTCCTCAAAGGCTTCTTCACTCTTCAGATCACTGATCAGCTGAGTGAGCTCCGAAGCCATTTTCAATCCTATTGAATGGAGGTGCTCTTCCAGGCGTCTCCAGCATTCGAGGAGATCTTCTTCACTCTTCAGATCACTGATCAGCTGAGTGAGCTCCAAAGCCATTTTCAATCCTATTGAATGGAAGTGCTCTTCCAGGCGTCTCCAGCATTCGAGAAGATCTTCTTCACTCTTCAGATCACTGATCAGCTGAGTGAGCTCCAAAACCATTTTCAATCCTATTGAATGGAAGTGCTCTTCCAGGCGTCTCCAGCATTCGAGGAGATCTTCTTCACTCCTCAGATCACTGATCAGCTGAGTGAGCTCCAAAACCATTTTTACTCCTATTGAATGGAAGTGCTCTTCCAGGCGTCTCCAGCATTCGAGAAGATCTTCTTCACTCTCCAGATCACTGATCAGCTGTGTGAGCTCCGAAGCCATTTTCAATCCTATTGAACGCAGGAAGTTGAAATTTGAGAGGGAAGGTCAAGGGAGAATTCAGATGGTGGTAGGTGCTATTGATGGAGAACCAGTGATCTATACAGAAGGGTGATCTATACAGAAAATAATAAACCTTTGAGCAATGATTTGCAGCGTTTTTTTTTCGATAATTGAATTCAACGTATCTTGAAACGTACTTAAACAACCAAATTTCGAAGTTGAACAATTTTTCTTATTCGATTTCAAAGGTCTTTTCTATTGAGAGTAATAGTCCAGAGGATGCTCATTTCGGCACCTAAGGTGTTCCAAGCCTCATGAGTGGTGTAGAATGGATTCTCCCATATGGTAGAACAGTGGTGTTCTCTCCAACGCAGAGAACAGCGAAGATATGCAGGCACCGCCATTCTCTCAAGTTCAGACGTTATGCGTCCGACCCTATTTGGTTTCGAATTACCCTACCAACGACCATTTTCCACACGGCGACCGTTTATTATTGGAATTCCGTTTAAAAACGACTCAAGACCCTGCAAGCAGGATGGAACGGAAGGGTCAACGGTCAGACGGACAAAACCACCGTCTCCCGTGACGATAATTTCCCGTCTTATAAATAGTTGGTACGGACTCCTGGAACTTTGCCTAGAGCTGCGATGCTGAGGACCGAGCTTTCTAGAGTGCGAACTATTTGTGGTGTCGGGAGACAGCGGGGCGAGGTTCGTCGGGTGGCCGATTTCGATCCCACCAACGCCTTCGCATGGTCAGCCATAGATAAGATGGCCATAAGAGAAGAGATGTTAATTAATACCTCTAAACCTCTAAATTAATACCTATCCTAAGTTAGAAAAAATTGAATTGCGTGGAAATGGTCGACAACTTTTCTATAATCTGTTAACTGACTTACTACGAGTAAATTAACTCGAAAACCATCGCTCTCGGACTGATAGTATCCACTCCGCATGCGCAAACGTGAATTTCCTTGTGACAGCCATAACTTCTACATTTTCGAAGAAATCTTCTGAGATTGTGCGGGTTGACGTCCAGATGGTCCCCTATGACGGTAGTGCAAGGTGCTTAGAGATTGATGTTCCGAGATTAGCTACTATGCATCGGATCATCTATAAAATCTGGTTATGGATACGAGGAAGCTATGTGCCACACCCGCTTGGGAGACGTTTTAGATTTGAAAACGACATTGCAACCTGTCATTCGAGTAAAATTGAACCAGGTACGAGGAGATCAGACTTCAATAGCATTAGGGCCCAAAAATAGAAGAGAAAGAGATCAATCTTCGATACATTATTGGAACCAACTTGATCCACGATTGAAATTAAACTCATTTTTTCTTGCATCATTAAGGTGATGACGTCACTATTGACGCATTTCAAATTTTGGAACAAAGTTACCTCTCTGGAACTAATAAGATTTTCAATAGGCCTCCTCCTTCTTCACCACTTTTAATTTTACGCGGGTTTAAAAATATTTTAACTCTTCTTCTTCTTTTAACTTCTTTCTTGTTGTTGTTTAATTATATTGTTAATTATTGACTTCTTTTTATTCTGTTGAGAATTTTAAATTCTGATGAGCAAATTATGAGTCTTAGTGTCACTTTTGACTCAAACGCAGTGTATTTAACTTATCGTAACTCAAAATTTGAAAAACATCTACAAACATAATTATCTGTCGTTGCAACGGATTTTATTAATAGCATTAGTGAATGGATTAGATGAAATCTAATCAACGGATTAGATTAATACGTTTTGTTGCCAAATGAGAACCAATTCAAGTTTATCCTTCCAAAATGCCGCCATCGAGCGAATAAAAATCTCATTAAAATCGGGGACAACTCGGCCAAACTCCTGCTCAAGTTTCAGTTTACCGCTCACGATGGTGGTTCAGTTAATGGGAAACAATCTCTTAAACTTTCATCAAAAATCAAAACTACATTTTCGGGTCGATATGCCCGGGACAAGGAACGACCTCAGACCGACTTGGAACCAAAGCTGACAAAAAGCGTCATCCAAAGAGACGCGAAACTGACAGTCTTTCTGGTTTTTGGGTGTTTTGATGTCGGTCAAAAACACAAAATGCGAGTGGAAATTTTGATTTTGGAGGACTCAATTTTCTTTTATTGCCAAATTTTACAGGAAACAAAATGATTGAAGAGTTGGCCAAAAGATTTTTGATGTGAACCAAATTTCTCGGGAGGCACTAAATTTCAATACATAACTGACTAGGTATGCAAAAATACGAACGGTCGAAAATGTAGTGCTATTTTCAGACCTTTTTCCGAAATAAGTAAATCAATGGCCACCACCTGAACTCTGTAAGGGGAGGAAACTGCGTATTTTTAGGTTTCACGCGTTGGATTGAAGGATTCTGCTCCCCTCGTTCTATTTGCATTCGCGAAGGGGACACCAGATGCAGTTCCCCACTGGACGTCCCTTCAAGGTGCGAATCTTCGCGGCGACACATGAAGATTATTGGGGATGATTTGTGGCATCGCTACAGTCACAGTATTATAATGCGAACCGTCATGAATGAATGAATGCATTTTATTGGCAATAAATACGAGTACACAAAATTTAAAGTATGAGTATGGCAAGTCAATAAACAGCGCTGCGTGACTGAGAGAGGAGAGTGTGAGCCGTAGCAAGGGGAACACCGTCCCCGCGCGGGCCCACCCACCATGGTGGCGTCCCAAAAGCGAAGCGTCCTCAGTGACGCACGTTCTCTTTTGCGATTCGCTTTCGTGTTTCTGATTCAACATAAGTCCAACTGTTTGAACCTCCCACCCATTCCCGGGAAGTCAGTTCAAAGAAAGTTCCCGCGCCTGCCGCTAGAGGTCAAACTGCCGGCCGTCCGGTTTTGTTCTTTCCCCGTTTATCGATGCAAATTAAGTTCTAGGAATGCAAGAATTAAGAACCAGTAGGTACGAGCAATTAAAGTTATAATTAAATAAGTTCATAAGTACGGCCGATTAGTTCATTCACTCCGAAAGTATTTGATCAGAGTGGCGTAGAAATCACAACCCCGGGAAACCACTCCGCCATCCTCCATTACTAGCTCGATGTACGACAGCTCCAACCATCTACTCTGTGCTACACCTGTTTTATTGCTTTATTCCAAGTTTAGTTGTACAATATACCGTCATTCAAAGTAATATTGTGCCGTTCTTCCATCGCCCTGTCCCAAGGTAACAACATCCAAACCTCAAGTTCTCATGAGGAGCGAACGGTTTGTCCTACAGAGCTCTGGGTGGTCTCATTCGATTCTAAAAATTCAATAATATTTTCAATTGATGAAAAAATAGGTAGTACCTTTATATCAAACGTTTTTGAGCAAGGGCATTTTTAAACTTTCAGCCCTTATTTTTCATAATAGGCTCTCTGCCAAATTTCAGCTTTTTGGGGCCACCAGATGATCAGGAAGGATCCTGGTTTCTTATCCGGAATCAGGGGTCTAAAATAGGCGAAATTTCAGCTTTTTGGGGCCACCAGATGTAAATTTAGCCCGCCCAGCTGATCAGGAAGGATCCTGGTTTCTTATCCGGAATCAAGGGTCTAAAATAGGCGAAATTTCAGCTTTTTGGGGCCACCAGATGATCAGGAAGGATCCTGGTTTCTTATCCGGAATCAGGGGTCTAAAATAGGCGAAATTTCAGCTTTTTGGGGCCACCAGATGTAAATTTAGCCCGCCCAGCTGATCAGGAAGGATCCTGGTTTCTTATCCGGAATCAGGGGTCTAAAATAGCGAAATTTCAGCTTTTTGGGGCCACCAGTAAAAACTTTTTAAAAAATAACCAATTAAATAATAAACCAATTAACAATTAAATTAACAAATAAAAAATGATGTAATATAATACTATTAATATATTAGTAATATAATATTATTATAATATTTGTTACTTATGAAGATGGAAAACATTTATTCAACATTTTAGAAGTGACAATGTTGGACAAGGACTCCAGTAGTAGTCTAAACGTAAAGGTTTTACCAAAAAATCAAATTGATTTTTACTGATTAATTGCATGCGTGCGTCTGTGAGGCGTTAATCTTCAGGGAACCAAATGGTCCAGGAGCCCAGGGCCAAAACGTGACTGATTTCATTACTTGTGTCACATATATAAAACCAAAATATCCAACCCCCTGAGCAAATAAATGTTTGTCTGCCATGTCGAAACCAATGGAATAGAAAATGGCGGCCATGTTAAGTACAACCAATTTGAAGAAATCTGACTGATTTCAATACTCATGAGACTTAAATATTCTCAAACGGGAGTGCCTGTTGAGTACTTTACATGTTGTCTGCCACCATGTAACCTATGGGAACTTAGCGGCAGACGGGACTTAAGTTCCGGGCTTAAGGGACTTGAAAAGTGACTGATTTCAATACTCATGAAACTTGGTTCTTCTGAAACGGGAATGCATATAGAGAGGTTTGGAGGTTGTCTGCCGTCATGTAACCTATGGGAACTTAGCGGCAGACGGGACTTAAGTTCCGGGCTTAAGGGACTTGAAAAGTGACTGATTTCAATACTCATGAAACTTGGTTCTTCTGAAGGGGGAATGCATATAGAGAAGTTTGGAGGTTGTCTGCCGTCATGAAACCTATGGGAACTTACAGGCAGACGGGACTTAACTTCCGGACTTGAGGGACTTGAAAAGTGACTGATTTCAATACTCATGAAACTTGGTTCTTCTGAAAGGGGAATGCATATAGAGAAGTTTGGAGGTTGTCTGCCGTCATGAAACCTATGGGAACTTACAGGCAGACGGGACTTAACTTCCGGACTTGAGGGACTTAAGAAAATGACTGATTTCAATACTCGTGAAACTTGGTTCTTCTGGAAGGGGATTGCATATAGAGAAGTTTGGAGGTTGTCTGCCGTCATGTAACCTATGGGAACTTACAGGCAGACGGGACTCAACTTCCAGACTTGAGGGACTTGAAAAGTGACTGATTTCAATACTCATGAAACTTGGTTCTTCTGAAAGGGTAATGCATATAGAGAAGTTTGGAGGTTGTCTGCCGTCATATAACCTATGGGAACTTACAGGCAGACGGGACTTAACTTCCGGACTTGAGGGACTTAAGAAGATGACTGATTTCAATACTCGTGAAACTTGGTTCTTCTGGAAGGGGATTGCATATAGAGAAGTTTGGAGGTTGTCTGCCGTCATGTAACCTATGGGAACTTACAGGCAGACGGGACTCAACTTCCGGACTTGAGGGACTTGAAAAGTGACTGATTTCAATACTCATGAAACTTGGTTCTTCTGTAACGGGAATGAATATAGAGAAGTTTGGAGGTTTTCTGCCGTCATGAAACCTATGGGAACTTACAGGCAGACGGGACTTAACTTCCGGACTTGAGGGACTTAAGAAAATGACTGATTTCAATACTCGTGAAACTTGGTTCTTCTGAAAGGGGAATGCATATAGAGAAGTTTGGAGGTTGTCTGCCGTCATGTAACCTTTGGAATCTTAGAGGCAGAGAGGACTTAACTTCCAGACTTAAAAATGACTGATTTTTACGCTAAAGAAAATTTAATTTTTCTAACAGTGATGAGTATAGAGAGCCTTGCTGGTTTCCTGCCTCCTGTATAACTCCATTTTCTGCCATTATATAACCACTGGAAACTTAGCAGCAGACTGGTTTTAACATTGTTGCTTGTTTGAATTAGTATGTTATTCTCAAGAGATCATTAATTGCTTTTTTCTTTTTCTCATGTTCAATGCGAATGTTTCTCCCTCTGAATTATTTTTCCATTATAATATTATTTATGTACTCATTGTATTGGGCTTGTCCGTATTAAATACATAAATAAAATCAAATGAAATAAGAGTTGTTTTTCTTCAATCGGGAATAAACTTTATTTACTCAATGTGTCCTGCTCTACAAATGAGAAATTATTGTGTATCCAAACAAATACGTAGTTTAGAACAAGATAACTTTATTAATATGAAGTTTCTAAAATATGGTTAATACAATGATTTGCAAACTGTATATGTTGGACCACGTCAGAAATCAATGAACTACCGCATTATAGAATACATAAAATTCTCAATTAAAAAAACTCAATCATCTTCGTCACTTGAATTATAGATGTCACTCAGATCGTGAAGTGATGACTCGTCATCCCAAGCCTCAGCACCTAGAGATGTTGCTCCTTGTGTTTCCCCAGTCAACACCACTTCAATAAGCTTTTCAGGAAGTGCGTACCCTACAAACCAACAAATGTTGTATTTTCCTTCCTCCAAAATCCATCCGTAATCTATTGGGCAAATAGGTGGCGGATGAGGGAGGTGCAAGTTACTCCATTGCTGTGTGATGTATTTGGCCCTGAGTACACATGTTCATTCAGAACCCGTTTACATGGCGACAAATTGGAGCCATCTATACCTTTAGGAACGAGCAGGGGTGCAGAAACATCTTCCTTCTTCGTATACTCTTCCATAAACAACTGATGGCGTAACTCATTTATGTTAACAAAATTCTTCTTTCTGTAGAAAGGACAAACAAGTTTTTCCATTTCGGACAGAGTATTATTGTGACCGAAGGAAGAACGTATCTGTTGCCAAGTCGGATCACAACTAACAAGCTAAAATGGTTTTTTCTTCCCAATCCTGAAAAATGATGAACCATAATCACATCCTGTAATTGCGTCGAGAACAGGCAATGCCTGGCACATCTTTTGCCCAAAAGATCTGGCAATTGATCTCACGTTGACGAATCTGAGATCATTGTTAGTTATGGTACCTGTTTCCACCTAGACGTTTACTTCATTGCTGATATGATGCAAAATTCGTAGTAAAATAATCAAGACGTCTGTGTCAGAAAATTTAATCACTACATTCCCCTGGGTAACAGTAAAAAGGTGGTAAACAATCCTTGAGTCCGCTTCCATGTGGGATGATTCTAGTTTACTCACGCCATAGCACAATAATACCTCGATTCGTATGCTTCAGAATTGCTTGCATATTTCTCTTTTGTTCACGTAAAGAATCGTAACACTAGTCAACTATGCGATCAATTGCCAGATCTTTTGGGCAAACGATGTGCCAGGCATTGCCTGTTCTCGACGCACTTACAGGATGTGATTATGCTTCATCTTTTTTCAGGATTGGGAAGAAAAAAACCATTTTAGCTTGTTAGTTGTGATCCGACTTGGCAACAGATACGTTCTTCCTTCGGTCACAATAATACTCTGTCCGAAATGGAAAAACTTGTTTGTCCTTTCTACAGAAAGAAGAATTTTGTTAATATAAATGAGTTACGCCATCAGTTGTTTATGGAAGAGTATACGAAGAAGGAAGATGTTTCTGCACCCCTGCTCGTTCCTAAAGGTATAGATGGCTCCAATTTGTCGCCATGTAAACGGGTTCTGAATGAACATGTGTACTCAGGGCCAAATACATCACACAGCAATGGAGTAACTTGCACCTCCCTCATCCGCCACCTATTTGCCCAATAGATTACGGATGGATTTTGGAGGAAGGAAAATACAACATTTGTTGGTTTGTAGGGTACGCACTTCCTGAAAAGCTTATTGAAGTGGTGTTGACTGGGGAAACACAAGGAGCAACATCTCTAGGTGCTGAGGCTTGGGATGACGAGTCATCACTTCACGATCTGAGTGACATCTATAATTCAAGTGACGAAGATGATTGAGTTTTTTTAATTGAGAATTTTATGTATTCTATAATGCGGTAGTTCATTGATTTCTGACGTGGTCCAACATATACAGTTTGCAAATCATTGTATTAACCATATTTTAGAAACTTCATATTAATAAAGTTATCTTGTTCTAAACTACGTATTTGTTTGGATACACAATAATTTCTCATTTGTAGAGCAGGACACATTGAGTAAATAAAGTTTATTCCCGATTGAAGAAAAACAACTCTTATTTCATTTGATTTTATTTATGTATTTAATACGGACAAGCCCAATACAATGAGTACATAAGAAATATTATAATGGAAAAATAATTCAGAGGGAGAAACATTCGCATTGAACATGAGAAAAAGAAAAAAGCAATTAATGATCTCTTGAGAATAACATACTAATTCAAACAAGCAACAATGTTAAAACCAGTCTGCTGCTAAGTTTCCAGTGGTTATATAATGGCAGATAATGGAGTTATACAGGAGGCAGGAAACCAGCAAGGCTCTCTATACTCATCACTGTTAGAAACATTAAATTTTCTTTAGCGTAGAAATCAGTCATTTTTAAGTCCGGAAGTTAAGTCCTCTCTGCCTCTAAAGCCGCGTCCACACTTGCAACATTCGGCCGCTCCGAACCTCGCTCCGATCCTCTGGCAGGATCGGGGCGGCGAAACTTCAAAGGAAAAAGGATCGGAGGAGCGGAGCGCAGTCCGATCGCTCCGTTGGCGGTTTTTCATCCTGCATCAAAGGAATGATCGGAGCGGGGTGAGCCTAGTGTGGACGGGGTCCTTGATGCGCCGCTCCGCTCCCCCGAACATTCCCCCACTCTTCAATAATTTCGTGAAGTGTCGTGCATTTTTTTCATTTTCCTCACTTTGCATTTGCTGTAGAAATGGAGTGGACGAAGGAAGATTGATGAATTCAAAGCAAGAGGGTTGTTGTGGGACCCTAAAAACCCACAATATTTTAATAAATTTAAAAAACGGGACGCCTGGGAAGAGCTTTCCAAGCAAGTTGGACTTGAGCTCAGCCAACAGGTTGTTTTCACGATTTAAATAACATTTTGTGGTCCACCGACGCAATTTTCTAATTAAAAAAAGGAATCCATCATTATATAAACAGCTGCGGCCACTTGAAGTTGAGATGCCATGACTGAGGACTGAGGAGCGCTCGATTCTCCCGATCGCCCTCCGAGGTTCGGAGCGAGGTTCGGAGCGCTGCGATGTTCGGGGCAAAAGATCGGAGCAAGGTTCGGAGCGAGGATCGGAGCAAGGTTCGGAGCGGCCGAATGTTGCAAGTGTGGACGCGGCTTAAGATTCCAAAGGTTACATGACGGCAGACAACCTTCAAACTTCTCTATATTCATTCCCATTCCAGAAGTATTTCAAGTTTCACGAGTATGGAAATCATTCATTTTCTTAAGTCCCTTAAGCCTGGAACTTAAGTCCCGTCTGCCGCTAAGTTCCCATAGGTTGCATGACGGCAGACAACGTCCAAACTTCTCTATATGCATTCCACTTTCAGAAGAACCAAGTTTCACGAGTATTGAAATCAGTCATTTTCTTAAGTCCCTCAAGTCCGGAAGTTAAGTCCCGTCTGCCGCTAAGTTCCCATAGGTTACATGACGGCAGACAACCTCCAAACTTCTCTATATGCATTCCCCTTTCAGAAGAACCAAGTTTCATGAGTATTGAAATCAGTCACTTTTCAAGTTCCTCAAGCCCGGAACTTAAGTCCCGTCTGCCGCTAAGTTCCCATAGGTTACATGACGGCAGACAACCTCCAAACTTCTCTATATTCATTCCCCTTTCAGAAGAACCAAGTTTCATGAGTATTGAAATCAGTCACTTTTCAAGTCCCTTAAGGCCGGAACTTAAGTCCCGTCTGCCGCTAAGCTCCCATAGGTTACATGACGGCAGACAACCTCCAAACTTCTCTATATGCATTCCCCTTTCAGAAGAACCAAGTTTCATGAGTATTGAAATCAGTCACTTTTCAAGTTCCTCAAGCCCGGAACTTAAGTCCCGTCTGCCGCTAAGTTCCCATAGGTTACATGACGGCAGACAACCTCCAAACTTCTCTATATTCATTCCCCTTTCAGAAGAACCAAGTTTCATGAGTATTGAAATCAGTCACTTTTCAAGTCCCTCAAGGCCGGAACTTAAGTCCCGTCTGCCGCTAAGCTCCCATAGGTTACGTGACGGCAGACAACCTCCAAACTTCTCTATATTCATTCCAGTTTCAGAAGAACCAAGTTTCATGAGTATTGAAATCAGTCACTTTTCAAGTCCCTTAAGCCCGGAACTTAAGTCCCGTCTGCCGCTAAGTTCCCATAGGTTACATGGTGGCAGACAACCTGTAAAGTACTCAACAGGCACGCCCGTTTGAGAATACTTAAGTCTCATGGGTATTGAAATCAGTCAGATTTCTTCAAATTGGTTGCACTTAACATGGCCGCCATTTTCTATTCCATTGGTTTTGACATGGCAGACAAACATTTATTTGCTCAGGGGGTTGGATATTTGGGTTTTATATATGTGACACAAGTAATGAAATCAGTCACGTTTTTGGCCCTGGGCTCCTGGACTAAAATAGCTGCTCCACTTTTCCGATAATAATACTTGTTTATTATTAACAAACCATTTATTTATTGCTTCCGAGTCTACCAAGGTAGCGGAAGCTTTGTTTTCACTTTTCAAGGACAAAAAAAAAAGTTCTCCAAAATCAAAATTTCTACTCGCGTTTTGCGTTTTAGACCTTTCTGAACAATTTTGGTTCCGTGTCTGTGTGTCTGTCTGTCTGTGTGTCTGTCCGTCTGTGTGTCTGTCTGTCATGAATTCCTTGTAACGCGCATAACTATACGAAGTTATTGTCCGATTTCTATGAAATATTCAGGGATTGTGCGGGTTGGTGTGTAGACGGTCCCCTATGAAAATCATCATCCCCGGACTGATAGAAGCGACTGCGCATGCGCAAACGTGAATTCCTTGTAACGGCCATAACTTCTACATTTTCCATCCGATTTCAATGGAATTTTCAGGGATGTTACAGATTAGTATTTAGATGGTCCCCTATGAAAATCGTCACCTTCGGACTGATAGTAGCCACTGCGCATGCGCAAACGTGAATTTCCTTGTAACGGCCATAACTTCCACATTTTCCACCCGATTTCAATGAAATTTTCAGGGTTTATGTGGATTAGGTTGTAGATAGTCCCCTATGAAAATCATCATCCCCGAACCGATAGAAGCGACTGCGCATGCGCAAACGTAAATTCCTTGTAACAGCCGTAACTTCCACATTTTCAATCCGATTTCAATGAAATTTTCAGGGATGTTACAGAGTAGTGTTTAGATGGTCCCCTATGAAAATCACAGAGAATTGTCTTTCATAGAGGGATGGTCTCCTGTGAGAATCTCAAATCTCACTGATTGCAGGTCATCGGTAGGTCAGAGGATAAAGTCTTGATTTGAGCTCCTAAGGTCGCGGGTTCGAAACCCAGTCGAGGCTATGTAATTTTTTGATCCAATCACATACACCTACTCACTTAATTTTTCATCCGAATTTGATGAAATTTTCTAGGATTGTCCAGATTAGCGTGTAGATGGTCCCCTATGAGGGTAGTGAAAGGTACTTAGGGGTTGGTGTTTTGAGATTAACTACTATGCATCGGATCATCTATTCAATCAGGTTATGGATACGAGGAAGCTATGTGCCACACCCACTTGGCAGACGTTTTTTTTTATTATTACTTTTTATTTTCAAAATTTAAAGAAAAACAAAGAAATCATGAAACATGGTATCTAAAACTTTTTGGCCGACAACATTTTGGAGAACAAAGTCGTACGCAGGTGGGTCCTTTAACTCGTACCCGTTGATCCTAAAGTGAGTAGGTAGGTACTTCAGTAAGACTTTTTTACACGATTACACCTACAAGTGAGACGGGAAACCGACTAGTACGAGTATAATACAAATCTGTTGGTGGGAACCAGATTAACATGACGTGAGCCCTGGTGATTACAGTGCCGATCAATCGTAGATTACTCCTAAAGTTTAGTTGGGAACTCCTGTTAAGGTTCTTCAAAGACTTTTCCAAGCACCCTCTAGGCTTTATTTAGAGCAGTAGAAAAGAAACTGAGAGTTGCAGATTGATTGCATCGGGTGCCAATCTGACCTCAGCGTCAGAGCCCAGAAAACCTTCAAAGTGTTCCTCAGACGAGAAAAAGGAAGAAATAACAAGTTGGCACCGACCGGCTACGAATGAGAATATCCAAGTTGGAGTGGAAAAGCAGACAGAGAGAAAAATAGCAGAGCGTTTAGAAACTTGGAAGCAACGTAAATATTTTGACGGCTCGCCCTGTAGTGGAAGGTAGGTGGGAGCATCAGCCGACCCGAGGAGTGCGGAATAACAAATGAGATTTAGTTCGCTTTCCATGGAGGGAGATGGTTCGGAAGGGATCTCAAGACGAAGAGGAAGAAAGGGCGTGAAGGTTCAGACGGGCAGGTATAATGTTCCCGAGATCCCACGAGCGTTATGGGATGCTGACGGGAATTCTTTTTGTGAGAATGAGCGAGTTTTCGATTTCATCTGCATTGTTTCAAAATTGATGTAATAATAGCGGGAGTCTCGTCGGGTAATGGATTGAGTAATCGTAAACCACTTCGGATCGTCAAGATTCGTGATTGTCAAGAATGCTAAGTAGCCGTTGGATCACCACGTTCCTGTAATACGTGAAAAAACGTCTGCCAAGTGGGTGTGGCACATAGCTTCCTCGTATCCATAACCCGATTGTATAGATGATCCGATGCATAGGTAGTAGTTAATCTCAAAACACCAATCTCTAAGTACCTTTCATTACCCTCATAGGGGACCATCTACACGCTAATCTGGACAATCCTAGAAAATTTCATCAACTTCGGATGAAAAATTAAGTGAGTAGGTGTATGTGATTAGATCAAAAAAATGCGCAGTCGCTTCTATCAGTCCGGGGATGATGATTTTCATAGGGGACCATCTAAATACTAATCTGTAACATCACTGAAAATTTCATTGAAATCGGATGGAAAATGTAGAAGTTATGGCCGCTACAAGGAATTCACGTTTGCGCATGCGCAATGGCTACTGTCCGTCCGGAGGTGGTGATTTGGGGACCATCTAAACACTACTCTGTAACATCACTGAAAATTTCATTGAAATCGGGTTGAAAATGTGGAAGTTATGGCCGTTACAAGGAATTCACGTTTGCGCATGCGCAATGGCTACTATCAGTCTGGAGGTGGTGGTTTTCATAGGGGACCATCTAAATACTAATCTGTAACATCACTGAAAATTTCATTGAAATCGGTTGGAAAATGTAGAAGTTATGGCCGCTACAAGGAATTCACGTTTGCGCATGCGCAATGGCTACTATCCGTCCGGAGGTGGTGATTTTCATAGGGGACCATCTAAACACTACTCTGTAACATCACTGAAAATTTCATTGAAATCGGGTTGAAAATGTGGAAGTTATGGCCGTTACAAGGAAATTCACGTTTGCGCATGCGCAATGGCTACTATCAGTCTGGAGGTGTTGGTTTTCATAGGGGACCATCTAAATACTAATCTGTAACATCCCTGAAAATTTCATTGAAATCGGGTTGAAAATGTGGAAGTTATGGCCGTTACAAGGAAATTCACGTTTGCGCGTGCGCAATGGCTACTATCAGTCTGGAGGTGGTGGTTTTCATAGGGGACCATCTAAATACTAATCTGTAACATCCCTGAAAATTTCATTGAAATCGGGTTGAAAATGTGGAAGTTATGGCCGTTACAAGGAAATTCACGTTTGCGCATGCGCAGTCGCTTCTATCCGTCCGGAGGTGGTGATTTTCATAGGGGACCATCTAAATACTAATGTGTAACATCCCTGAAAATTTCATTGAAATCGGATGGAAAATGTAGAAGTTATGGCCGTTACAAGGAATTCACGTTTGCGCAAGCGCAGTCGCTTCTATCAGTCCAGGTCCCTATGATTTTCATAGGGGACCGTCTACGCACCAACCCGCACAATCCCTGAAAATTTCATAGAAATCGGACAATAACTTCGTATAGTTATGCGCGTTACAAGGAATTCATGACAGACAGACAGACACACAGACACGGAACCAAAATTGTTCAGAAAGGTCTAAAACGCAAAACGCGAGTGGAAATTTTAATTTTTGAGAACTTTTTTTTTCGTCCTTGAAAAGTGAAAACAAAGCTTCCGCTACCTTGGTAGACTCGGAAGCAAAAATTGTAGTTCCAATCCAGTCTCTTACCGAAAAGAAGTTGGCCTGTCGGCTTGGATGTCGGATTATCAGCTCAGAATTTGCTCTTACCTGAAAAAAAAGTAAACAACATTAGATGACTTATTCAATCATGTACTTCCTAATATCGTATATTTTCAAATATACATCAATCGTTGAACAATTATAATTTGAGGTTATGACAAGGAAGGTTGTATAGAGAAAAATGTATGGCGTCAAAGCAGTGATGTTACCATAGTTTTGGGTCCTTCATCTTGAATACAGGAGAGATAGTGACACCGTTGGAGGGGGGGACTCTAATTCTCATGTTGGGTGTCGTTGATCGTGGATTTGAAAAAGGTCTCCAAATTTGGGGCTCTAATAATATAACCAACCTCCCTTGTAACAGGGAGGTTATACACTCCTGCTCAAAATTAGAGCACCACATCCATTTTTTCGTTTGTTTCTTTCCTTCTTCCCTTATAAATTTTGAATCCTGGACTGGCCACCAAGGAGCTCAGACATGAATCCGATAGAGTACGTTTGGGACATGCTGAAAAGAAGAATTCGAGCCAGAGATCCACCATCAGACAATCTTCAGCAGCAAAAGAGGAGTGGGACAATATCCCTCAGGAGGATATCCAAAACTAGATTAGAGGCATGGATCGAAGGCTCCAAGCCCTCATCCGAGCTGGAGGAGGTAACACCAAGTATTGAAAAGCTAAACTGGCACAATTCGAACCTCTTTTTTCACATTTTAAATTTTTATAATTTTACCACAAGAAGTAAATTTTTCTTTAATTTATTAAGAACGTATTTTTTCTCGAATTTGTGCCTTTTTTCGTTACTTTTTTCCTTCTGTGTTTGCAAACAATGAATTCAAATGGATAAAAACTTGATAAGGGAAAAAAGAAGGGGACAAACGGAGAAATAGATGGTGGTGCTCTAATTTTGAGCAGGAGTATACAAAGTGTCCGAGAAAGATACGGCCAAACTTCAGGGGTCGATTCTACTAGTAATTTGCAACAAAAAGTGCTTCTTACAAAATTGTTCAAAAATGCTTCATTATTAATTCATTGAGTTATTCCACTTTTTAAGATTTTTTATGTGTGTTCGACCTTGTCCCACTAAAATAACTATAGCTCCCTCATTTTTCATGCAAATTCAAATCCGATTACACCGGTTTTTTTTATTGGCATAGTATTTATTTACATTCAGCCATAACAATTACAATATCGTCTTATACTAGGTTATAATATAACCTAGTAAAATATTATTTTACGTTACAAATTAATCATAATATATACATATTTGTGTTCCAAAACGTCAGATAATAATGTTACAACTGATTTTCTTATATTTAAACATATTTGTTTCCATTAAATATAGTTAAACTTATTTCGTTACATGTATAATTATTATACCATAATAACACCAACGTAAAAATAATAAATAATAAATATAATAATAATAAATATAATAACATATAAATAATATATAAATATTATATAAATTATAATAATTTATAATTATATAAATAAATATTATATAAATTAAATATTTTATAAAAATATATTATAAATTTAAATATTATATAAATTATAATAATTTATAATTATATAAATAATAATAAATAACACCAACATAAAAATTTAAGACCACGAGTATTATACTCGTGGTCTTAAATTTTTTATGTTGGTGTTATTTATGAATTTAATTACGAGTATTTCGCTCCAAGCATTGCTGTTCTTCTTCAGTAATAGATATTCGTAGTTGAAGGGGTTTTCTACTAATTCTTGTATGTTTGGCAACATTACTCCACGTGTGATGCTGTACAAAGGACATGTCATAATGATTACACCGTTGAAAAGAGCATTAAATTTCCCATCAAGTCCAAACTTAAAATTTTGCAATTTTTGAGTTTTCTGACGAAATTCTAAAGACATTTGCACCTATTTCCTGTGGAGAAAAATCGATGCGGTTTTTACCAAAAACATCCTCAAAATCTCAGCTTTGAAATTTTTGAAAATTTCAACCCTTCATTTTGAAATCCAAAAGGAAATTAAGGGTTGACATTTTCAAATATGCCCTAGTAGGTAGACAGTGGGTACCTACGGTTGGTAGGCAAAAAACAAGAAATAAATAAATAGTGACGATGGCTAAGCTGTGATCTTTGCAGACGAATGATCTATGCAGGAAAATAATAAAAATCCTTTGTGTAATAATTTGCAGCGTTTTTTAAAGGCCTTTAACAGCAGTACTTTCCGCTCTACTGGCATTGCAAGATTTAACGGGGGAATGACCCAAAACCTGTGAGACTCACTATTCTTGATGCACACGCTCACAAACTATGGACTTGAAATTTGGACGACAAAGGTGTCCACAGCAGACCACTTGATGAGTACGTGAGCCTTTGTAGTTTCCTGGAATCTCAAAATGAACGACTGTGGCTACTTGGAGAACTTGTGAGCGGACAGGCGGGGGAATAGTGACAATTCGATACTTTCGATATTTATTGATATCGATATTTTGTTTCGATATTTCCGATATATGTATCGATATTTTTCTTGCGATGTTATCGAATATCGGAAGGAAAATATTGATATCGAAGAAATGAAATATCGGTTGTGATGGTTATATTTCTTCCACTGTAATTTATCAATTTCCCCCTAAAATATGAAAAATAATAAAAATGCAAAGTAAATAGAAACGGAAGATGAACGGAACACATAAACAACAATGTTGAAATAACATGACAACCCTTTATGTCCGACATACAGTCCTCATGCTCCATAATCGATATGGGAAGAGGAACAAGACATCGATCAAAAAATTTGCTGAAACATCTTAGATATCAGTGAAATTTTTTCTTTCAATATCACTGATATTGATAAAAAATATGCAAAAACATATTCGATATCAGTATTTTGCTTTCGATATTCTGTCGATATCACTGATATTTATTTTAAAAAATGCAAAAACATATTCGATATAGGTGAAATCAGTATATTTCTTTCGATATTCTATCAATATCACTGATATTGACAAAAAATAAATATGCAAAAACATATTCGATATAGGTGAAATTAGTATTTTTCTTTCGATATTCTATCAAAATCACTGACATTGATAAAAAATTTGCAAAAACAAACTTGATATCAATGAAATCAGTAGGTATTTTTCTTCCGATATTCTATCAATATCGCTGATATTGATTTAAAAAAATATGCAAAAACATATTCGATATCGGTGAAATCAGTATGAAAAAAATTAGCAAAAACATATTTGATATCCGTGAAATCAGTATTTCTCTTTCGATATCAGTGATATTGATAAAAAATAAACATGCAAAAACATATTCGATATAGGTGAAATTAGTATTTTTCTTTCAATATTCTATCGATATCACTGAAATTGATGAAAAATTCGGCAAAAACAAACTCGATATCAATGAAATCAGTAGGTATTTTTCTTCCAATATTCTATCAATATCGCTGATATTGATTTTAATAAATATGCAAAAACATATTCGATATCGGTGAAATCAGTATGAAAAAAATTAGCAAAAACATATTTGATATCCGTGAAATCAGTATTTCTCTTTCGATATCAGTGATATTGATAAAAAATAAACATGCAAAAACATATTCGATATAGGTGAAATTAGTATTTTTCTTTCAATATTCTATCGATATCACTGAAATTGATGAAAAATTCGGCAAAAACAAACTCGATATCAATGAAATCAGTAGGTATTTTTCTTCCAATATTCTATCAATATCGCTGATATTGATTTTAATAAATATGCAAAAACATATTCGATATCGGTGAAATCAGTATGAAAAAAATTAGCAAAAACATATTTGATATCCGTGAAATCAGTATTTCTCTTTCGATATCAGTGATATTGATAAAAAATAAACATGCAAAAACATATTCGATATAGGTGAAATTAGTATTTTTCTTTCAATATTCTATCGATATCACTGAAATTGATGAAAAATTCGACAAAAACAAACTCGATATCAATGAAATCAGTAGGTATTTTTCTTCCAATATTCTATCAATATCGCTGATATTGATTTTAATAAATATGCAAAAACATATTCGATATCGGTGAAATCAGTATGAAAAAAATTAGCAAAAACATATTTGATATCCGTGAAATCAGTATTTCTCTTTCGATATCAGTGATATTGATAAAAAATAAACATGCAAAAACATATTCGATATAGGTGAAATTAGTATTTTTCTTTCGATATTCTATCGATATCACTGAAATTGATGAAGAATTCTGCAAAAACAAACTCGATATCAATGAAATCAGTAGGTATTTTTCTTCCAATATTTTATCAATATCGCTGATATTGATTTTAATAAATATGCAAAAACATATTCGATATCGGTGAAATCAGTATGAAAAAAATTAGCAAAAACATATTTGATACCCGTGAATATTTGGTATCCGTGAAATCAGTATTTCTCTTTCGATATCAGTGATATTGATAAAAAATAAACATGCAAAAACATATTCGATATAGGTGAAATTAGTATTTTTCTTTCAATATTCTATCGATATCACTGAAATTGATGAAAAATTCGGCAAAAACAAACTCGATATCAATGAAATCAGTAGGTATTTTTCTTCCAATATTCTATCAATATCGCTGATATTGATTTTAATAAATATGCAAAAACATATTCGATATCGGTGAAATCAGTATGAAAAAAATTAGCAAAAACATATTTGATATCCGTGAAATCAGTATTTCTCTTTCGATATCAGTGATATTGATAAAAAATAAACATGCAAAAACATATTCGATATAGGTGAAATTAGTATTTTTCTTTCAATATTCTATCGATATCACTGAAATTGATGAAAAATTCGGCAAAAACAAACTCGATATCAATGAAATCAGTAGGTATTTTTCTTCCAATATTCTATCAATATCGCTGATATTGATTTTAATAAATATGCAAAAACATATTCGATATCGGTGAAATCAGTATGAAAAAAATTAGCAAAAACATATTTGATATCCGTGAAATCAGTATTTCTCTTTCGATATCAGTGATATTGATAAAAAATAAACATGCAAAAACATATTCGATATAGGTGAAATTAGTATTTTTCTTTCAATATTCTATCGATATCACTGAAATTGATGAAAAATTCGGCAAAAACAAACTCGATATCAATGAAATCAGTAGGTATTTTTCTTCCAATATTCTATCAATATCGCTGATATTGATTTTAATAAATATGCAAAAACATATTCGATATCGGTGAAATCAGTATGAAAAAAATTAGCAAAAACATATTTGATATCCGTGAAATCAGTATTTCTCTTTCGATATCAGTGATATTGATAAAAAATAAACATGCAAAAACATATTCGATATAGGTGAAATTAGTATTTTTCTTTCAATATTCTATCGATATCACTGAAATTGATGAAAAATTCGACAAAAACAAACTCGATATCAATGAAATCAGTAGGTATTTTTCTTCCAATATTCTATCAATATCGCTGATATTGATTTTAATAAATATGCAAAAACATATTCGATATCGGTGAAATCAGTATGAAAAAAATTAGCAAAAACATATTTGATATCCGTGAAATCAGTATTTCTCTTTCGATATCAGTGATATTGATAAAAAATAAACATGCAAAAACATATTCGATATAGGTGAAATTAGTATTTTTCTTTCGATATTCTATCGATATCACTGAAATTGATGAAGAATTCTGCAAAAACAAACTCGATATCAATGAAATCAGTAGGTATTTTTCTTCCAATATTTTATCAATATCGCTGATATTGATTTTAATAAATATGCAAAAACATATTCGATATCGGTGAAATCAGTATGAAAAAAATTAGCAAAAACATATTTGATACCCGTGAATATTTGGTATCCGTGAAATCAGTATTTCTCTTTCGATATCAGTGATATTGATAAAAAATAAACATGCAAAAACATATTCGATATAGGTGAAATTAGTATTTTTCTTTCAATATTCTATCGATATCACTGAAATTGATGAAAAATTCGGCAAAAACAAACTCGATATCAATGAAATCAGTAGGTATTTTTCTTCCAATATTCTATCAATATCGCTGATATTGATTTTAATAAATATGCAAAAACATATTCGATATCGGTGAAATCAGTATGAAAAAAATTAGCAAAAACATATTTGATATCCGTGAAATCAGTATTTCTCTTTCGATATCAGTGATATTGATAAAAAATAAACATGCAAAAACATATTCGATATAGGTGAAATTAGTATTTTTCTTTCGATATTCTATCGATATCACTGAAATTGATGAAGAATTCTGCAAAAACAAACTCGATATCAATGAAATCAGTAGGTATTTTTCTTCCAATATTTTATCAATATCGCTGATATTGATTTTAATAAATATGCAAAAACATATTCGATATCGGTGAAATCAATATGAAAAAAATATGCAAAAACATATTTGATATCCGTGAAATCAGTATTTCGATATCACTGATATTGATTAGAAAAATATGCAAAAACATATTCAATATCAGTGAAAACAGATTTTTTTTCGATGTTCTATCGATATCAGTGATATCGATATTTTTCTTCCGATATTTTATCGATATCGATACTGCTTTCCGATATTATTTCGATGTTAAATATCGCATCGAAAGGTACATCGAATCGTCACTACGGGGGAATGACATTCAGGCTAATCCGCTATTTTTCCTAGCCTTGCTAATCGTCTATTTCGAAAATAAAAACATTGATAGTCTCGGAAACATGGTTATCTATTCAATGTTTTTTTCCCCGTTGCAATACTAAAAATAAAAAAACACAATTTAGCCACTTTTAGTGGAATCACCCTACCACATCGGAGTTCAGTTCAAGCTCGTCAGATCTATCTTTACGTTTGACCCGCTTTGACCTGAGAGAAGAATATTGGATTCTAGGTTGGAGACCGATATTTTTAATCACCCCCTAGTTCAACCTGTTCATGGAATTGAGCAAAAAAAGAAACATGCTCGCAGAGTGAAAAAGTGAGTGAAAAGGAATTGAAATTTAAAATTCCAGTAGGTAGAAACTAACTCATTCACTGCAATGAATACGTTACTACCGTTGGTAGGGAAATTATGATTAAATTTCGTATATTATTTTCCAGAACAAACGGTGGTACAGGGTTGATAAATTAATTATGAATTCTCAATTATTGAGGGACGGGTTCTCAAATTAGTTCGAAAGTGAAGAAGTGAATTTTCTGAAATAAATAGCCTACCGAGTTAAATGGGAAGTATGCTCGCTCACACGGAATAACGTGGACGTTTAGAATTTATTGATGTAAAATTTATTGACTTTGGTTTAATATTTTCAATAATGAACCTCCAATAATGTATCGAAAAATCAAATAAAAATTTTGCCGTCCGTCCGCGGCACTTTCCTTGGTTCCATTTGGGGTCTAGTTGTGCCCCGAAACTTCAGGTGGATGACAGTCGCTTCTACGAGTTGAAATTTTGAAAACGCTAGCTCAATAAATTTTGATGAAAGTATTCTTTTTTCATAATTTTAAAATAGTAATGAATTTTCGGAATCGAATGAGACCACCCTGAGCTCTGTAGGACCAACCGTTCGGTCCCTATGAGATTTCAGGGTTGGACTTATGATAAGTAGGAAACACGAGCGTGAATCGCAAAGAGGCCTAATCTCCGTTCAACTTTTAGCTGACCTTGATGCGATCGTTGGATTTCCATAATATGGAAATTATTTCATATTATGAAGGAACCCACAACTCCTTATTTCTTCGAATCAAGTGTGAAACCAACTCATTCTTCCAAATAAACTTGATTGTGAAGCAGGTATGTGGTAGGTTGATTTAAAAAACAAAGACAATTTTCTTTGCAGACGAGTGATCTATTTAGAAAAATATTAAACCTATGTGTAATAATATGCATAGATTTTACAAACATGTTGTTATTTCCCTAATTGACAAACGGCAACACAATTAAGAAATGTCCTCCTCCTTCAAAAACATAGGTACATTATTTTCCAATAAATAACACATGTGCTACAAGGTTCTCCAAAATCAAAATTTCCAATTGCGTTTTACGTTGTAGGCATTCCTGTACAATTTTGATTCTTGTCTGTCTGAGTGTATACATTTGAGATTGAGAAAATAGCAATAACTCCATTTTGACTAACGCTTTCCGCCTCACATTTGATGTTCAGGAACAGCTAAAATGTCTAGCTAAATTAGCTAGTATTTGAAAAGTGTAGGTTACAGCTTTACCTGTCATGAGCAGCTTAAGCCGATAGCCGTAGCTGAGGCTGACAACTAATAGCTAACGCTGAAAATTTTAAGTAGGTACAAAAAACCCTGCAAATTACTACACAATGGTTTATTATTGTTATAGATAGATCACTCGTCTGCAAAGAACACGGCTTTGCCATTGTTAACACCAAACAACATGAAGGAAAACATCGATCGCAAGTAGAAATAAAAATAATGAACCAAAAGTCGATGTGATGGGATCAAAAAATTTCTCGTCGAGCAACCACTGAGCCAGCGAGTCCCGTTTGGAAAGTATGATAGTTTGGAGTTTAAGGTTGTCCCATCGAACGTGACGCAAGGGAGAGAATTGAGGGGACAGATTCTCCCTTAAATTCTCATAGGGAGCGAATGGTATGTCCTACAGGGCTCCGCGTGGTCTCAAAAAATTCTATACTATCTTAAATTGATGGAAAACAATACCTTTATACATTGTTTATATAAACAATTTTTGAGATAGGGCGTTTTCAACATTTCAACCCTTATTTTTCAACCCTTAGAAGTGACCTACATCAACCGAGAGCTTCGGGGCACAACTAGACCCCAAATGGAGCCCATATACCGAATTACATCAAAATCGGTCAACTCTAAGTGAAGGAAGTGCCGCGTACGGCGGACGGACGGACAGTTTTTTATTCGATTATTGGATTCTACGTACCTCGAAACGTAAAACATTAAATTGTGAGGGAGGCCAAATTTTTTTTTTTACTGTTGTTTTATTCAGCTTGCAGTGTTGGGCAAAATTAGCTACGAATTGAAAAGTGTAGGTCAGCTCCTCTGATTTAGCTGACATGAGCAGCTGAAGCTGTTAGCTATAACTGATGCTGACAACTGATAGCTAATAGGTAATGCTGAAAATTTCAAGTAGCCACGAAAAAAAAAGATTTTTTCAGTAATACCCAATACTGTATTGTTACTAAAAAATTACTTGTTTTTTTACAGTTTTGGTTTATTATTTTCAATAATGAACCTTTGGAATCTACCAAGAAAAATTTTTTTCTAACCCCCTCAAAATTTGATGGTTTACGTTTCAAAGTACGTAGAATCCAAAAATCGAATAAAAATTTGGCCGTCCGTCCGCCGTACGCGGCACTTTCCCCACTTAGCATTGACCGATTTTGATGAAATTTGTTATGTAGGCTCCATTTGGGGTCTAGTTGTGTCCCGAAGATTTTGGTTGATGTAGGTCACTTCTAAGGATTCAAAAATAAATTTTGAAATTTTGAAAACGCCCTAACTCTAAAAATTTTGATAAAGGTATTGTTTTTCCTTCAATTTAAGATTCTATAGAATTTTTAGAATTTTTTGAGACCACGCGGAGCTTTGTAGGACAAACCGTTCGCTCCCTGCGAGAATTTAAGGGTTGGACGTACGATAAATCAGAAACACGAGTGTGAATCACAAAGAGGCCAAATTCCGTTCAAATTTTAGCTGACCGAAATGCGATCGATGTTTTCTCTTCATGTTGGATGGTTGGAGGCTTTGCAGACGAGTTATCTATGTAGAAAAATAATGAACCATTGTGTAATAATTTGCAGCGTTTTTTCTGGTCCATTTGCAGCTCGGTCAATTATCCTAGATTTTTAATTGTTTTGTGACCTGTTACTTGTTTAATACAATTCAAAACTTGTTTTACACCCACAAGAAAACACGTTTTTCATGTTCAAATGAAACAAAATTCAAATTTTTTAAATACAGTTTGTGAATCTTTTTGAACAATTATGATTTTGAACAAAACTGCTCTCAAGGTTGTATCCAGAATTGTGATCACCCTAAAAATTAATACCTAATAAAACAAGACTTCATATTTCAATTAAAATTTACTCGAAAATTTTTGTAAGAATTTTTAAAGAAATGTTTGTAAGATTTGGATGTTAAGTGGTAAGAGAAAAGTGAATGTCTAATAATTAGACCAATTATTGGTTTTGTGGAATTGGTCATATCAAGTGGAATTCATTCGAAAAAATGTTCTAAATCTAATGCTGTTGCCAGCTAAAACTGAAATGATTAGCTTAGCTACTACCTAGTTGTGTGGAGAAATACAATTTTCAGAGTTAGCTATTGGCTATTAGTTGTCAGCCACAACTATAGCTATCAGCTTTAGCCGCTCCTGACAGCTAGATAACCGCAACGTTACGACTAATAGCTAATTCAACTGGAATTATTAGCTGTTCCTCAATAGTCCGATTTCGATGAAATTTCCAGGGATTTTGCGGGTTGGCGTGTAGACGGTCCCCTATGGAAATCATCACCCCCGGACTGATACTAGCTGCTGCACAGCCATAGCATTTCCCACCCGATTTCGATGCAATTTTCTGGGATCATGCGGATTTGGGTGTAGATGGTCGTTATGAGGGTATTGCAGTGATTGATGTTTTGAGATTAACCACCCTGCATCGGATCATCTATATAATCGGGTTATGGATATGAGGAAGCTATGTGCCAAACCCATTTGGCAGACTTTTTTCTTGGTCTATTCCAAAGGTTCATTATTGAAAATAATTAACCAAAATCAGTTTGTTTGCTCTCCTGTAAAAAAAGGAAAATGTATGATGCGTGGTATTGCATGTGTTATTACGGGTTTTCACTCATTTGCCTGAATAGCGTTGCAGTAAGAGACTTTGTATCAAGAGAACCTCGTGTGCGAAAGGAGAGATTCAAACTTGAAGATGTCATCTATTTCACATCCTTCCAGCGACAAAGTATCGCGAACTGGCGTTTAAGATCGAAGTATATATTTATGTACAGCGACAGACGGATCGCGTATCGCAGACGTCGCGGGAACCCAATTTGGACGGATTCCGTCATCCGTGACTGATAAAAGACGAAACCAACTCCAAACAAATATCAACCGCCACCTGCCACTTCTGATATTCATCCTTCGCAGACGTCAGCCTCGTCACACTTCTCGATACTTTTCAATTTCAAGCACGAGCCACCGCTGCTTCTGATCGAAATGTGATGAAATCACAAGTAAACCAGGGTGTCCAGCAATCCCCCCTAAAAAATCTCCTTAGTTCTCCAGGGTTATAAATGGTCTAAAATATAAATAAATCTGATCATAATTACTCAAAATTCAGATTTTATAAAAGTCTGCCAAGTAGCTAATTTCAAATTATCAACCTCTAAGTACCTTCCACTACCCTCATAGGGGACCATCTACTCGACAACCCACACAATCACTAAAAATACCATCGAATACCGATGGAAATCTAGAAGTTATGGGTGTTATATGGATTTCACAGTTGCGCTCGCATCTACACTCCAACTCACACAATACCTGGAACTTTCAACAAATTCGGATTAAACGTTTAGAAATAGCGGGTGTTTCAAGGATTTTACGTTTTCGCATGCGCAGAGGGTACTTTCATTTCATAGGTGGTGATTTTCATACACGCAAATCCACACAAACCCTGAAAATTTTATTGAAATCGAATTCAAATGTGGAAGTTATAGCTGTTTCAAGGAAATACACGTTTGCGCATGCGCAGCAGCTATTATCAGTCCGGGGGTGATCATTTTCATAGGGGACCGTCTTCACGCCAACCTGCACCATCCCTGGAAATTTCATCGAAATCGGACAATAACTTCGTATAGATATGAAGCGTTTCAAGGATTTCATGATACATCAGTGTCATGATATACAGGGTGTCACCCTTACGGGCGCACCACCGGGCGGGGTTCGATTCTACAACTAATTTGCAACAAAAAATGTCTCTTAGCAATTTTTCTTTAGAAGCTTCGTTTTCGACTTATTTACATTTAAGATTTTTTTCGTGTTTTCGACCTTACATCACTAAAATGGCTATAACTTCCTTAATTGATAGAGTAAATTCAAATTTTATTATATCATTGGAAAGAGCGTCAAATTTCCTATCTCCCTGATGGGGTTTTAGAAAATTTCAAATAAGACGAACGGGTGTAAAATAAACCAAAAAGTAAAAAATTGGTAAAGTTTCGAAAATTTTCACTTTTTTCAAAGTTTGTTTCTCGAAACGTCGTGAACGGAAATTTTCATGCAGTAAACCTAAAAGTTGCATGTGAATCTTAGCTTTCTAACGGTGTAGTCATTTTTTTAAAACACCACTTATTCAGTAAGAAAATGACGTTTTTAGGGCAGAAAACCTTCATTTTCGGTTGTAAATCGGTGTTTTTCACCAGAAATACTTTCCAACTTAATAAATCATTTGACATGAAATTTTACGTACTTTTTGACGCTGAATCACTTTTTGATCCCCTCGACAGACAAATAGTACTTTTCAAGCCCTTTCCGTTGGGCAAGGGCTCAATCTCGTTGTTCGTTTTATCCAAAATTGTCACTCCTTCCAAATTGTTGACTTACGTAATTTTTGCCCTCTGTCTTGAAAATATCGTCCCGATCATTCGAGGAAAGCTTTATCTTTTCGATAGATAAAAATTGGGAGTCGAGGACTCAGTTGTACCCTGTTTAACCTAGAAAGGGCTTGAGAAGTACTATTTGTTTGTCGAGGAGATCGGAAAGTGTTACCATTCGATTCAGCGTCAAAAAGTACGTAAAATTTCATGTCAAAGCATTTCTGGTGAAAAACACCGACTTACAACCGAAAATGAACGTTTTCTGCCCTAAAACGTCATTTTCTAAGTGAATAAGTGGTGTTTTTAAAAAAATGACTACACCGTTAGAAAGCTGGGATTCACATGCAACTTTTAGGTTTACAGCATGAAAATTTCCGTTCACGACGTTTCGAGAAACAAACTTTGAAAAGTGAAAATTTTCGAAACTTTACCAATTTTTTACTTTGGTTTATTTTACACCCGTTCGTTTTATTTGAAATTTTCTAAAACCTTATCAGAGAGATAGGAAATTTGACGCTCTTTCCAAAGATATAATAAAATTTGAATTTACTCTATCAATTAAGGACGTTATAGCCATTTTAGTGATGTAAGGTCGAAAACACGAAAAAAATCTTAAATGTGAAATAAGTCGAAAACGAAGCCTCTAAAGAAAAATCGCTTGGAGACATTTTTTGTTGCAAATTAGTTGTAGAATCGAACCCTGCCCGGTGGTGCGACCGTAAGGGTGACACCCTGTATACAGGGTGTCTACACTTTCGATGGGCATAACTTCAGGGTTCGATTCTACAAGGTATTTCCAACAAAAAATGTCTCGTAGCAATTTTCTTTTAACCCACTCAAAATTGCTTTTTTTTTACTTTAAAGTTTTTCGTCGCGTTTTCGACCTTACGGCATTGATACGGTCATAACTCCCTTATTTCTCCTGAACATTCAAATCTGACTACACCGTTAGAAAGAGCATTAAATTCCTAAGCTACCTAGTGCAAAATCAAAATATTTCAGCAATAAAATAGTTTCAAAAAATCAAGTCAAAAAGCCAACTTTAAAATTTTTTCGAAACTTGACTTTCTTTGACCAAAGATTTCACTCTAAATCCCTGCCCATTTCGATTGGCGCCCTTCGGAGAAAACATGCTCAAATTATCAGCTTTCCAACGGTCTATCAATTTTTCTTTTTAACATTCAAATTGCAAGAGTAAATTAAGTTTGAATGCCAGAAAACGTGTGTTTAACAAGCAAATCCAGTGTTTTAAGCGGTTTATGGTCCCCCTCGACCTCAAGATGGCTTGACGATTTTGGTATCATTTCCTATGTAATTTTTTACGCTGAATCCGATGGCGATACTTCCGAATGGTTCCGACTGCTAGAAAGTGGACTTTTAGGAGAAAACCTTCGTTTTTCGTACATAAAATACGCATTATTCATAAATGTGGTAGTGAGCATGAAGTAACACCTTTGAACTCAACAAAAACTTCAATCTTCTATAAATTCGGTGTTTTTCTGACAATTTGAGCATGTTTTCTCTGAAGAGCGCCCATCGAAATGGGCAGGGATTTAGAGTGAAAACTTTGGTCAAAGAAAGTCAAGTTTCAAAAAAATTTTAAAGTTGGCTTTTTGACTTGATTTTTTGAAACTATTTTATTGCTGAAATATTTTGATTTTGCACTAGGTAGCTTAGGAATTTAATGCTCTTTCTAACGGTGTAGTCAGATTTGAATGTTCAGGAGAAATAAGGGAGTTATGACCGTATCAGTGCCGTGAGGTCGAAAACGCGACGAAAAACTTTAAAGTGAAAAAAAAGGAATTTTGAGTGGGTTAAAAGAAAATTGCTACGAGACATTTTTTGTTGGAAATACCTTGTAGAATCGAACCCTGAAGTTATGCCCATCGAAAGTGTAGACACCCTGTAGATTTATGAAGAATTTAGGACCAAAAGCATCCTTGTAGCTCAAAAAATGACGAAGCTGCAGTATAGTATTTCTGTGTTTTATAACAGAAAAAATGGATTTTGAGAAAAACGACCATAAACTTCAAAATGCTACCTTAAATTCTTAGATTCTTAAATCGATATTTTCTTATTTAGTTTACTTTCGATTCGATTCGATCTTTCAGGCCAATACACTTGGGTTCTAGAGGGCCCAAGGATCAATAATTGATAGAAAGTGAAAAATCGATACTTTCGACATTCTTCCAGTAGCCTTTTCCTCGAAATCAGCTTTGCCGACAAGAGGTCCCTTTTCGCTTTCCGCCTCACAAATAGTTAATATTTAGGAGTTGGCTAATCTCTAATGTAAATCGTAGCTATTTAGCTGTGAGCTGTAGCTAATGTTTTCCCAACACTGCAAACGGAACAGAAAACCCGTTTAAAAAAAACAAGTAATTTTTTTGTGATAAAACTTTACAGGTATTACAGAAAAATTCCTAGTTTTGTACTTAACATTTTCAGCGTTAAAACAGCTGTCAGCCTCAGCTATAGCTATTAGCTTTAGCTGCTCATGACAGCTAAATCACCGCAGCTGACCTACACTTTTGAAATAGAAGCTAACTTAGCTGTAGCTGATTTTTGCTCAACACTGCAATCCTCACAAACCAAGAACCCCCGTTCATCCCAATAAGACGAGGTGGAGTGAAGTTGAGGGAACACGTGGTCGGCAGTATTCCACGGGGATACATATAAATTGGTCGCGAAGGACCAGTTTTTAGCATTCCTGAGGGCCTCAGCGGTGGGGGGCCCCAGCTGGTTCCCATGAACCACCAGGAGGGAAAGGCTGTGAAGGAGGTATCCAGGACAGCAGAACAATGAATTATACGGGCGGAGAAAAAAAACGGCCCTTCACATAAAAAAATTAAAACCTAATAAAAAAAAAAATAATAACCATTATAACGAGGAATCGCCTATTATACGTTATAGGAGGTATGCAGCGGGGCCCTTGTGAACCTGAGGGGGGGGGGGCTATTAATCATCGAGAAGGGATGCCCTCCATGGCCAAGAAATGCCGAAGTGCATACCTTCCCTGAGTGAGGTGCAGGAGAGACCCCCCCCCCCTCTCGCCGAGCAAATGATGACCTTGAAGCAGTGTTGCCAACTCACGAAAATGAAAATTTGTAGATCCAAGACAAGTTGGGTGGGCAGTATAACTTCCTCACACAGAATACCATGCAAAAGATAAGTTGGAGTTGAAATGCTCGAGATCCCACCTGAAAAAATTGTTGAGTGAAAAGTCAGTAAAAAGTCTGCAAACTCAAAATTTTACGGTTTAGTCCTTTCTGAACAATTTTGGTTCCACGTTTGTCTGTCAAGAAACACTTGTAACGGGCAAAACTATACGAATTTATTGTCCGATTTCGATGAAATTGTCAGGGATTGTGCGGATTGGCGTGAGATGGTCCCCTATGAGGGTAGTGCAAAAAGGCACCAAACTAAACTTGTTTGTTCTAAAACATATATTGTATGTTTTTTATTGTTTCCACTACTTTTCTGTCTTTCCACAAACAAGTCTAGTTTAGGCATCTAAACCCCAGATATAATAAAAATCTACTAAACATAATGTACAGTCAGTTATACACATAAATATGTACTCTATAAGTTCATGGAGACGAACGAGAGTAGAACATGCCTGTGTAGATGAACTGAAAATCGGAAAAAAGACGATATACGATCGTTGAACAATATCTGGGTGGATGCTTCGATTTAGGGGTGACATAAAGGGTATTTTTTGAGGTTTTTTAAAATTTGAACCAAGGGATCGTATAATTTTAACGATTCTTGCTATGTGCCACACCCACAAGGCACTGCTACTTCATCATTTAGCTGATATTTCGATTTTCTTAACCCTAGCTTTGATCCGAAGATTGTTTTGAAAATTCGCTCATGAACTCATGTTCATCATCTACTTTGGTAGGCTTCCAAGTAGGATGGGCTGTGTAGCTTTCTCGCAAAGAATAACATGAATTATTACAGTTCGTGGATCTACGGACTTGAGTTGGGGGTTGGCAGGACTGGGAGGAGCGTCTGAAGGCGAGCGGTCCCCCGCGGTTCGCCTCCCACCTTCGCCGAGACTCGTCCTTTTTCACCTCCGCCGCCTCCCCGAAGGGACGACCGTTCATCGGGGCTCCCTTGCAAGCGAGGATTCCACCTTGTGAGAAAACTCGGTGTTTACACGGGAACCTGCGGCCTCTCCCTCCCGGCATCACCCGTTGCAATGTCCCTTCACCCGGTGCGAGTCTCGCCTCTGCCGACGCTCCATATCAACAAGGGCAGCTAATGGACGGGTCCGGAGCTGCCGCTGCAACGTGGACCACCCGCTCATGAGGAAGGTCATGATTGAGAAGGAGTGGAGAACTTCAAATACTAAGGTCCGCTGATCCAACACGAGTCCACATTTCACAGACCTTCCAGAACGGACCTCCACAAAGAACTGTCTGGCAACGAGACCATGACTGGGGTAAAGGGTAACCACTGACCATAATAGGTGAAGGGTAACCACTGACCACAATAGGTGTAGGGTAACCACTGACCATAATAGGTGTAGGGTAACCACTCACCATAATAGGTGTAGAATAACCACTGACCACAATATGTGTAGGGTAACCACTGACCACAATATGTGTAGGGTAACCACTGACCACAATAGGTGAAGGGAAACCACTGACCACAATAGGTGTAGGGTAACCACTGACCATAATAGGTGTAGGGTAACCACTGACTACAATAGGTGAAGGGAAACCACTGACCACAATAGGTGTAGGGTAACCACTGACCATAAGGTCATGATTGAGAAGGAGTGGAGAACTTCAAATACTAAGGTCCGCTGATCCAACACATGTCCACATTTCATAGACCTTCCAGAACGGACCTCCACAAAGAACTGTCTGGCAACGAGACCATGACTGGGGTAAAGGGTAACCACTGACCATAATAGGTGTAGGGTAACCACTGACCACAATAGGTGTAGGGTAACCACTGACCATAATAGGTGTAGGGTAACCACTCACCATAATAGGTGTAGAATAACCACTGACCACAATAGGTGTAGGGTAACCACTGACCACAATATGTGTAGGGTAACCACTGACCACAATAGGTGAAGAGGAACCACTGACCACAATAGGTGTAGGGTAACCACTGACCATAATAGGTGTAGGGTAACCACTGACCACAATAGGTGAAGGGAAACCACTGACCACAATAGGTGTAGGGTAACCACTGACCATAAGGTCATGATTGAGAAGGAGTGGAGAACTTCAAATACTAAGGTCCGCTGATCCAACACAAGTCCACATTTCATAGACCTTCCAGAATGGGCCTCCACAAAGAACTGTCTGAAGATGAGACCATGACTGGGGTAAAGGGTAACCACTGACCATAATAGCTGTAGGGTAACCACTGACCATAATAGGTGTAGGGTAACCACTGACCATAATAAGTGTAGGGTAACCACTGAACACAATAGGTGTAGGGTAACCACTGACCATAATGGGTGTAGGGTAACCACTGACCATAATAGGTGTAGGGTAACCACTGACCATAATAAGTGTAGGGGGTAACCACTGATCATAATAGGTGAAGGGTAACCACTGACCATAATAGGTGTAGGATAACCACTGACCACAATAGATGTAGGGTAACCACTGACCACAACAGGTGTAGGGTAACCACTGACCATAATAGGTGTAGGATAACCACTGACCACAATATGTGTAGGGTAACCACTGACCATAATAGGCGTAGGGTAACCACTGACCACAATAGGTGTAGGATAAACACTGACCACCATAGGTGTAGGGTAACCACTGACCACAATAGGTGTAGGTTAACCACTGACCACAATAGGTGTAGGTAACCACTGACCACAATAGGTGTAGCGTAACCACTGACCATAAGGTCATGATTGAGAAGGAGTGGAGAACTTCAAATACTAAGGTCCGCTGATCCAACACAAGTCCACATTTCATAGATCTTCCAGAATGGACCTCCACAAAGAACTGTCTGAAGATGAGACCATGACTGGGGTAAAGGGTAACCACTGACCATAATAGGTGTAGGGTAACCACTGACCATAATAGGTGTAGGGTAACCACTGACCATAATAAGTGTAGGGTAACCACTGATCATAATAGGTGAAGGGTAACCACTTACCATAATAGGTGTAGGATAACCACTGACCACAATAGATGTAGGGTAACCACTGACCACAACAGGTGTAGGGTAACCACTGACCATAATAGGTGTAGGATAACCACTGACCACAATATGTGTAGGGTAACCACTGACCATAATAGGCGTTGGGTAACCACTGACCACAATAGGTGTAGGATAAACAATGACCACAATAGGTGTAGGGTAACCACTGACCACAATAGGTGTAGCGTAACCACTGACCACAATAGGTGTAGGGTAACCACTGACCACAATAGGTGTAGGGTAACCACTGACCATAATATGTGTAGGGTAACCACTGGCCATAATATGTGTAGGGTAACCACTGACCACAATAGGTGTAGGGTAACCACTGACCACAATATGTGTAGGGTAACCACTGACCATAATAGGCGTAGGGTAACCACTGACCACAATAGGTGTAGGATAAACAATGACCACAATAGGTGTAGGGTAACCACTGACCACAATAGGTGTAGCGTAACCACTGACCACAATAGGTGTAGGGTAACCACTGACCACAATAGGTGTAGGGTAACCACTGACCATAATATGTGTAGGGTAACCACTGGCCATAATATGTGTAGGGTAACCACTGACCACAATAGGTGTAGGGTAACCACTGACCATAATATGTGTAGGGTAACCACTGACCACAATAGGTGTGGGGTAACCACTAACCACAATAGGTGTGGGGTAACCACTGACCATAATAGGTGTAGGGTAACCACTGACCGTAATATGTGTAGGGTAACCACTGACCATAATATGTGTAGGGTAACCACTGACCATACTATGTGTAGGGTAACCACTGACCGTAATATGTGTAGGGTAACCACTGACCGTAATATGTGTAGGGTAACCACTGATCACGATTGGTGTGGGCTAACCACTGAACATGACAGGTGTAAATCTTTTGCGGACCATAATAGGTCTAGTGTAACCAATGACCGTAATTGGTGTAGGGTAACTACTGACCACAATAGGTGTAGGATAACCTCTGACCACAATAGGTGTAGGGTAACCACAGACCACAATATGTGTAGGGTAACCAGTAACCACAATAGGTGTAGGGTAACCACTGATCACAATATGTGTAGGGTAACCACTGACCACAATAGGTGTAGGGTAACCACTGATCACAATATGTGTAGGGTAACCACTGATCACGATTGGTGTGGGCTAACCACTGAACATAACAGGTGTAAATCTTTTGCGGACCATAATAGGTTTAGAGTAACCAATGACCGTAATTGGTGTAGGGTAACCACTGACCATAATAGGTGTAGGGTAACCACTGACCATAGTATGTGTAGGTTATCCACTGATAACCACTGGCCATAATAGGAGTAGGATAACCAGTGACCTTGATAGTAGTAGTATAACCAGTGACCTTGATAGTAGTAGTATAACCACTGGCTACAATAGGTGTAGGATAATCACTGATCATAATAGGAGTAGGATAACCACTGACCATAATAGGAGTAGGCTAACCAGTGACCTTGATACTATTTGTATAACCACTGCCCATGATAGGTGTAGGGTAACCACTGGCCATAATAGGAGTAGGATAAACTCTGGTCATAATAGGTGTAGGATAACTACTGGTCATAATAAGAGTAGAGCCTAACCAGTGACCTTGATAGTAGTAGTATAACCACTAGCCATAACAAGTGTAGGATGACCACTGACCATAATAGGAGTAGGATAACCAGTGACCTTGATAGCAGTTAAGTGACCTTGATAGTAGTAGTATAAGTGACCTTGATAGTAGTAGTATAACCACTAGCCATAACAAGTGTAGGATGACCACTGACCATAATAGAAGTAGGATAACCAGTGACCTTGATAGCAGTTAAGTGACCCTGATAGTAGTAGTATAACCACTGACCATAATAGGTGAAGGATAACCACTGAACACAATAGGAGTAGGATAACCACTGACCATAATAGGAGTAGGCTAACCAGTGACCTTGATACTATTTGTATAACCACTGCCCATGATAGGTGTAGGGTAACCACTGGCCATAATAGGAGTAGGATAAACTCTGGTCATAATAGGTGTAGGATAACTACTGGTCATAATAAGAGTAGAGCCTAACCAGTGACCTTGATAGTAGTAGTATGACCACTAGCCATAACAAGTGTAGGATAACCACTGACCATAATAGGAGTAGGATAACCAGTGACCTTGATAGCAGTAAAGTGACCATGTAACTGAAAGATAATCTCTGACCATAATACGTGTAAGGTGGCCCACTGGCTATATTGTGTTCCTTTCTAGGTAGATTCCAAAGGTTCATAGTTGAAAACAATGGACCTGAACTCCACACATTGTGCAGACACAATAATTACTAACAATAATATACAGAGAAGAATTCGTATATTTAGATCGAAATTCACGACACGAGGTTTAGGGAAGGTGCTGAACATTGATTTACAGCGCCAGTACAGTTGCATCACAAGCTCCAACATGTGTTGTACTCGCCAGTTCAATTCAAATGATGATTCGAAAGTAGTGAATGAATGAAGAAATTGCATATTGCACTACTTTCCTCATCACGAGGGGTTTGAGTAATGCAAGTACCTGTAGCGGCCATTCGTCAGCGATGCGAGGGAGAATGTTTCGCGAAGGAAGGGGCAGAACCGCAGAGGGAAGGGGAAACCGGCCGAACCTAAAATTAGGTGTTTTTTTAAATAGAGGTGAAGAGGAGAAAATATCCACCTTCAGCCACAAGGCGCTTCCTCGGAGCCAATGAAGAGTCAGCTTACAATTCAGGAATGTCATCATTCTTACTTTCGCCTTTCTTTCCTTCCTTTTGTCGCGTAAGACGTTCACAATTAAACGGTTTCCTTTCAATTGTTGTGCCCACTTGTTTCTACACAACTTGAAAGGCGACGATGAACACAAATATGTGACGGAAACGCCTCTTTCAAAATAAAAAGAAGAGAAGAAAAAAGTCTGCCAAGTGGGTGTGGCACATAGCTTCCTCGCATCCATAACCCGATTGTATAGATGATCCGATGCATAGTAGTTAATCTCAAAACATCAATCTCTAATCACCTTGCTCTACTCTCATAGGGGACCATCTACACGTCAACCCGCACAATTTCTGAAGATTTCACCGAAATCAGGGAGAAATTATTGAAGATATGACTTTACACGGAAATTCAAGTTTGCGCATGCGCACTGCGCACTGGCTACTATCAGTCTGGGGGCAATCATTTTCATAGGGGACCATCTACATCCCTATCCGCACAATCCAAGAAAATTTCATCCAAATCGGACAGTGTCTGCGTACCTATAGTTTTGCCCGTTACAAGGATTTCATGACAGACAGACAGACACGAAACCAAAATTGTTCAGGAAGGTCCAAAACGTGAAACGCGAGTGGACATTTTAGTTTATTATTTTCAATAATGAACCTTCGGAATCGACCAAGAAAAAATTTTTTTTAACACCCCCTCAAAATTTGATGGTTTACGTTTCAAGGTATGTAGAATCCAAAAATCGAATAAAAATTTGGCCGTCCGTCAGCCGTACGCGGCATTTGCCGATTTTGATGAAATTTGGTCTGTAGGCTCAATTTGGGGTCTAGTTGTGCCCCTAAGATTATGGTTAATGTAAGTCACTTCTAAGGGTTCAAAAATTAATTTTGAAATTTTGAAAACGCCCTAACTCAAAAAATTTTGATATAAAGGTATTGTTTTTCCTTCAATTTAAGATTCTATAGAATGTTTAGAATTTTTTGAGACCACCCGGAGCTCTGTAGGACAAACCGTTCGCTCACTACGAGGATTTGAAGTTTGAACGTACGATAAATCAGAAACACGAGTGTGAATCGCAAAAGAGGCCTAATCTCCGTTCAAATTAAAGCTGACCGAAATGCGATCGATTTTTTTCTTCATGTTGGATGGTTGGTGGCTTTGCAGACGAGTGATCTATATAAAAATAATAAACCATTGTGTAATAATTTGCAGCGTTTTGATTGGAAAACATTTTGCTTAGGTAGCGGAAGCTTTCTTTTCACTTCAAGGTTGAAAAAAAAACGCAACCTTCACTATCAAGCAATCGTGGAAGAGAGGATATTGAAAATGCAGTAAAGATGCAGTAAAGACGTTGTCGACTGAGGGGGGAGACCTGATATAATATATCCATTAGAAATAAGGGATTAATTACCCATTAGTTAGACAAACAGTTGCAGATATACAATCTTGTTAACGTTTTCCAGCAATCCTAATTCCGACTGTTCAACTATTCACACGAATAAAAGTGAATCTTCGTATAAATTAATCTTACATCAGTGGTTCAGTAAATGTTTAGTAAATTCAGAAATGCTTGCATACGAGTCTTTAAGGGGGTTCGGTAGTCGAAAATTTTCAAAAATTTCATTTTTCAGAATTTTTAAAAATATTATTCTACACATTATCTCCCACATTTTGGTATATAAAACTTTCATGTTTAAGTCAGGAAATGTCCTGCAATCGTTGCCTGAAGTTGAGTATCTCCGAACCGCTTTTCGGTACCAGTGGAGTTACTCTGCTATTGCTTGTTCAACATTTGCACAAGCCATTTTTTCCACTTTTTTATGCTTATGGAAGTTGCTGTGAAGCACATTATTCATGTAGCAATAAAAAAAAGTCTAAACCCTAAAATTACGAGGTTTCATAAAGGTTCATGGAAAAGAGAAACAAGTTCGCACGCATCGTGACGTAATCGTCGTAGTAGGTACCTTTTCAGTTTATTGCGTTTTTCTCAAAACTATGTTTTTCAATGCGTTTGACCCATTATCTCTGGAACTACGCATGATATCGAGATGATTCTTTTTTTGTGTTATGAAAGAATAATAGTTCTACACATTAGCATATGCTTTTTGTAAACAAAATACTTGGAAGCCGAGAAAAAATTTTTTTGTTTGACTCAAAAAGAGGGTTATTTAAAATAGCTGTACAAAAAAAGTTTAAAGATATTTTTGGAAAGCAATATGCTTATTTGTTGTCCTTGAGTAGCTGAACAACATGAAAAAAAATCATGCAGATCGAACTTACCGTTGTCTAGATAATGGGTCACGAAAAAGGTTATTTTTACCCTATGACTACCGAATCCCCTTAACACATTGGGACATTTTCATGTGTGTTTTCTTATTGCCAACCACTACACAACAAGGTAGTGAAGTAGGTAAGGTTGTTAGTTCATGCACCCAAGCATCAAAATAAGAAAACAGTTGATTGTTCTCTACGCAACACAGTGAGTCTATTTTATTTATTGGTCGCGTGAGCAAGTTTTCGTGACGATTTTTCAGTTTGTGCCAAAGCAGACATGAAAATGTCAAAAAAGTTCTCCAAAATCAAAATTTCTACTCGAGTTTCACGTTTTGGACCTTCCTGAACAATTTTGGTTCCGTGTCTGTCTGTCTGTCATGAAATCCTTTGTAACGGGCAAAACTATACGATTTCGATTAAATTTTCAGGGATTATGCGGGTTGGGATGTAGATGGTTCCCTATGAAAATCATCGCTCTCAGACTGATATTAGCATAAGTATCCTAATAGTTGAATACCTTAGCAATATCGAATACGTCCACGGTTGGTCTCGTACGTGTTAATGATGACATCAGCTTTATGGTGATCTTCTGGCGTACAGTAACCTACATGGGTGGGATACGTTCCTCAACTAAACGTCTCCACTTGATAACAAGTTAGGCTGGAAAGGTGGATTGTTATTAACCGCCCCAACATCACAGATTGATATTGCTACGATGTCTGACCAATAACAATGTGCTTGATTGAGATTCGAACATCCGTTGTACCATCCCGTACACCGATGTCGAGTCACGTGCGGCCGTGAGTCACCGATAATTACCTCCCCGTAATTGCTATTGATCTGGTGAATATTGCATCGAAGTACCACGAGGAAGCACGCCTACCCCTGAGTAGTTCAGCCACTTCAATGTTTTTGAAATCCAACCATAAATGAGCGAATACCAATTGCATATTTGAGAGTTTTGTAACTACGGAGTTTTGATTCCAAAAGATACTAAATACCATTTTCATCGAAATTGAGTTAACACTTTCCCGGGTTGTAGGGGGGCAGTTCTTCACAAAAATGCAATTGTTTTGGAGCAACAGATAATCTATTCCCTTGAAAAACGAGGGTGAATATTCCGTTTAATTACAAAAGGTACCTACTGTATCTAGCATAAAGGCGGTCTCTTATCCGTTTTGTTTCAAAAAGTACCTACTTTATCCACTTCGTTAGTTTTCAAAAAGTACTTTATCCACTTCGATTGATTTCAAAAAGTACTAAACGCCACGTTTTGCTTCAAAAAGTAGTATATCCATAAATCTGATATTTCAAATCCCGTTCAAAAGTATTTTAAACTTTGAACTAATTTACCTTTTTTTCCAAAAATGTTTATTATAATTTAGAAATATATAAAAAATAACATCATTTTGCTTCCGATTCTACCAAGGTAGCGGAAGTTTTTTTTTTCACTTTTCAAGGACGAAAAAAAAAGTTCTCCAAAATCGAAATTTTCACTCGCGTTTTGCGTTTTAGACCTTTCTGAACAATTTTGGTTCCGTGTCTGTCTGTCTGTGTGTCTGTCTGTCATGAATTCCTTGTAACGCGCATAACTATACGAAGTTATGGTCCGATTTCAATGAAATTTTCAGGGATTGTGCGGGTTGAAGTGTAGACGGTCACCTATGAAAATCATCATCCCCGAACTGATAGATGCGACTGCGCATGCGCAAACGTGAATTCCTTGTAACGGCCATAACTTCTACATTTTCCATCCGATTTCAATGAAATTTTCAGGGATGTTACAGATTAGTATTTAAATAGTCCCCTATGAAAATCACCACCTTCGGACTGATAGTAGCCACTGCGCATGCGCAAACGTGAATTTCCTTTTAACGGCCATAACTTCCACTTTTTCTACCCTATTTCGATGAAATTTTCAGGGATTATGCGGATTAGGTTGTAGATGGTCCCCAATGAAGATCACCACCTTCGGACTGATAGTAGTCACTGCGCATGCGCAAACGTGAATTTCCTTGTAACGTCCATAATTTCTACATTTTCCGTACGATTTCAATGAAATTTTCAGGGATGTTACAGATTAACTCGTTTTGATGTTTTGAGATTAACTACTATGCATCGGATCATCTATACAATCGGGTTATGGATACGAGGAAGCTATGTGCCACACCCACTTGGCAGACTTTTTTTTATAGAGTAGGAGGCCTTAAATGAGTTGATATACAAACTCCTTCCACTGCGACCAACAAGATCTATTGTGGAGTGCCTCCAGGCTTTCTTAGAAGGCCCACTAAGAAGGGTTTACTGAACATTGGTTTATAGCACGTTTTTCAGACCGCTTTGACCAAAATGGATATAGTACCTTTCGGAATCAAGCTCCTCAATTGTAGTTCTTCAAATCTAATACGGTGTTAGTTAGAAAATCATAATTCAACGTTGAATTATTACTATTATTACTATTATTGACTTATTGAAATCAATGTAGTTCCAATAATTTCATGTACTCGTAGGAACTGCTGAGTCTCTAATAGGGAGCATTGCTTCTTATCCAAATACTTGAAGAAAAATAAAACATAATATATTCCTAAAATTGCAAGCAAGCCTTGGGTAGAAATAGCGTTGGTCCAATTTTTTGGTATATTATTTTCAATAATAAAACATTGGAATTGACCAAGAAAAAAAGTCCCCCCCCCCCCCTCAAAATTTGTTGTTTTACGTTTCAAGGTACGTAGAATCCGGAAATCGATTTAAAAATGTTCCGTCCGTACGCGGTACTTCCCTTAGTTACCATGGACCGATTTTGATGAAATTTGGTGTATGGGCTCCAGTTACGCCCGCCCCGGAGCTTTTGGTTGATATCAGTCACTTCTAAGGGCTGAAAATTTCAAGTCGCCCTAGCTAAAAAAAAATCGATATTAAGGTATTGTTTTTTCTTCAACTTAAAATAGTATTGAATTTTTAGATTCGAATGAGACCACCCAGAGCTCTGCAGGTCAAACCATTCTCTCCCCATGAGAACTTAAGGCTCGGGCTTGCGATAAATCAGAAACACGAGTGTGAATCACCAAAGAGGCAAATTTTCACCAAAATAATTTCCTTCTTTGGTGATTTTAGCTGACCAAAATGCGATCGTTGTTGGTTTCTTTGAGTTGTACTCAGTTTTGCATCCTTAGCAGCCAGTATTCAAATTTCCTTATGAAGGCACCCGCACCTTATTTCTTCGTATTGAGCTTATATTTCTTCCAAATAAACTTGATTGTAAAGGTACGTAAAATATGGTTGGTAGGTAGTGTTCTTTTCTGGCGAGTTATCTACACAGAAAAATAATAAACCTCTATGTAATAATTTGCAGCGTTTTTCACTTTTGAAGTGTTTTCGACCTTGCGGCACTAAAACGGTCATAACTACCTTATTTTCCATGCAAATTCAAATCTAGTTTGGAAAGAGCATTAAATTGATGAACTCTCGAGCATTCAGGAAAAATTTACACTAAGATCCCACCTCAACTTGATAATTTGCCAGAATCCGTTTTATTCAATCTTTTTGTGATTTTTCCTGCTAAAACAAGGTCATCTCTAGAGATGCTCAAAATCCTAAAACATTCTCCATTTCATCAGCTTTCCAACTGTAACCCATTTTTTAGATTTACTATGTAATTTAAATGGGAAAATTGTGTTATAACGCACAAAAACGTGTTGTTCAAGAAGAAATCCCCCAGACTGGCAGAACCGATCCGTTTTTTAGGACGTCCCACAGTAAGACTTGGGCGTCCTTATGCGATCGATCTGGGGTGAAGGAGGACAACACTCAACAGAAAAAAAAAATAACCACACAGTAATCCGTTTTAGACCATTCTGAATCCAAATCCGCGAAAAGAACCATAGGTGTATGTCTGTGTGTGTATGTGTGTGTGTGTGTGTGTGTGTGTAACAAAATCTTGTGTACTCTGCCCAGGCCTTAGTTCTCAACCGATTTTCCTGGTTCTTTTTTTGTTCGTCGCGGAAAACTATCTAGTTGTGCACTACGTCGCCGGAATTTCGAATTTTGCCTTTTAAGGGGGGGAAAGGGGGGGTTAATGCTCGGAAAACGTGCGTTTTTGGGCATAATCTTGTGTACTCTGCCCAGGCCTTAGTTCTCAAACGATTTTCGTGGTTCTTGTTTCGTTTGACGCAAAATACTATCTAGTTGTGCACTACGGCGCCGGAATTTTGGATTTTGCTTTTTAAGAGGGGGAAAGGGGGGGTTAATGCTTAAAAAACGTTCGTTTGCGTGCATAATCTTGTAAACTCTGCCCAGACCTCAATTTCCAACCGATTAGCGTGTTTTTTTTTTTGTTTGACTCAAATAACTTCCGAGTTGTACATGATTTTACCAGAGTACCAAAATTCGCAAGGGGAGGGGGTGAGTGGGGGGATAATATTCACAAAATATCCGATTTTTCAATATTTCGGTTCCTTTACTGCTTACTAATTGCACCCAAGCTTTGAAATTGAGGAAAAATTCTCATTATACCTCCGAATTTTCATGAATTATTCTATGTACCACCATGGTGCCATGATGCCATAAACCGCTTATTTCGTGTTTTTTTTTTGTGTTTCACCTTGAATACGGATGTGAACTTCGACGGACTGCCTACCAAAACTAACAGATGAAAGTTCAATGTTACGACGTATTTCCGCTTTGGTGCCAGACTGGCACCATTGTTGGTGTTGGGGAGGTGGGGGGGGGGGGGGACTCGAATTCGCATGTTGGGTATCGTAGATCATGGATTTTAAAATGCTCTTCAGATTCGAGGCTCCCGCTAGAAATGTAAAGGTGGATAATGGTGGGGGGGGGTCAGTATTTCTTGCCTAAAGTAATAAATAAATTACATCGAGTGAAACAGTTTTATCACTTAACAACTGGTTAAACTGATCTAATGCTTATCCAATGGGACGTCCCCTGGAATGCATGCATTACTAAACAATATGTTTAATTTATTCGTACTAGGACATTTAAGGGGGGAAAATTGTGTTTGGAAGCGAAAAAAACCCGAGTTTTTTCAACGAATCCAGCGTCCCAGAAAGTGAATCTCCTGAGTTGTTGAGCCTCTGGATGTTCCCCTACAAATGTAGCAAAACATTTACTATGTATGAGTAATTGATGCTATATAAATTTTCGTGTGAAATTGAATTCATTTTAATCTGTTCATATTTGAATAGGTGATTCTGAGGAACTATGTTATATTATTCATCATCCAAACGTCACACCCAGTAAGAAGTAGTTTTGTGTATTTCATGAACCAGGTGTACAACTGTTCGTCAGTTTGATACAGGAGTACCGAGCTCGGCTTCACCTAAGCGGGAAACGACTTAAATGAACGATAAATTACTGTATCGCCAAGGAATGAGTGGCCGTTGTCAGCTCAAACAATCGCCGCTCACAAATGGATTTAATTTTCAACAGCCCAAGGCAACAACCTTCCGATACGGTTTTATAAAACGTAACTATTAACGGGGAATGAAGTCTAAAACAATGAGAAAATACGTCTCGTGTTTTAAGAATTATTCTGCGGTGTTCGAAGATTAGGAAAATCCTCTTTTCGGGGAGTCAATGGTTGGTTCGCAAACCGCGGACGGTTGGATATTGGTTGAGATTGTGGCGATTCATTTGGAATTTCCATCAATTGGTTGGGAAACCACCTACCACCAGAGATCCCACACAAATCTTCTCGCCAAAATGGGTGACCCTGAGGAATACCAAGGGATGGCAACGATATATCGATATATTACGTTTGACATATCGATATATTTATACAGGGTGTCTACAAAACAGTTGTAAGGAATTCAAGGGGTCGATTCTACTACAACTAATTTCCAACAAAAAGTGTCTCTTAGAATTTTTTTAAACGCCTCTTTAACCGACTTTTTTCACTTTCAAGTTTTTTTTCGTGTTTTCGACCTTACACCATTAAAACGGTCATAACTCTCTTAAATTACACTCAAAAATTAAAAATTAGGATACCGTTGGAAAGAGCGTCAAATTTCCTATCTCCCTGACACCAAATAACCAATTTTCAGTTGAATTACACGGTGAATAAAGCAACCTAAAAAGTGAACTTAGTAAATTTTCGAAAAATTCCCGTTTTTAAACGCCTAAAATCTCCAAACATTACCAGGTAAAGTGCTGTTGCCGGAAAGCCTAAAAACTGCGCCAGAATCTCAGCTTTCCAACGGTATAATCAAAACATATTTTACAACCGAATTTAGGGGAGAATTTTGTGTTTGAACGCGGAAAAACGTGCATTTTTTCAACGAAATCGGCGCTCCGACTAGTCGATCTTGAGGGTCGGACGATAGCAGTGGGTGGGTCGGCGCCGCAGTAGACCGCGAGGGCTCCGGAAACAGGAGGCCAGAGCGCTGATTTCGTTGAAAAAATGCACGTTTTTCCGCGTTCAAACACAAAATTCTCCCCTAAATTCGGTTGTAAAATATGTTTTGATTATACCGTTGGAAAGCTGAGATTCTGGCGCAGTTTTTAGGCTTTCCGGCAACAGCACTTTACCTGGTAATATTTGGAGATTTTAGGCGTTAAAAAACGGGAATTTTTCGAAAATTTACTAAGTTCACTTTTTAGGTTGCTTTATTCCCCGTGTAATTCAACTGAAAATTTGTTATTTGGTATCGGGGAGATAGGAAATTTGACGCTCTTTCCAACGGTATCCTCATTTTTAATTTTCGAGTGTAATTCAAGAGAGTTATGACCGTTTTAATGGTGTAAGGTTGAAAACACGAAAAAAAACTTGAAAGTGAAAAAAGCCGGTTAAAGAGGCGTTTAAAAAAAAATTCTATGAGACACTTTTTGTTGGAAATTAGTTGTAGAATTGACCCCTTGAATTCCTTACAACTGTTTTGTAGACACACTGTATACATATAGAGAACCGATATTATCGGTCAATATCAATATATCGCGACCTGCTTTCAAGTAATTTTTTTTTTTTTAAGTAAAAATTAGTCCTAAATATTGAAATGAATGGACGAGAAGGGACGCCTGAACCTGTAAAAACATCAAGTAATTTTATTACAAATTTTGTAGGTACCTAAGTGATGGATTGATTTCACACTGTTGACTTCAGCTCAGACATGATTTTGTACATTGTTTACACCTACAGTGGCTCTCAAGGCTCAATTACTTGACTTATGCCAAAATTAATGGAGGCTCGTCCAGCTTAAAACTACCTACTATACCAAGTGAAGCAGGTTTTCACAATTATTTTCAATTTTGAAGGATCATGATCGTCTACAGTACACCCCTGTCAATTTATAAAATAATTTAACATTGCAATGACATTTTCGCATTTTTTCCAGTTTTTAAAGAATGAATTTCGATCATTCATACCCAGTAACTTTTGAAAGTAGGTTAATACTTATTTCACACGGTTTTTCCAAATAGATCTTCCGATATGTCAAGTATATCGGTAATATTTCTTTCAAAATGATGTTAGTAACTTTTCAATTCACCTACCTACTTACTCCTCAAGTTTTTCCAAGTAGATACTCCGATATGTCCATAAATGTCATCCTAAATGATTTTTATATTGTTTTAAAACTATTAAATTCACCTACCTATACTCTTGCCTTTATTTAAAGAGCTCTGGACCGCGGGTTCCAAAACCCCTTCCCTGCCAAGAGGTGGCAACGTTGCAAGGTGCTCACCTTGCGGTGAAAACCCTTGCGGTGAAAACGGTCACAACCCTTCGCGGTCAAAACCCATCATCCCTCTTCCTTCTTCCTCTTCTATCAACATACAATTTAATTATTTATCGTTCGGTGAAAATTTTTTGTAATTTAAATTCGTAACGTACTAATTATTCTGATGAAAATGAGTCCAAATTTCCTGTAATTCGGCGAAGAGGGAGTAATTCGTTTGGGTGGATTGGCCGGGAGAGGGCTGCTGAGTTTTAATCGTACCTGCCTCGAGTTTATACTCGATATGTTCAATTTTTCTCGCTGATCACGATTTTGGTGATGGGATGATCGAAATAATTTGTGAATCAAGTGTGCATTTGCAGAAGAGGGTAAACTGTTGGTTGGCTGGGGGGGTTCACGGGCGGAGGGGTCGCGCAGGTATACCTCGACCTTCCGCTGGGGCTCGGATTCTTGCAGCGATGCCGAACCTTCGGGGCCTTCAAAAATCCCAGAGCTCTTCAAATAAAGGCAAGAGTATACTTCACATGTTTTTTAAAGTAGATCTTCCGATACATCGATATATTTTCTCCGATATATCGAAGGTATTGATATATCATTGACGATATATCGAAGGTATTGATATATCATTGACGATATATCGAAGGTATTGATATATCATTGACGATATATCATTTGATCGATATATCGATATATTTCATTCGATATGCCATCCCTAGGAATACCATGGATGGAGGAATTACAGAGGTTTGCTTGTTATCGCTAGACTGGCAAATAATGCGATGCTAGGCATTCTAGATCCAGGTGTTCACCACTTTAGGCGGGATGAGTTGTGTGGGATCTGTTCTGATCCCGTGGAAAACCTCTGTTGGTAACTTGGTTCCCCCATTACCCACCAAGTGATGGAGATTCCAAATGATCGAGAATCGCCACAAGATTCTCGACAATTAGTGGCCGTTTTCCAACGTTTAATTTCTCGGCGCCGTCCTTTGTTTCGTTAGCTTCATGCACAAACAATATTATTAGGAAGCTGTTCTGAGTAAATACACTGGAGTAAATACTTGGCACCTTAAGAAGACCTTGATGTTTTGAACTTATTCAATTTTCAAATTTAGTAGACGCTCTAAACTGTACATCCAGAATAACTGTACACCCAAGTCCTAAAGCCAGTCTGGAGCAAAACTTTGGGGCTGTACAGCTCAATCAAATTGAGAAACCACCCAAACATTTCAAAAACTGTGTAGAGAAGTACAGTCAACGCGCCATGGTATTTTCGAAATGAGCGTGTCCACCATGTGCTCCAAATCGAAACTGTCAACGACGCCATCAAACGACAAGCCGTGCGACATCTTTATCGGCTAACATTTCATGTCAACGTGGAAAGCTGTCCGTCTCCTTGACAAAATGAAATCACCAGAAGACTTGAAGGTACAAAACCTCTCGACATTGTTTGCAGATGAGACAGTGTAGATGAGCTTAGATAAGTGTAAAACATCTGCCAAGCGGGTGTGGCACATAGCTTCCTCGTATCCTTAACCCGATTATATGTATAGATGTATGTATGTATAGATATAGGGGACCATCTACACGTTAATCTGGACAATCCTAGAAAATTTCATCAAATTCGGATGAAAAATGTAAGTGAGTAGTGATTGGATCAAAAAATTTCTAAGTAAGGCTGGGAGTCGAACCCGGGACTTCTGGGTGGGAGTCAGACTAGCTGCGTCTCAGCTATGGTGGCCTGGTGATAGCTTGTGTAGGATTTGAGATTCTGACGTACGCACGGCTGTTACAAGGATTTTACGTTCGCACATGCGCATCGGCTATCAGTCCAGGGGTGATGATTTTCATAGGGGACCGGCTAAAACCTAATCCACATAATCCCTGAAAATTTCATTGAAATTGGATGGAAAATGTAGAAGTTATGGTCGTTACAAGAAAATTCACGTTTGCGCATGCGCAGTCGCTTCTATCAGTCCGGGGATGATGATTTTCATAGGGGACCGTCTACACGCCAACCCGCACAATCCCTGAAAATTTCATAGAAATCGGACAATAACTTCGTATAGTTATGCGCGTTGCAAGGAATTCATGACAGACGGACATACACACAGACAGACAGACAGACACGGAACCAAAATTGTTCAGGAAGGTCTAAAACGTAAAATGCGAGTGGAAATTTTGATTTTGGAGAACTTTTTTTTTTTCATCCTTGAAAAGTGAAAACAAAGCTTCCACTACCTTGGTAGACTCGGAAGCAAAATGAACAAAACTCTGTGAAGTAGGTACCTGATTTTGAAGTATCCTATCTTAATCTCAAAATGATATTGTTAATTACTTGGTGCAATACAAATTTTAAAAAAAATTGACTATTGCAATAGGTTGACAAAATTAAGGAGAATTTGTCTACAAACCCATTTAAAAAGGCATTTGAATTGCATTGTCAGACAGAGCCACATCAGCGGTATCAATGGGAGATTTCCATTCCTCGCAAGTGTAGTCACTTGTGGTTCGCCATATTTTAGGAAGTAACTCCCTGAATGAACAAGTTCGCAAAAAAATAAGATAAAAAACGTAGGGTATCAAGGGACATCATCACGGAGTGAGAAACGTTGGCAGCCTCCAAATTGAGAAATTAAATTAGGGTGGATCACGAGTACCTGGACGGCCCTCATGGAGACCACCTCTGAAATAAAATAAGCGATAACACAAGGCTCGACTGTTTTCAGCCCCTTTTTTCTCGGCTCAAAGGTTCACTCCATTAGTAACTTATTGGTCAAAGTGTTGCTTCCTCACTACTTGAGGCACAAAAGGATTGTGTACTTGGAAGTTCCAGAATCCAAAATCGAGAAGTCTCAATTCGAATTTTTCAATTCTGAGACTCATACGCCTGTTTTTTCTCCGAACAAGTGCTGCTAAGATCAGATTCAGATTCCATGATTTTCTTCTTGGAGTGACCTCACAGGTCAATGCACTCGTATTGATGAATTATTTTCAAAAGTCCATTCATTCGGCATGAGTTAATGGGCAAATTTTCACAGAAATCTTTTAAGCTATATATATTTTTTTCCATATTCGATAAAACTAAAATCCGCGTCACATTGAAGATTTTCCGAAACAAATTAAAGGTTGTTCGAAACAAAATATAGGTTTTCCATTTCAAGATACCTACAAGTTTTTCATTTCAAGATACAGGTTTTCCATTTCAAAATAAAGATCTTTTATTTCAAAATAAAGATCATTAAGATACGTTCACTGTGGCAACACTCAACGAAAACAAGACAAGGACAGCCTGCCTGGCCATTTCTATCAAGTTTAGTATCCTATTACTATTAAGCAAGGATCAGGGAGGTTTCTGCCGCACACGTGCATTCCTTCTTCATGTAGCTTATACAAGCAATCGATTCACCCCCTTTGTCACTCCTAACGTTTCGATCTTGCTGCAGTGCAAAAATCCAGGGAAATTTGAACCTGGGTAGTGACAGCAATTCTGTGATTGGTTTCCGTCGGCCCAGCGACCCCCAACGTGGTCGAAATTCGAGCGAAAGTGAACCATCCAGTGGCCAACATTTGGAAGAAGTCCGATCACACACACTTGCTTCTATGATTTTCTTCGCGGGTTTGGATTCAAAATGGTCTAAAACTGATTTGTATGTGGTTATTTTTTTCTCCGTTGAGTGTTATCCTCCTTTACCCCAGATTTATCGCGCAAGGACGCCCAAGTCTTACTGTGGTACGTTCTAAAAAAAATAAACCGCTAGGAGGAAAACGCTGAAAATCATTGCCCAAAGGTTTATTATTTTCTGTATAGATCACCCTCCTGTATAGATCCCTCTCTACCAACCATAAGTACCTACTACCTAATAGGGCATTTTTGTAAATTTCAACCCCAACCACCAACCAAATGGCAATGAAGGGTTAAAATGTTCAAAAATGCCCTAGTAAGATAGTAGGTCCTTATGGTTGGTAGAGAGGGATCTATACAGAAGGGTGATCTATACAGAAAATAATAAACCTTTGGGCAATGATTTTCAGCGTTTTTTTAAACCTATTTTTAGGACGTCCCACAGTAAGACTTGTGCGTCCTTATGCGATCGATCTGGGGTGAAGTTGGACAACACTCAACAGAAAAAAAAATGACCACACAGTAATCCATTTTTGACCATTCTGAATCCAAATCCGCGAAAAAAAAACCGTAGGTGTATGTCGGTGTGTGTGTGGCAAAATCTTGTGTCGTCTGCCCAGCCCTTAGTTCTCAACAGATTTTCCTGGTTCTTTTTTTTCGACGCGGAAAACTATCTAGTTGTGCACTACGTCGCCAGAATTTTGAATTTTGCCTTTAGAGGGGGGCAATATTTCAACGTCAACACTCTCAACATAACTAAGAGCTTTGGTTTTCGTTGAAATATGTCCCTGATATTTCCGTTCATGAGTTTTTGTTTGATACGTCGTTGATGTTCTTGGTTTTCGTTCTAATATATTATAGAGGGAGAGGTCTGCGCAGTAAAGCTTGGGGTGGAGCATCTGCTTGAGCAGGGTGACTGCCAAGTCGTCATTGTTGGCGACTCACAAGCTGCCATCAAATCGATCACAAGCAATGTTACGATTGACGTCACCCTGGTCCTCGAGTGCCCACTTACCATTGAGAAGTTGTTGATGAGGGTCACTCTTGCTACAGCCTGATGTTCCTTTCCCTCACAGCACTGCCTAACGCCTGGTCGACGCCAAGAAAAAGTTACCAGCTCGAGAAAGCCATGAGGGAGCAGCAGCGGGACAGCAATGGGCCCCCTACTGAGTGATCCCATAACCCAAAAAACTGCCCAGAAAGCAAAGTGTAGCTTGCTTCAGGATTCAAACTGGGCTTGACTTCCTGGTCAAGCATCTCAACACTGTCATTGTCATGTCAATGACAGTCCAATCTGCACACTTTGCCATACCGAAGATATCAAATTCCAGCATTTAGACTTAGGGCACCCATACACTATACGATTGCAGTTAAATCGACAGCTAAAGCTGACAGTGTGTGGGTGCCCTTAGCATGTCCTGCCTCGCAGGAAATAAGAAAACAGATTAGAAACGACGATCTGTGTAAGAAAGCAAACATTTATTGGGCTGCTTATACAGCTAATTAAAAAAACGTCTTCCAAGTGGGTGTGGCACATAGCTTCCTCGTATCCATAACCCGATTATATAGATGATCCGATGTTCTTCTTAATTCGCCGTCTCCGATCGAAGGTTGGCGATCCAATTGGCTAACTCCTCCCTATCTGTAGCTGCTCTAAATATTTCTATGGACGAACAATTATACCACCTTCGCAGGTCTTTCAGCCACGAATTATTCCTCCTTCCAACCGAGCGCTTTCCAGGAATTCTACCCTCAATAATCAATCTGAGGAGGCTGTATCGATCACCGCGCATCACATGACCAATGTATCGAGTCTTCCTCTCTTTCAGCGTGAGTAAAAGCTCAACGGATTTAGACATCCGTTGGAGCACCTCAATGTTTGTGATCTTCTCGACCCACGGTATCCGCAACATGCGCCGGTATATGTACATCTCGAAAGCTTCGATGTTCCTTTCGATCCCGGGATCTAGTGTCCAACTTTCACAGCCATACAGAAGCACCGAGAACACATAACACCGTACCATCCGCATTCGAAGATGATCCGATGCATAGTAGTCCCCAAACACCAATCTCCAAGCCTACTCAAAAAATTTCATCAAAAAATCAAAAAGTTTCATGGTACGGCTGGGAGTCGAACCCGTGACCACTTGGTCGGTAGGTTGACTCGCTGCACATGTGCTACGGGCGCCAGACAGTAGGCAGTGTAGAATTTGAGATTCTGACGTACGCATGGCTGTTACACGGATTTTACGTTCGCGCATGCGCATCGGCTACTATCAGTCCGGGGGTGATGATTTTCATAGGGGACCATTTACAATCTAATCCGCATAATCCCTGAGAATTTCATTGAAATCGGATGGAAAATGTAGAAGTTATGGCCGTTTCAAGGAAAAACACGTTTGCGCATGCGCAGTCGCTTCTTTCAGTCCGGGGATGATGATTTTCATAGGGGACCATCTAAATACTAATCTGTAACATCTCTGGAATTTTCGTTGAAATCGGATGGGAAATGTAGAAATTATGGCCGTTACAAGGAATTCACGTTTGCGCATGCGCAGTCGCTTCTATCAGTCCGGGGATGGTGATTTTCATAGGGGACCGTCTACACACCAACCCGCACAATCCCTGAAAATTTCATTGAAATCGGACAATAACTTCGTATAGTTATGCGCGTTACAAGGAATTCATGACAGACACACAGACAGACAGACAGACACGGAACCAAAATTGTTCAGAAAGCTCTAAAACACAAAACGCGAGTGAAAATTTTGATTTTGGAGAACTTTTTTTTTCATCCTTGAAAAGTGAAAACAAAGCTTCCGCTACCTTGGTAGACTCGGAAGCAAAAAGAATATGTCCTAAAAAGTTTGGGGTTTTGAGTGAGAGCGTCTTGGGGTACCCTACAGTAGTTTCGCCTTGTATACCGAATCTCTGAGAGTAACCACTTCGAAAATTCCAATGATCTAACTCTCGACCGATAGAAACCACGTTGAACGAGGTGAGGTCGGAATAAAACGGAAATATTAATTATTTCCAAGGCGTTATCTGAAATAAGGAAGAAAAACGACCAAAATATTCTGAAAAGAAAATACCATAGCAATTTCAAGTCTCAAAGCTTATCAGCCGTATTACCTCGATCCCGTTATTCCTGGTGGTGGGGGGAGGTACACATTTTTCGCCCAATCCTTTTCTTTTCCCGTGCTTTAATATTAGTCGAGCGTAGGAAGAGGTTTTAAAGGTTTAATTTCGAGTCCTCCCTCCTCCCCTCCAATTGGGGGCAAACCTCTTCATTCCAAGGTTTTCCACCCATGAAAAGCTTTTTCGATATCACTTTTTCGTAAGAGCAGACCGGTTTTTCTTGAAGCTGCTTTTTCTAGTTGGACTCATTTCCCTCGTACCCTCGTAATGGCGGTTTTTCTGGTAGGGCAAAAAAAAAAGGCTGAGTGGAAAAATAGTAGCTATTTCCCTACAGACCGGGAGTCTCTGGGTAGTACAGAAATTTTTCTAAATGTCTGCCTGATTGGTTGGTCCTTGAGAGTTAGAGCAGTTCGTTGGAAAGTACGTAAATAAATACGAGGTTAAGTACTTGAGGTACTGTTTATAGATTGCAACTAATGAACAAGCGCTTTGCCGTTTCAATATTTTCTACCCCCCAGTAAGGGAGGAGGAGGAAAATATCGCTATCTCTGTAAAATGACTTCATGTTTCGTCAACTGTGAAGAACCTGCCCATGACGACAGAACCACAGCAGCTGATGACCCCATAGAGAAGATATTTGAACGGTACAGTCCAGTCCTTACACTACGGATTGGTACTAGGAATGGGTATCGATACCCGATATTTTAAAATATCGATACTTCTGTACCGAAACTCGATATTTTAGTATCGATACTCGATATTTTAGTATCGATACTGTACTATCTGATATTTTCGGATATCGATACTTTGGATACGATATTTCTAAACATCGAATATCGATACAGTTCTCGCGGATAATTCAACATAAAGGATAAAATCATCAGAAATTTCCGCGTAACGCTCCCCGCGTGACGATTTTTCATTTATGTGCCATAGTAAAGACATAAAATGTCAAAAATAAAAATATGAAGAAGGTAGGGAGGCTGTTGGGTCTTAACTCGGAGAAAATTACATTATTACGGAGAAAATGTTCAATAAAATTTGCAGTGGGTATTTTCTCAAAATTTTCAAATGTTTTTACATCAAAAGATGCCTAATTAATTCTATGACATAAGCTCACTTGTTGGCGAATTTTCAAAGAAAATTAAGCTATTGCAATTGCCACAAAATTTTTAGAGTGGACTTTTTGAGAAAAAAAGTAATTGAAATCCGTTTTGGAGCGTTCTAATCTCCAGTGTTGACAATGAAAAAACCATACTAGATTTCAATGAAAATTCGCTCATTATCTCATGCTGTATGAATGCACTTTATGAATGGACTGTATGAATGGACTTTTGTAACATTTTCCACCCTATTCGTTCGATATTTTACCACTTTATTTAAAAAGTCTAAGGAAGAACATAACGGGCACTTAGTCTGATGAAATACGAGAAAATACAATAAAAGAAATATCATGAACATTAAGAATATTTGGAGGAATAAAAGACTCAAAAGTCCTTCTTTTTGCTGCCGAAAGGATCTCTTTTGCACTTGCGACCTTCTGCAAAAAGCCATTTGGATTATTTTGGTTTATCATTTTCAATAATGAACCTTTGGAATCAACCAAGAAAAAAAAATTTAACACCCCCTCAAAATTTGATGGTTTACGTTTCAAGGTACGTAGAATCCAAAATCGAATAAAAATTTGGCCGTCCGTCCGCCGTACGAGGCACTTTTGCCACTTAGCATTGACCGATTTTGATGAAATTTCGTATGTAGGCTCCATTTGGGGTCTAGTTGTGCCCCGAAGCTTTTGGTTGATGTAGGCCACTCCTAAGGGTTCCAAAATCAATTTTGAAATTTTGAAAACGCCCTAACTCAAAAATTTTGATATAAAGGTATTGTTTTTCCTTCAAATTAAGATTCTATAGAATTTTTAGAATTTTTTGAGACCACGCGGAGCTCTGTAGGACAAACCGTTCGCTCCCTACGAAAATTTAAGGGTTTATATTGAAATATATATATATATATAAATCAAAACACGAGTGTGAATCGCAAAAGAGGCCTAATCTCCGTTCAAATTAGAGCTGACCGAAATGCGATCGATGGTTGGTGATTTTGATTTTTTTTTAATTTTTTTTATTTTTCTCTTTATATTGGATAGTTGGTGATTTTGTAGACGAGTGATCTATATAAAAATAATAAACCGTTGTGTAATAATTTGCAGCGTTTTGACCCAAATTCCAGTTACGTCATTACGTCACTATTTAAACGATGTTAAAACCCAAATTTAAGCATCCATAGAGATTCGCTGTAAATATTGTTACTAACAAGCTACGAGTTAGAAGTTAATTATTACCTCCTCCAATAAACCCGAGAATGCAGTAAAGAGAATTTTATGGGAGATTTAGCGGGTAGTGTCCCTATTTTCCGCTAAAACTTTTGTTTGACCTCCACCACTCCGCCCGCGAAGTTAGCCCTATGAATATTAATCCAATCATACCTACTAAGTACACAACTTGTCGTTAAACTCCAGTTTCCCTGTTTCATGGAGGTCTTTGACAAGGTGTTTCCTCTTTCATAACGTTCCAAGTTTGTGAAGTAGACCGATGTAATGGTAATCGGAAGTGTTTATTTGCATCGAGCTCGTAGGGATCGCATCATACCAGCACACTTTTACATGCACATACACATACACACATACATGGTAACCTGTAACATTTTTTAAATTCGATAAAACTTCGAACCTCCTCGAAGCTCATACTTTCCTAGCCGGGTTTACCGTTAATCTCATTATTATATATATATTTATATAGGTACACAAAACAATATACCAACTTATATTATCTCCTCCTTTTAGCGAATTTTCAAGAAAAATTAAGCTAGGTACTGCAAAAAGCTCCAAATTTTTAGCTTGGAATTCTTTGAAATCCATTTTGAAACATTCTAAAACAATTCCTGAAGTTTTTCCTTAGATCATATATGAATATATTATGAATTATATGAATTCAACGACGTAAGTATGTCATTCCGCACGATAAATTAACGACTCTCTCACAAAGGTAATTGATTTTCTTAACCTTAGCTTTAAAGATTCTTTGCAAATTCAGGTCCAATTTTTTTTAAACAGGCCAAACATTGTTTTTTGGGTGGATATTACCATATTAATCATATATAATTATGGTAAACTGGTGGGTTAAAATTAGGAGTTTATTTTTCTGTAGTAGGTACTTGTCTTAATCAGGGCTTTTCAATCAGTCTTTCAAAGTTCAAAATTCAGTCAAATTTCGAATAAGTAAAAAGAAAAATATTGCAGATCTACAAAGGGCCTCCATTCAAGCACATGTTTTTGACAGGAGGCTTCATATTACCTTGCAGGTACAACATTGAGAAATTAGGGCGGCAGTGAACGCTAAACACCCGTTTCGAACTCGTCCCTGCCATTTGGACCACCCGTTTTTGGGGAAAAGGTTATGTCATAATGATTAACAAGCTTGCTCCTTCGACCTGAGTAGGTGGGCTGGCTGTTTCTTTTATAGGCCAGATAAAACCGACGAGATTGCCCTCACATTTCCGGACTGTTGGAGGTAATACAACAATCTTCAAATTAATGCGCTTTAAAACAAGATTACGGTGTTGTGTTTTACTCTTAATGTCTTAATCCACATTCTTGAAGGATTAATCGTAGGGGCTGTTGCAATTAAGATTAAGGGATGAACTAAACTTCCGAACAGTCCGATTTCCATAAAGTGTGCAAATTGAGTTCTCGATTTGATGGCCTTGACTTTTGACAATTAACGGAACAATTAAAAGCATCAAAATGTTAATAACGTATTTCGCAAAAAAATCACAAAAATTTATTACAAAAGTCAAGTTATTACGATAAATAAAAGACGCGTCATTTCATACATTTTCGAAGATATCTGGAGTCCATTCATCTCGAGGTTTTGAGTCATCTGTTGTAGAACGAGTTTAATGAATACAATCAATTCATTGAACAAGCCTCATTGAATTATGTTTCAAGTCGTGAAACCGTATAGCTAGGAATTAAAGTAGTGTATTCTTACCTCAATGGTCTAGAAAAAGGTATACATCATTGCAACAGCATACAATGGCGTGATGATTAAGTAGCAAACTGATATGTTGAAGAAGTTTCTGCGCAAGTAAATTTGTGGGTTTGGAAGGCGAGTGAATTCAACTGATTTCGTGGCCTTCCTTAGGGCCCAGAAACTATAATAAACTGAATTAAGTAAGCCAGTCAAGCCACCTTATGCAAGGAATCCCGCTCTTTCCATGGATACTAAAGGAGTATCATGGAAGAAGGAATTGAATTTCAACGTCCATGAGAAGCATCCACGCCAGCAGGGAAAACCTTCCCTGTGGATGAGGAAACAGGATCGAAGCGAGGGACCTTCTTTCAAGACAAAAGAGCCCTGAAACCTTGCGGAAGACGATTCCATGAGGCTCCAGTACCTTACCTGCCTCACGGCGTAAGTTCCATTACAAAGGAATAAAAAAAAAAGCAGCCAATAAATTTTTATTGAGTCTCCGTCGCCTCTCGGCCTTTCACCGGGTTCGCGATCTTGCCACCAGGGGTGTCTAAGGAGGTTTTTCCTGGCTTTCAGGCTCTGGAACATCCCCTCTCCCCTACCGCAGCCCACGCATTAATCAACGAGGCAATGGAACTTTTGCCGACCACTTCCTACCGTTATATTCCTTTTATACCTTCTTTCACTTTCCATTCTTCTCATCTCCCTGAACATTCATCTACTGTATCATCGCCCAACTCGACAAACGAGGAATTCACTCAGGAAACCCCGCTTTTGGTTTATTATTTTTCAATAATGAACCTTTGAAATCAACCAAGAAAACCAATTAACCTCCTCAAATTTTTTTTTTTTTTACGTTTCAAGGTACGTAGTAAATCGTAAATCACTACTAAGGACTGAAATTCTCAAAACCCCCTAGCTGAAAAACTTTCGATATAAAGGTGTTATTTTTTCATCAATTATGAAAGTATTGAATTTTTAGAATTGAATGAGACTACCCAGATGATTATTTCTTCCAGATAAACTTGATTGTTGGTGACAATGTTCAATGTAGACAAGAGATCTTTATAAACATATTGTTTAGTAATGCATGCATTCCAGGGGACGCCCCATTGGATAAGCATTAGATCAGTTTAACCAGTTGTTAAGTGATAAAACTGTTTCACTCGATGTCAAGAAATACTGACCCCCCCCCCCCCCACCATTATCTACCATAACACTTCTAGCGGCATGCGAGCCTCGAATCTGAAGAGCATTTTAAAATCCATGATCTACGATACCCAACATGCGAATTAGAGTTACCCCCCCACCACCACCGCCAATGGTGCCAGTCTGGCACCAAAGCGGAAATACGTCGTAACATTGAACTTTCATCTGTTAGTTTTGGTAGGCAGTCCGTCGAAGTTCACATCCGTATTCAAGGTGAAATACAAAAAAAAAACACGAAATAAGCGGTTTATGGCATCATGGCACCATGTCCTGGCACCATGTTGGCACCACTATTAATACCATGGTGGTACAGAGAATAATTCATGAAAATCCGGAGGTATAATGAGAATTTTTCCTCAATTTCAAAGCTTGGGTACAATTAGTAAGCAGTAAAGGAACCGAAATATTGAAAAATCGGATATTTTGTGAATATTATCCCCCCACTCACCCCCTCCCCTTGCGAATTTTGGTACTCTGGTAAAATCATGTACAACTCGGAAGTTATTTGAGTCAAACAAAAAAAGAAACACGCAAATCGGTTGGAAATTGAGGCCTGGGCAGAGTTTACAAGATTGTGCACGCAAACGAACGTTTTTTAAGCATTAACCCCCCCTTTCCCCCTCTTAGAAAGCAAAATTCAAAATTCCGGCGCCGTAGTGCACAACTAGATAGTATTCCGCGTCAAACGAAAAAAGAACCACGAAAATCGTTTGAGAACTAAGGCCTGGGCAGAGTACACAAGATTATGCCCAAAAACGCACGTTTTTCGAGCATTAACCCCCCCTTTCCCCCCCTTAAAAGGCAAAATTCGAAATTCCGGCGACGTAGTGCACAACTAGATAGTTTTCCCCGCGACGAACAAAAAAAGAACCAGGAAAATCGGTTGAGAACTAAGGCCTGTGCAGAGTACACAAGATTTTGTTACACACACACACACACATACACACACACAGACATACACCTATGGTTTTTTTTCGCGGATTTGGATTCAGAATGGTCTAAAACGGATTACTGTGTGGTTATTTTTTTTTTCGGTTGAGTGTTGTCTTCCTTCACCCCAGATCGATCCCAAGTCTTACTGTGGGACGTCCTAAAAAAAAGAGCCTTTGTGTAATAATTTGCAGCGTTGTTTGGTTTGGGGGGGGGGGGAGTGCCCCTCAATTGGTCAAAATTCAATTCAATTTATTTTTTATTTGCAGAATAAAAAATTATTCCAACTATTTGCGAAAAGAACAAAGTTCTTCTGGAAATAATAATTGGTCAAAATAGAGAGTGTTTCGGTCTAGAAGTTCTCCGTGATTCTAAAAAATGGTATAGTTGCAAGAGTGCTGATGAGACCTAGGTGTCAGCCAATGCAACTCCAACAAAAGCATCAACTGCACAATAGTAGCCAGAATATGCTGGATCGAGAGTGTTACCTATAGCTTCTTCTGATAGTTTGCCAAGGACCCATAGGGTTAGGTGATGCGACGTGATTGATTTTCACAAACCTTCATCCTAAATGAATTGCTTCGCGCAGAAAGGGTCCTCAGCGAGGTAGTAACGGTTTTTACAATTTTTCCGTTGGTTTCACCGATTCGTGCAGTTTCATGTTGGGGAACTCACCTATGGTACTGCTCAGTAATATAATCAAACATTTTTATACCATTCTATACGTACAAATTCTTTGATGTGAAGAAACTAAACTACCCACCTGACAAGAAACCATAATTGTTCAGGATGGTTTATTACGCGGATGAAAATTGTGATTTTGGAGGACTTTTTTCAACCTTGAAAAGTGAAAAAGCTTCGTTCATAGACCCGGAACCAAAATGGAAACTTTGGAAATTCGTTAATTTACTCATGTTGCACTGAATTTTTTTGAAAACTCTTGATAGATGATTTAGATAAATAAAAAACCTTGAAATCCCCAACTGACCAAGAAGGTGTAAGTCGTGAAATGCGGATTGAATTTTGGAGTTGGGACTCTGAGCCCTGAAAGGTAGATGGGAAAGGATTGATAATAAACTTGGAAATTTTTATGAAAATATTCATTGCCACTGCGGTTCTGCCCTCTTCAGAATAACACGAGTATAATGCACTATTTTTACATAAATTTTACCACCATTTTATTTTACCATTGGTGAAGAATCACAAGTCAATATAACAACTGACCGTTTCTCTACCAATATTCAAGTAGTATCATTATGGATCTCCAGATAAAAATTGTTTGCACTGCAATGTTTTCCAAGAGTAGACATTTGAGTGCTAGAATAATAATTAAAGACAAGCACCACTATAAAAAAATTCTTAAAATCAAATAAATGAGTATGTTCATTGAATCCTCCTTAGGGATGTTCCCTAAGAAAACTTTTGCTGTCAGAGGAAAACGATCTTAGAAATTGGTTTCCCATCTTTCCTTATTTTATTATTTTCTAAGGTTTTGTTTGGCCTAGATGAATCACGCCTTGTACTTTACCTACTCATGTATGAAATTGGAATTCCTCGTCACATTCTGGGTTGCTGAGTTTTCTAAACAAATTGGTGTGTCTCTAGCCAGTTACCTACCGATTCAAACGTCTCAGGAGGAACAATTCTCGTGGCTCAGCAAACCCAACTTCCTTTGCATTTCGTACAACACAACGTTCTTTGATTTACAAAAGTCTGCCAACTGGGTGTGGCCCATAGCCTCCCCGTATCCATAACATGTTTAGGTAGATCATCAGAACTGACCTCCAAGCTCAAGAAAATTCAGGCGATGATGAAAACGTTTGGAGTTATTTAAGTTTGTGGATGCTCAATGTATGAAGTTATTCTCACTAAAATAACTAGGTACTCGCAAATTTGGAGAATAGAGCTTAATTATGACATAATGATATTGTATCGGTACTGTATCGTATTCTAGTATCGATATTCCAAGTATCGTTTGGTATGAGTATCGATATTTAAAAATATCAATATATCCCACATTCTCAAGGAAAATGATTTTCTCAACAGTGTTTATTCATTTGTCACTATCAAGAAGCCTTGCTGAGAGTATTTGCCAACATAGTACGAAAATAATATGATTTTATCGAGCATTTTCTTCATAATATAAATTTTATTTCTTTGTGGGTAGAGCTGCAACCAAAAAGTACTGACCCAAAAGCCTCACTACCGTCTTCATCTTTTAGCAATTATTATAATTTCCGCGAGAACTATCGATAATCGATATCTAGAACTATCGGGTATTGGTACCAATTAGAGATGGGTATCGTTACAAAAGTATCGATATTTTGTATCGCTACTGTATCGTATTTGAGAATCGATACTCCATGTATCGTCTGGCATTAGTATCGATATTTCAAAATATCGAGTATCGATACTTTGGGGTCATAAAATGTCAATATTACCTAATATTCTCTAGGAAAATATTTTTTTTATCTCTATTTATTCATTTCTTACTTTCAAGAGTCCAAGCCCTATTTACACATTTACATTTATTTGTAAATATGTCTTTTAGCTGAGGGTCGTGATCAGAAAATGTAATAGGTAATTTAACTAAGTTGTTTACAGTTTAGTACTATCGTATTTACGAGTAAACTAGGTATTTCATTACGTTACTAATCACGCTGCTCTAGTCCAAAAAATGAGGAAGTAATTTTGACATTTTATGTCTTTACTATGGTACATAAATGAAAAATCGTCACGCGGGGAGCGTTACGCGGAAATTTCTGGTGATTTTCACGTACAACCAATCGTTCCTAGGGAACACTAACTTCCTCATTTTCCACCCCACAAAAATCGTTCATCACTCATTGGAAAGCTCTCAATTTATTATTAAACATAATAATAAAATGTCTCTCGTGGTTGCGTACTTGTACGAAAGCTGTATCTACCGTTTGTGTTTATGTTAGTTGTTTTTTGAGGACATTTCATCGGTTTCCTTGGATATTTTTGGCATAACTCTATTTTGATACTTTCCAATAGCCCACAAAAAATTCATCTGTCCATTAAATTGAAAATTGCAATTTAATTTTGGTTACCCTGATGACACTTAGGGATATCTGTGGAGTTCCAGAGATGTTTTCGGTGACACTAGTGACACCATGGTGCAATTAGGGTTAAGGGAAATAACGCAAAGCTACCAGTTTGATCAAGATGAGGAATAGTTTGGACCCTATTAGCCTGGCCAGAGATCACAGTCAGAATCTGTAGGCATACTTTTTTCTTAGCATTTAACGAAACAACAACAAAACAATTCGAAGTTATGGTTTAAGTGATTTCACTTCATAGGTACCATATCACCCACTGTTTCTTAGCTTACCTGCAAGCACAGTACATACAAATTTCAAGCCTAGACATCAATCTAGCAAACAAAGGAAGAAAGTTCTGATTGTGAAAATAGAAATTTTTGGAGAGACAAAATTTGGACAAAAGTTAGATTGACATTTAATGTTGAAAATTCCGAAATATTCAAATTTTAAAGTCATAACTGGGAAATCGAGAAGTAGGTACGTACTCACCTGCGAATTCATGGTTTTTCATAAAATTAGTTTGGCTCAAAATGAGAGTCAATACTTAGTTGATTCAAGGGAGCTAGGGTCAGGTAGTGAAAGGGTTCCACCTACCCATATGATGTCACAGTCCAGTCCTGGTCACGTTATTGTCTTAAGACGTTTCCTAGAAATCCCAATATGGGATCAGGCTAGTTTTTAATGCGAAAGACTTCCTCCCCCACCACCGCCAGAGCACGTAGGTACCTGCATGAGCGAATATTCTGAGAAAAGTCTAAATAACTGGTGATTTCACAGCCCTCTCTACGTCTTAGATGCTCAAAGTACAACAAGCAGTGTTGTAGAAACCTTGGGGTTCTGGGTAGGGACTCCGAGGAACCAGCACGTGTAGGTCTCTAGCTCCAGATACCAAGAACCTATCTTTTCCTAGAATCGCCCAGAGGAGCAACCACTTGTGTGTGAACTTGAAAACCTCTCGGCTCTAGGGACTGAATAAGAAACTAAAGTCTATTCATACAGCATGAGATAATGAGCGAATTTTCATTGAAATCTAGTATGGTTTTTTCACAGTCAACACTGGAGATTAGAACGCTCCAAAACGGATTTCAATTACTTTTAACACAGAATGTGTTTTTGCGATGACCTACCGAAAAAAAATCGTCACGAAAAAGCGACAGAAAAAACCGTTACGCGCCTTTTATAATGATTTTCACGTGCAACCAAGCCGTTGGTAAGGAAATGGAACTCCCGCAGTGTTCATTGCACAGAAATTGTTCACCATTCGTTGGAAAGCTCTCAATTTATATAGTATTTTTCTTGTAGTTACATATTTATTTATATAACATTTATAGGGTTTTAGACCAAATTAAATGTCTAACAATTATTTATTTTATTATTGCCAAAGACTCCACATTTATTATTGTTGTTTTTTATTTCACGGATGACTAGCATCGCAAAAACACATTCTGTGTTCCTATGATTTCATACAGAGTATGGAAAAAGAAATAAACCGGGGGGTGCAGGGGGGCGGAGCCCCCCGCCGAGGCGCAAAGCGCCGAGTTTTCTCAAAAAGTCCATTTTAAAAAGTGAGTTATTCATTTACTACGAAGACATAATGTATAATGTTCAATTTCTCCCTTGCGAGGGAAAAACATTAAATCATGTTTAATGTTTTTCCCTCGCAAGGGAGAAACTCAGCTGATCAGTGACCACTCAGGCGCCTTCAGCATTCTCCATTGACCCTGCTTCTCAAATTTCAGCTTCCTGCGTTCAACAGGAGAGAAAATGGCTTTGGAGCTCACTCAGCTGATCAGTCACCCTTCAGGCGCCTTCAGCATTCTCCATTGACCCTGCCTCTCAAATTTCAGCTTTCTGCGTTCAACAGGAGAGAAAATGGCCTTGGAGGTCACTCAGCTGATCAGTGACCACTCAGGCGCCTTCAGCATTCTCCATTGACCCTGCTTCTCAAATTTCAGCTTCCTGCGTTCAACAGGAGAGAAAATGGCCTTGGAGCTCACTCAGCTGATCAGTGACCACTCAGGCGCCTTCAGCATTCTCCATTGACCCTGCTTCTCAAATTTTAGCTTCCTGCGTTCAACAGGAGAGAAAATGGCCTTGGAGCTCACTCAGCCGATCAGTGACCACTCAGGCGCCTTCAGCATTCTCCATTGACCCTGCCTCTCAAATTTCACCTTCCTGCGTTGAATAGGAGAGAAAAAAGTCTGCCAAGTTGGGTGGGCAGTATAGCTTCCTCACTCATTGTAACATGGACGTATAGAATCAGTTGGCGAAAAAATTATGATTCAAAGAGTTATTGAATACCAAAATATTAGCGGTCCACCGTCTAGGACCTAACCCACACAATCCCTGAAAATTTCATCGAAATCGGTTGAATAGTTGCGGAGTTTTGGTTGTAACAATAAATTTAAAGTTCGCGCATGCGCAGCGGCTATTGCTTGACCAATTTGATTGAAACTTATAGGGTGTCTCTTAGAAGTTAGTCCCTAACTAACCTCCAAATTTGAGCAAAATCGGTTCATTAGAAACCGAGAAACCGAGGTCCCAGGAAATTCACGTTTGCGCATGCGCACTCGCTCCTATTGGTCCGAAGGTGCTGAAATTGATAGGGGACCGTCTAGGACCTAACCCGCACAATCCCTGAAAATTTAATCAAAATCGGACCACAGGTTAGTATAGTTTTGCCCGTTGCAAATTTGCGTGTCGGAATTCACAGAATGACCCCCAGCCCTAAAACATTAAACATGTTAAAATTTTGTGGCAATTGCAATAGCTTAATTTTCCTTGAAAATTCGCCAACAAGTGAGCTTATGTCATAGAATTAATTAGGAATCTTTTGATGTAAAAACATTTGAAAATTTGTAGAAAATACCCACTGCAAATTTTATTGAACATTTTCTCCGTAATAATGTAATTTTCTCCGATTCAAGACCCAACAGCCTCCCTACCTTCTTCATATTTTTATTTTTTATCCTTTATGTTGAATTATCCGCGAGAACTGTATCGATGTTCGATGTTTAGAAATATCGGATCCAAAGTATCGATATCCGAAAATATCAGATAGTGCAGTATCGATACTAAAATATCGAGTATCGGTACAGAAGTATCGATATTTTAAAATATCGGGTATCGATACCCATTCCTAGTACCAATCCGTAGTGTAAGGACTGGACTGTACCGTTCAAATATCTTCTCTATGGGGTCATCAGCTGCTGTGGTTCTGTCGTCATGGGCAGGTTCTTCACAGTTGACGAAACATTAAGTCATTTTACAGAGATAGCGATATTTTCCTCCTCCTCCCTTTGTGGGTGGTAGAAAATATTGAAACGGCAAAGCGCTTGTTCATTAGTGGTTCATGTGGTTCATCAGTGGACGTTGGGAGGGAATAAATTTCTTCTGCCAAAAACTTTTACCCTTAAGCGTAATCCTTCGAAATACCCGATTAAGGATGCTACATCAGCTTGCCCATGAGCGTAATAGGATTTTACGGGGATCAACAGTTCGCACCTGCGGTTTCACTGGAACGGTGACATGCAGTCTCTAAAAAGATTGACGCTTTCGTGCGAAGACATTTCCGCCTGGTCGAGACATGCATGCGATGATAAGGATTGTTTATTTGGAAGACTCGTTCGAAATTCGAGGTCACTCGGGTTGGATTTCCACTCAAAGGGGTGGAAAAACGTCTGCCAAGTGGGTGTGGCACATAGCTTTCTCGTATCCATAACCCGATCGTATAGATGATCCGATGCATAGTAGTTTATCTCAAAACATCAATCTCTAAGTACCTTTCACTACTATCAGTTTCGGGGCGATGATTTTCATAGAACTATTCTGAAAAATTTCATCACATTCGGATGAAAAATGTAAATTTTATAGCAGTTAAAAGGATTTGGATTTGATTTGATTTTACGTTTGGGCATGCGCAGAGGCTACTGTCAATTTGGGGGCAATGACTTTCATAGGGGACCGTCTACACAATAACTTCCTATAGTTATGCCCGTTCAAAGATTTCATGACAGGCAGACATGAAACCAAAATCGTTCAAGAAAGTCTGAAACGTAAAACGCAAGTGAAAATTTTGATTTTGGAGAACCTTTTTTTTTCAACCTTGATAATTGAAAACAATGCGAGCATTCCAGAGGACATCCCAGTGGATAAGCATAAGGTCAATTTAAACCAGTTAGTGAGCGATAAAACACGTATTTTTATTCACCTTCCTCCTGTTTCACTCAATGTAATTTAGTTACTATTCTAAGTTAGAAATAAGGGACCCTCCCTCCATCAAATTTCTGGCGGGATGCGATCCTCGAATTTTAACAGCATTTCAAAATCCATGATCCACGATACACAACATGCGAATTCAATTCTCCCCCACCACCACCACCAAGGCGGTCGTACGTCGTAACGATGAACTTTCATCTGTTCAAGAAGTCCCCAGTAGTTCACGTCCGTATTCAAGGTGAATCACGCAATAACCCACGAAATACGTGGTTTCTGGTGTCCTGGCACCATGGTGGCACCACTGATTTTTTTCACGGTGGCACAAAGAACAATTCATGAAAATCCAAAGGAATATTGACAATTTCCTATCAATTTCAATCAAACAACCACATTGGGTACAATGAGTAAGCAATGAAGGAACCGAATGATAAAATAGTGTGCAACTCGGAAGTAATCTGAGTCGAAAATAGAAACGCGCAAATCGGTTGGAAATTGAGGCCTGGGCAGAGTACAAGAGATTTAGTCACACCCATACAAAGTAAACACACATGACATACACCTATTGTTTTTTTGTTTTTTTTGAGGATTTGGATTCAGAATGGTCTAAAATGGATTAGTGTGTAGTTTTTGCTTCCGAGTCTACCAAGGTCAAAAGTCACCAAAATCAAAATTTTCACTCGCGTTTTGCGTTTTAGACCTTTCTGAACAATTTTGGTTCCGTGTCTGTCTGTCTGTTTGTCTGTCATGAATTCCTTGTAACGCGCATAGCTATACGAAGTTATTGTCCGATTTCGATGAAATTTTCAGGGATTGTGCGGGTTGGTGTGTAGATGGTCCCCTATGAAAATCACCTCCTTCGGACTGATAGTAGTCACTGCGCATGCGCAAACGTGAATTTCCTTGTAACGGCCATAACTTCTGCATTTTCCATCCGATTTCAATGAAATTTTCAAGGATGTTACAGATTAACTTGTTTTGATGTTTAGAGATTACTGTGTATCGGATCATCTATACAATCAGGTTATGGATACGAGGAAGCTATGTGCCACACCCACTTGGCAGACGTTTTTTCTGTTGAGGTTGTCCAACTTTACCCCAGATTAATCGCATAAGGACGCTAAAAAGCTGATACTGGAAGGAAAATTAGCACCCGAGAAATTTTTTTTTGTTGAGAAAATCAGAACGAATTTTGCTTCCTCACTACCGAAGGTAGGGAAGCTTTGTATTCGTGAAAGAAGTGAAAAAAAAAGTCCTCCAAAATCAAAATTTCCACTTGCTTTTTGCGTTTTAGAGCTTCCCGAACAATTTTGGTTCCGTGTCTGTCTGTCTGTGGTCAATCCTTGTCCCGGGCAAAACTATACTAACATGTGGTCCGATTTTGATGAAATTTTCAGGGATTGTGCGGGTTAGGTCCTAGACGGTCCCCTATCAATTTCAGCACCTTCGGACCAATAAGAGCGAGTGCGCATGCGCAAACGTGAATTTCCTGGAACCTCGGTTTCTCGGTTTCTAATGAACCGATTTTGCTCAAATTTGGAGGTTAGTTAGGGACTAACTTCTAAGAGACACCCTATAAGTTTCAATCAAATTGGTCAAGCAATAGCCGCTGCGCATGCGCGAACTTTAAATTTATTGTTACAACCAAAACTCCGCAACTATTCAACCAATTTCGATGAAATTTTCAGGGATTGTGTGGGTTAGGTCCTAGACGGTGGACCGCTAAATAAAATTCTACGTTGAAAATACCAATAGTTCTATACGTCCATGTTACAATGAGTGAGGAAGCTATACTGCCCACCCAACTTGGCAGGCTTTTTTTATCGGCAGAGAATCAACTTGAAGGAAAAGTCAAGTGGCAGGAGGGAGGAATAAAGCCATTCAGGTAGAGCTGTGTAACAGGAGAGGGCGATGAGTACAAGTGTAGACAGTTATGTCGAGGACTGGAGGTGTCGACCTCATCTCCAGGTAAACTCGTCCCGGCTGTCGATGAAGAGACTCGCCTGATGCTGATTTACGGCGACAACTGATAATTTGGTGCACCCGTCAGGCGGAGAGATGTTATGATGGGAGGGGAGGTAGTCGAGATAGGAGATCAACCTCTCCCATGATCGGTCGGTTTGCGAGATTGAGGCGATGCTGCAATCCCCGTCGCGATAGCCATCTGCGGGGAGATCGTGGATGGGCTCATCGCTGGAAGGTGGGAGTCCGGGAGATTGGAGATTGGCTCAACGCGCGGCCTCTCAAGCCAATCAAGATCAGTACAGATGACTAGATGTTACTATGCAGGCCACAGAACACTAACATTTTGTGACTAATCAAAAGTTGTAGCAGACGAGGACACAAAAAGAACCGATTTTGGTTCATTATTTTGGAATTGAACGAACCTCAAAACTGAGTACAACTCGAAGAAACGAGCAACGATCATTTTGGTCAGCTGAAAATTGAACGGAGATTGGCCTCTTGGGATTCACACTCGTGTTTCTGATTTATCGTAAGTCCAACCCCTAAGTTCTCATGAGGATCGAACGGTTGGTCTTACAGAGCTCTGGGTGGTCTCATTCGATTCTAAAAATTCACTAATACTTTGAATTAAAGAAAATGCAATACCTTAATTCGAAATTTTTTGACCTAGGGCGACTTGAAAATGTCAACCCTTACAAGTGACCTACATCTACCAAAATCTTCGGGCACAAATAGACCCCAAATGGAGCCCATGTACCAAATTTCATCAATATCGGTCCATAAGAATTAAGGAAAGTGCCGCAGACGGACGGCCAAATTTTTATTCTATTTTTGAATTCTACGTACTTTGAAAAGTAAACCAACAAATTTTGAGGGTGTGTTAAAAAACTTTTTCCTTGGTCGATTCCAAAGGTTCATTATTGATAATATAGCATTTTTCAGTCAAATGAAACCTTTTTTCAATCAAATGAAACTTCGTACCAACCAAATGAAACTTTGTTCCAATCAAATGAAACCTCGTACCAATCAAATGAAACTTTTTTTCAAACAAATGAAACCTTATTTCAATCAAATGAAACTCATTGGTCCAACCATAAAATATGACTTTATTTAATATTGTTGCGAAACAAGTTAATACAGAAGCACTAGGTACAAATTAATTTAATGGAGTGGGTGTCCAGCAGCTGCAGCAGGCAGTTTCATCATCATGTTAATGACGAAGTTGGAGCAGTCTGTCGAGGTGATTAGAAGTAACACGGGTGAGACGAAGGAATGTGAGAGACGCAGAGAAGCATTGCGAAATCTACAATGTGCAGTGAGAAGGAATACGAGAGTGACATTGCATAGGAAAATAATGCTGGCGGCGCTGCGTTGAAAAGACACTGTGACATTGCATAGAGAAGGAATGCTGGCGGCGCTGCGTTGAAAAGACACTGTGACATTGCATAGAGAAGGAATGCTGGCGGCGCTGCGTTGAAAAGACACTGTGACATTGCATAGAGAATGCTGGCGGCGCTGCGTTGAAGAGACACTGTGACATTGCATAGAGAAGGAATGCAGGCGGCGCTGCGTTGAAAAGGCACTGTGACATTGCATAGAGAAGGAATGCTGGCGGCGCTGCGTTGAAAAGGCACTGTGACATTGCATAGAGAAGGAATGCTGGCGGCGCTGCGTTGAAAAGGCACTGTGACATTGCATAGAGAAGGAATGCTGGCGGCGCTGCGTTGAAAAGGCACTGTGACATTGCATAGAGAAGGAATGCTGGCGGCGCTGCGTTGAAAAGGCACTGTGACATTGCATAGAGAAGGAATGCTGGCGGCGCTGCGTTGAAGAGACACTGTGACATTGCATAGAGAAGGAATGCTGGCGGCGCTGCGTTGAAAAGGCACTGTGACATTGCATAGAGAAGGAATGCTGGCGGCGCTGCGTTGAAAAGGCACTGTGACATTGCATAGAGAAGGAATGCTGGCGGCGCTGTGTTGAAAAGGCACTGTGACATTGCATAGAGAAGGAATGCTGGCGGCGCTGCGTTGAAAAGGCACTGTGACATTGCATAGAGAAGGAATGCTGGCGGTGCTGCGTTGAAAAGGCACTGTGACATTGCATAGAGAAGGAATGCTGGCGGCGCTGCGTTGAAAAGGCACTGTGACATTGCATAGAGAAGGAATGCTGGCGGCGCTGCGTTGAAAAGGCACTGTGACATTGCATAGAGAAGGAATGCTGGCGGCGCTGCGTTGAAAAGGCACTGTGACATTGCATAGAGAAAGAATGCTGGCGGCGCTGCGTTGAAAAGGCACTGTGACATTGCATAGAGAAGGAATGCTGGCGGCGCTGCGTTGAAAAGGCACTGTGACATTGCATAGAGAAGGAATGCTGGCGGCGCTGCGTTGAAAAGGCACTGTGACATTGCATAGAGAAGGAATGCTGGCGGCGCTGCGTTGAAAAGGCACTGTGACATTGCATAGAGAAGGAATGCTGGCGGCGCTGCGTTGAAAAGGCACTGTGACATTGCATAGAGAAGGAATGCTGGCGGCGCTGCGTTGAAAAGGCACTGTGACATTGCATAGAGAAGGAATGCTGGCGGCGCTGCGTTGAAAAGGCACTGTGACATTGCATAGAGAAGGAATGCTGGCGGCGCTGCGTTGAAGAGACACTGTGACATTGCATAGAGAAGGAATGCTGGCGGCGCTGCGTTGAAAAGGCACTGTGACATTGCATAGAGAAGGAATGCTGGCGGCGCTGCGTTGAAAAGGCACTGTGACATTGCATAGAGAAGGAATGCTGGCGGCGCTGCGTTGAAAAGGCACTGTGACATTGCATAGAGAAGGAATGCTGGCGGCGCTGCGTTGAAAAGGCACTGTGACATTGCATAGAGAAGGAATGCTGGCGGCGCTGCGTTGAAAATTCACTGTGACATTGCATAGAGAAGGAATGCTGGCGGCGCTGCGTTGAAAAGGCACTGTGACATTGCATAGAGAAGGAATGCTGGCGGCGCTGCGTTGAAAAGGCACTGTGACATTGCATAGAGAAGGAATGCTGGCGGCGCTGCGTTGAAAAGGCACTGTGACATTGCATAGAGAAAGAATGCTGGCGGCACTGCGTTGAAAAGGCACTGTGACATTGCATAGAGAAGGAATGCTGGCGGCGCTGCGTTGAAAAGACACTGTGACATTGCATAGAGAAGGAATGCTGGCGGCGCTGCGTTGAAAAGACACTGTGACATTGCATAGAGAAGGAATGCTGGCGGCGCTGCGTTGAAAAGACACTGTGACATTGCATAGAGAAGGAATACTGGCGGCGCTGCGTTGAAAAGACACTGTGACATTGCATAGAGAAGGAATGCTGGCGGCGCTGCGTTGAGAAGGACTGAAAGAATACTCGACTCGATGTCACAGTGATCAGTAATATGGTTGGACCAATGAGTTTCATTTGATTGAAATAAGGTTTCATTTGCTTGAAAAAAAGTTTCATTTGATTGGTACGAGGTTTCATTTGATTGGAACAAAGTTTCATTTGGTTGGTACGAAGTTTCATTTGATTGAAAAAAGGTTTCATTTGACTGAAAAATTCTATAATAAACCAAAAACCCAAAAACATCACAAGGAAAAAGGAATGTGAAATCGTAAAGAAAGATAAAAGAAGCCGGAGTGAGTCCACAAGCATTAACAGTTTTCGAGTGAATGTCTTGTCGTTTATCAGTCCGGTGGATTCCGATGTTGACAAGACCACACCTTTATCTAGTAGGTATCTCCAGAGCCCTTAGGATCTTAGCGCCTCTGAGTCCTCACAAACGAGGAGAAGTTTGCCTTTCTAAATCCAGAGAGCTCAATCTGTCTTAGAGCTTGTTACGTTGAATTACTCCACGTACAAGATGCGCAGTGGTGGATTCAACTGTGCCCCACTAAGAATATCTTCTACACTTGCTTTCAAATATAAAAAACGCTGAAAATCATTGCCCAAAGGTTTATTATTTTCTGTATAGATCCCTCCCTACCAACCGTAGGTACCTACTACCTACTAGGGTATTTTTGTAAATTTCAACCCCAACCACCAACCAAATGGAAATGAAGGGTTGAAATTTTCAAAAATACCCTAGTACGTAGTAGGTACCTACTGTTGGTAGGGAGGGATCTATACTGAAGGGTGCTCTATACAGAAAATAATAAACCTTTGGGCAAAGATTTGAAGCGTTTTCTCTTTTTTTACCTACCAACAAGGTACTACCTACCACACCATACTGCCTTCACACCTTCACAATCAAGTTTATGAGAAAGAACTAAACGCTTCGAACTCGATTCGAAAAATAGAGAGCTTCATAAGGAAATTTGATTACTGGTTGCTCAGAAAGCAAAACTGAATACAAATCGAAGAAATGAACAGCGATCGCATTTTCGTCAGATAAAATTTGAACGGAGATTAGACCTCTTTTGAGATTCCACTCGTGATTCTGTTTTATCGAAGGAAAACCCTTAAGTACCTACTCGTAGGGAGCGAACGGTTTGTCCTGCAAAGCTCCGGGTGGTCTCAAAAATTTTTAAAAATTCAATACTAGGTATTTAAAATTGGTGAAAAAACGATACCTGTATTTTGCGCTTTCGAGCTAGGGCACTCTTGAAAATTTCAACCCTCAATGTCACCCCTTAGAAGTGACTGACATCAAACAAAACCTCGCGGCACAACTAGACCCAAAATGGAGCCCACATACCAAATTTGAACCAAATCGGTCCAGTGTTGCTAAGAAAAGTGCCGCGTACGGCGGACGAACGGAAAATTTTTTATTCGATTTTCGGATTCTACGTACCTTGAAACCTAAAACATACAATTTTGAGGGAGGGTTAAAATGTTTTCCTGCTCGATTCCTAAGGCAACTTTTGCAACTGACAACTTTTGAATCTTGAATGGCTACGAAATTTCCTGAGTTCAAAAAACAGTAACCAAAAATCCAACAGGCGTAGAAACACAAAAATAAACTGTAGTAACCTCTGCAACTTACTATGACCATGAATTTTCGCCTTTAAAAAAAATTTGGACCAATTATTCAGTGTCTGTCCCAGTGATGGGCCAAACAGGTAGTCTGCCATACTGAGGGGCTTGTGTCAATTCTACTTTGCTAACCCGTATCTCTCCGGGGAAAAGTAAGGTATAATCTAGTGGTATTAGCACCTACCACTTAGTTACTGCGATTTTTGAGTTGAATTTCTGTTGTCTGGTTAAGTGCTTTGAGCTCGGCTGATATCGAACTCAAGCCATTCACCGAGTGACGATATGAGAATTGTAGCATCTGCTTCGTCAGGTAGTCTTGAATATCCAAAGTTCCGGCCATCGGGTTCATTTGAAACTTGGGAAGTATATGAAAACCAGTAAAACTTTGTGTAATTTCGGGTCTGCAAAGGGATTGTAGCGCTCGTTATGGAAGTGTGCTAAGAACCACATCTCAATCCAATATACTTATTCATTGTGATGGAAATGTGGCTAATAAGTTGAATGTCAATGTTGAACTCAATATCAATTGGGAAGAAAAAAAATCTCTTGGGGACTTTTCAGTTGCTCGATTTACTTTCGATTAATTTCAATACCCAACGTTCGGTAATAAATTGGCAGCAAAATCGAATTCAACCCAAATTGTGATTTCTGTGGGTTAAGGTCCTGTTTTTCCTATCGCTTGAAGACCACTGGGAAAGATTGAGAGTAAGTCAAGAAAGGCAGATAAGCTCAGATATTGCTAACGTCTCTTCTGTTCATCACATACTGTTGAGTTGCAGACCTCTGGAATTCAGATCAGCTGTGTCACCGATAAAGCTAACTTCTCACCTGATCACCATAGAGCTCGGAAATTTGGCAGGTACACATCCCTTTGCAAATAATTGCAGTAAGAAGATACATTAAGGAGTGAACAAATCTGACCCTTCCCTTCAAAATACCAGAGGGGTATAAACTGAGGAGGGTTTAGTCTAGATACAACTTGGTACCAATCCTACCTAGCTAGAAATTCTTCTGATTTTTTAGTGTACCTGTTTAGGCCAACAAGTAGGCAGTAGCTATTTTTATTTTATCTAGTGTAGTTTTGTTTCTATGAACTGTGAAGGAGTGACTAGGTGAACTGAATCCCCGAACTTTTAATCCTCAATCCTGCAGCCAACGAGGATCGACGCCCCTCTTCGTCGTCACTGGTTGCGTCGCGACGCGCCCCACTTCAGTCCCTGCTTCGATTGCCTTTGATCACCATCTGCCCGTTTTCCAAAAAGCCTCATCAGCCAATACTTTCTTTCGTTAATTTTCTCAAACCATCTCCCGTGGAGTTCATAGTCGGCAATTCCAACGTCGGTTATTGTTCCGGAATTCAAAAAGTGAAACCCAAAATTCACTTGATCTTCCTAATAGGCGGACGCCTCTGGATTGGCATCACCTACGCCATTTTGCTGTTGGCTGGACGCGGATCCTGGTGAGTGAGGTCCATCTCTCCTTCTACACGACCTACATCTACCTACCACAGAAATTAAGGTCAGGATTTGTAGTATCTTACTCATACATCATCACACACTTGACGAGAGTTTCAACCCCGAAAATCCCTCGAAGATCCTTCGAAGAACAATTTATTTTATTCGCCAAATTTATATACCATTTCAAGTAGTGACCTATCATTATTATTGCGAAGGAGCTCCTTAGGTAGGGAATTTATAATTTATATACCGTGTACTATTTCTAAAATACCAATAGGTACTTTGTCGTTTTTATTTTTATATTATTTTTTTTCCCAAAAACTCCGCACCATTTTTTTTAAAGTTGTTCGTCGGAATAGTTGAAGCGCACGAAAATTACCGCAAATCACTTTCTGTAGCGATCAATCATTTTGGTAGCAGAGCGTGGTTGCAAAAACTGTTTGCAGGACACTCATTCTACTTCCAAATGCACATCCAAGTGGCATTGTAGATTTTGCAAACTTCGGCATAATTCGATGTTGTGTTTGAAATTTCTGAATTCTAACTCTAATTGTGAGGATTCAAGTAAACATCACGACAATACTTCTACTAATAATCCTGACCCGAACATATCACTCGCAACTTATGACGCTAGTGAAACTCAGGTAATATTAGGCACTGCCTGTGCTGAAATTTTGGATTCCAGAGGAATTTTCCAGCGCGTACGTTTAGTTGTTGATTCAGCTAGTCAATATTCATACATAACACAACGCTGTTTGAATCGTCTTGGACTACACTTGAAAAAGGTCTCCCGAAAAATATCTTGTCTAGGTGGTACAATGTATGACGGCGCGAAGGGTATTGTGTCATGTACCTTACGACCCCAGAATTCCAATGGAGTCAGTTTGGTTACAGAAGCAGTTGTTATCAAGAACATTACTTCATTTTTGCCCAATGTACCAATACCACCAAAGATATGGAGAAAATATCTACCATTCGAACTCGCCGATCCAAAATTTTTTGAACCGTCGTCGATTGACTTCCTTGTTGGGGCGGACTTATTCAGTGACGTACTCACAGGATCAATCGAAAGTATTGGAGATAATATGCCAAAACTGTTTTCATCTATTTTCGGTTTTATTGTAATCGGGAAATTCACCGATCCTCAACCGATTACTTATCCCACCTCCCTGTTCTCAATGGGAGGACGAGATGATTTGAGTTTTGATTTACAAAAATTTTGGACAATAGAGGACATCCCCGACGTCAATTCTCAAAATCCAGATGATGTGTTAGCCGAAGAATTCTTCAGAAATACCCACTATCGCCTACCGTGTGGAAGGTACGCTGTACGTTTACCTTTTAAAGAACCTGATTGCACACCTGACTTATCAACTTCCACTTCTATTTCGCTAAAGAGATTCTATAATTTAGAGTTGAAGCTTCGTAGAAATCCAGATTTGAGGAACCAATATTCTGAATTCATGATGGAATACGTTCACCTTGACCACATGGAGCCGACTTCTAATCAATCTAAATACGTTATTCCTCACCATGGTGTAACAAAGGAAGATCGCAATAAATTGAAACTGCGGGTCGTGTTCGACGCATCGTGCGCCACTACTAAAGGATCTCTAAATGACCATCTCTTGATTGGAGAACCCCTGCAGAATGATGTGAAGAACATTCTCATCAATTTTAGAGTCCATAAGATTGTATTCGTCACAGATGCTGTCAAAATGTACCGTCAAATAGTGGTAAATCCTATTGACCGTCCATATCAACATATTTATTGGCGGTTTAACCCCAATGAATCCCTACAGTTGTACGAACTTAAAACACTTACATACGGATTGGGCTGTGCGCCGCATATTGCGCTAAGGGTACTCAACCAGCTGTGTCATGTGTTTTTATTTTTATATTATTTTTTTTTCCCAAAAACTCCGCACCATTTTTTTTTAAAGTTGTTCGTCGGAATAGTTGAAGCGCACGAAAATTACCGCAAATCACTTTCTGTAGCGATCAATCAGTACCTATTTATCAATTTCTTATTTTTATATTGATAACAGTCATGAGTTGATTCGACTTATGACACATAATCCAAGCCATACAGTCTCACTCCAAACAAAACCTCCAAGGCGCGATTGAAACAATAACCTCTCCAGTATCTAGATCTAAGACCTGTATAAACTCCACCTTTATAAGAAAGGAAGATAGTGAAAGAAAAACACCCCCCCCCCCCCCACACCAACCGCCGAAAAAAGGGGTTAAAAACCGTCTTTATTTACAAAGGCTTTGTGAAGGTGGTCCCTCAGGAGATCTACCTCGGGGTTTTCGAGAGTGTAAACACCTCGTTGGCTTCCCGTCGGAAGAGGATTTTTAATAGAAACCGGGAAACGCGGGGGATCGCTTGATATTAACCACAGGGCTTCAGGGAGAGGCAGGAAACCCGATGTTTGTCGAAGGTTTGGCTTGGAGAGCTGAAAAAGACCGATTTCTAGGTTCGATTTTTCGCCGATTCAAAAAACAGGGAAGTTCTAATAATTTAGCAAGAGCCAATTTCGAAGAAGATTAAAATTTCTACTCGCGTTTTACGGTTTAGACCTTCCTAAACAGTTTTGGATTCGTGTCCGTCTGTCCGGAAATCCTTGCATCGGGCAAACCTATAGGAATTTACTTTCTAAATTGAATGATACTTGGATTGTGCGGATAGGCTAGTAGAAAAAACAAAAATTATCGCTCCTAGATGGATAGTAGCCACTAACTAGATTGTAAAACCATTGAACAACCACAATTTCTCCATTTTACATCCGAAATCAATGACATTTCCAGGTAGTTGGGACTCTCCATAAACGTGATCGTCATGTGGTCACCAAATTTGGAGGGGAGTGGTGGGTACTTGGATAGTGACATTTGAAGATTATATAGGAAACTATGTGCCACGCCTTTTTGGTAGACTTTGTTCTTATATCTATTTACTTACGTAAATATTTTATGTTTTCAATTAACGTCTTCTTCTTTTTTATTGATCGATAATTTTTTTACGATATTTAGAGGATACTTGAAAATTTAATTTTCTACCATCTACTGTGAATCGGATTACCTATACGGTACATCAGTATGGCTTTCGACAGAAACATTCCACGATCGATCATCACATATAATGAGGAATTTCACCATGTCGGAATTTCCTATTTTTGACCCCAAAATCGAATTCAGCACCTCGAAAAACCCCCTGAGGCAAACTTTCAGCCCGAACTTCCTAATTTACGAAAAAACAAAACAGTGTAGAAAATACGAATGTTTAAAAAAACCGGGAAAATGACGTCATGCTGGAATAGTTCATTTATGGCCGCTTGAAGCGCTGAGATTGAGAAATCCATAGTCCCCAGATGCGAAATTTCACGAAACAGTAAAGTTCGAAATCGAAAAACTGAAGAAAAAAATGGAAAAAGCAAGATGGGGAAAATTAGGTTTCCCCCGTTTTTGTTTGATAACTTTTCTCTAAGAAAACACGATTTCGTTGTCCCAATGGGCAACACTGGGAGGAGACGACGATCCGAACAGCCCAATCAGCGAGCGTTCCCGCTCCACGTCCGTTTTCCCGGTTAGTTTTGAAATTAAAAATTTTGATTGTCACCCAAAAATAACAGGAGACTTATTTTCCGAAATTAGCCCGATTTTCATCTATCCCACACCATTAACTATTCAGGAAAAATGCAAAAAGAATTCGGTGAAATTCCTCATTGAACAAGCCCTCGAGTAAAAGAAAGTCTGATCAGCCGTCTTCCTTGACGTCGCTCAGGCGTTTGATAAAGTTTGGCACGAGGGACTCAACTACAAGCTGCGCAAAAATTTACCAATAAAGTATGCTGAGCTGCTTCAGTCTTATCTCACGAATCGCTACTTCAGAATAAAGCAAGATGCTGCAGGAGTCCCACATGGGAGTGTTCTTGGTCCGCAGTTGTACCGTAGACTGGGGTGATAGTGATCAATTTCTACAGTTTTTCCTTGAAAACTACCAGTGTAATAATTTTAAAAAATCTGAAAAAAATAGTTTATATTCTCCCACATTTACGAACAGTATCCTATATCAAACTTTGAAATTTTGTTGAATCAAGCTCATTTAAAAAAATAATCAAATTGATCAGTATCACCCCCCACATAGGGGGTGATAGTGATCACTAATTTAAAATCGAACTTAGACATATTAAAAAAATTAAAAATCGAACTTAAACAATTAAAAATTGTTGTTTAGTACCCTGAGGTAAAAAAACCAATAACAACTCATTTCAGAACAATTTTTATTGAAAAACTAATGAAAACCAACTCTTTACTTATAAAAATCAGAATAAAGCCAAAATTCAAGACTCGTAATATCCTCTTCAGTATTTATTATTATAATGAGACCATTCGTGGCACTTGATTAGTAACTGACAAGAAACAACTTATTTTAAAGCACTTGTTACCAAAAATAATGATTGACCAATCACTTTTTGATAGTTTCGGGGCATTTCGGCCGTGATCACTATCACCCCCTGAAAATGTTTTGTTTTTAACAGATAACCAACAGTAGTAACACGGAAAAAACAAACTAATTGCAGATATTTCATGCTTATACCTCTAGTAGAAACAAAATCTTTTTGCTAGAACTTCACCACACAACACCCGACACCGGCACAACAGAAGTTACAATCACAATGTCAGCTGGGCCTGATTTTGAGATTTGTTTATTTCCTTATCAGCTACCTTGGTAACCTAGACTATCGGGCGGGAACGATATCCCCCCAGAGAAAACATTGCTACGAACACATAACACGAAATAACTTTCCATTTAGGACTGTGTGGAGCGCTGCAATCGAATGCAAATAAAAAAAGGCTTGTTGATCAGTATCACCCCAGCATATCAGTATCACCCCAGTCCACGGTATGTCCTTTATACCAGTGATCTCCCAGAAATTGGAATGAACACCACAGCCACCTTCGCAGATGATACAGCGATTTTGGCTTCTAAAATTCAGAAAAATGCATTGGCTAATGGGGAGACGGTCGAAGTTGTCAATCCAGAACAAGCTTACATTGTACAACCAAGTCCTTGAACCAGTCTCGGCTTATGGATCTCAGCTTTGGGGCTGTACGGCTTAGTCAAATCGAGACATCATCCAAAGATTCCAGAACAAAAACGGTTTTCAATGCACCATGGTACTTTCGAAACGAACGTCTCGATCATGAGCTTCGGATCGAAACAATTTACGATACTGTAAAGAGACAAGCTGTAAGACATCTACATGGGCTAAGATGTCACATCAACGAGGAAGCTGTCCAACTCCTTGATAGGTAAAAGTGACATCAGAAGATTGAAGCCTACCAAACCACTTGACCTAGCTTACTTGTGAAGCAGTGAAGCAAACATCCACCATAATTAACAAAACTCAGTGATGTATCTTAGTTTTGAACACTCGTCCATATTTTCAAATAAATACTGTTTATAAGTTATACATGATGCAATAAAGAATATTGAAGGAAAACGCTACAAATTATTACACAATGATTTATTATTTTTCTATAAATAGATAACAACTGCAAAGCCACCAACCATCCAACATGAAGAAAAACATCGACCGCATTTCGGTCAGCTAAAATTTAAACGGGGATTAGGCCTCTTTTGCGAGTCACACTTAAATTCTCGTAGGGAGCGAACGGTTTGTCCTACAGGGCTCCGCGTGGTCTTAAAACATTCTAAAAATTCAATACTATCTTAAATTGATGGAAAAACGATACCTTTATATCAAAATTGTTTGAGTTAGCGCGTTTTCAAAATTCATTTTTCAACCTTTAGAAGTGACCTACATCAACCAAAATCTTCGGGACACAACTAGACCCCAAATGGAGTGAGGAGAGAGCCGCGTACGGCGGACGGATGGCCAATTTTTTATTCGATTTTTGGATTCTACGTACCTTGGAACGTAAACCAACTAATTTTGAGGGGGTGTTACAAAATTTTTTTTCTTGGTCGATTCCAAAGGTCTATTATTGAAAATAATAAACAAAAAAGGCCATTCATGCAGCACGAACTAATGAGCGAATTTTCAAAGAAATCTTTTTTTCACACTTTTCAGGGATCGTTTCAGAATGTTCCGAAACGGATTTCAGTGAAGAAATTTTTCAAAAAAGTCCATTCTAAAAATTTTGAGAACATTGCAAAAGCTTCATTTTCCTTTAAAATTCGGTAAAAAAGTCTGCCAAGTGGGTGTGGCACATAGCTTCCTCGTATCCATAACCCGATTGTGTAGATGATCCGATGCATAGTAGTTGATCTCAAAACATCAATCTCTAATTACCTTGCACTACCCTCATAGGGGACTCTTCACGTCAACCCGCACAATGTCTGAATATTAATGAAAATGTTACGGCAGTTGCAAGGATTTCACGTTTGAGCATGCGCACAAAATACTTCCAATTTGTGGGCCATGATTTTCATGGTGGACCATTTCCCACACCAACTCGCATAATTCCTGAAAATTTCATCGAAATCAGATTGGAAATGTAGAAGTTATGGCTATGACAAGGAAATACACGTTTGCGCATGCGCAGTGGTATCAGTCCGGGGGCAATGATTTTCATAGGGGACCATCTACACGCCTACCCACACAATCCCTGAAAATTTCATCGAAATCGGATGAGAATTTTGGAAGTTATGGCAGCTATGTTGCAAGGATTTCATGACGGACCGACAGAAAGACACGGTACCAAAATTGTTCAGAAAGGTCTGAAACATAAACGCGAGTGGAAATTTTGATTTTGGAGAAATTTTTTAACCTAAGTGAAAAGAAAGCTTCTGCTTCTACCTTGGTAGACTCGGAAGCAAAAAACCTGTACGGTAGAGGTAAGTATGGTCACGAGGAAGCGATGAGCTACACCCACTTGTACGAAAATAAGTGTCACTATCCTCGACCCAACTAAAATGTGAAAAAGGCACTTTTGAAAATGAGCAAAGTACTGCAACCGGCAGGAAATACACTATGTGAACAATTTCCAGTAGTTTTAGAAAATGAATGAACAGGTCAGTGGCGTCTGGTGAGAATATTCGTGAGGCAAACAGGTTGGCCAGTCACAGAGGAATAAACAATAATGAAAAACGCTGCAAATTATTACACAAAGGTTTATTATTTTTCTGAAGATCAAGCGTCAGCTTTACCCTCGTCACTACCTACCAATCATGTTTTCGCTTCAAAATGTTGTTTATTTAGATGAAATAAAGCCTTCACACTCCATTTGAAGAAATAAAGAATTCCTTGGTTTAGAAATTTGATTACAGGTTGGTTAAGGAAGCAAAACATGTACAACCCAAAGAAACGAACATCGATCGCATTTTGGTCAGCTAAAATTTTTAAGGTGATAAGGCCTCTTTTGCGATTCACACCCGTGTTTCTCATTTATCGTAAGTTCAACCTTCAAGTTCTCATGGAGAGCTTATAGTTTATCCTCTGGGTGGGTTCATTCGATTCTAAAAATTCAATGGTACCTATCTCAAATTGGTGAAAAAACAATACCTTCATAACGAGAGTTTTCGAGAGACGTTACAGCCCTAATGTTTCCCCGCTTAGGAGTGACTGACAAAACCTTCGGGGCACAAGTAGACCCCAAATGGAGCTCTTATACCAAATTTTATCAAAATCGGTCCATGATAATTAAAGAAAGTTCCGCGATTTTTTTATATTCGATTTTTAAAATATACGTAGTAGCTACCTACCTCAAACGTAAACCATCGGAGGGTTCAATATTATGCAATTATTTCCATGTAGTATCAACAAGAAAAACGATTAGGTACAGTAAAATCGGGAACGGGACACCAGTCAGCGCCAGGCAGCCGTTATTTGCGGTGGCGAAAAAACTAAGTTTTCCTTCCTTGAGATAATGTGATTGGATGGATATCTTATGTCTTGCCATGCATGGGTTAATTAGTATCCATGGCTCATCTCCCAAGTTTCTCTGCTTTCAAGGTCACGAAACAGTTCTCCGATTGTTTGCAACAGCTGGTAGCGTGGTAGTGGGGGTACAGCAATACTAGACCCCGCGCTGACCCCCTGCCACCCCACCAATCGTCGCCTCTCACTCTAAACAGTCCCGAAAAATTCATTTTTTTGAACTGCTTGCCTTGCATCGCTTTGCCACGCGCTAGTTCGCTTATCATCTGCAATCATCTACATTATCGACCTCTCCAATTCTGTGGTGTGTTGCGGGTTAGTATCCAAGGCAAAATACGTACTTTCTTATTCCATTCTCCTATTTCATCTAATTTACTTAGTAATAATGAAAAAGTACCTAAATTATATTAAAATTTTCCTAAATTGGCTATTATATTACTTGCAAAAAATGGGAATATAGGAGAATCTCAACAAAAATTAATTTATTCATTTTGCTTATTTTTAGTAAGGCAAACAGTGTTTGCTATGTTTGCCTGGAGGAGGCGCCACTGGTACAGGTGCGTCACGTCAAGAGTAGTTTCGGTACTTTGCAACAACATCCAGTTTTCCACTCGCATCATCTGGGGAGCCCGAGAATTGGGGAAAAGCTGTGAGACGTGTGGGTGGATAGGGTAGGTGGATAAGTAAAAGGCGAAGACTGATAGGGAATTGATTGGTAGAATATTAATGGATCTCAGACCCGGCGCAGGTCCATATAAGTAGGCAGAGCCATGCCTTCCCCTTGGAGCTGACACCTACGATCTCCATTGTTGAGACCTTTTCCTCCGTCAGGAGGCACGTAAAATCGTGATTACGATCGGAATTGCGACGGCCACAGATTGGTGAATAATGAATTGCAAGCATTATATTTTAGCAGCCGATTGCCCGTGAGTTTCATGAGCCCATTTGGGTTTGTTGAGGATTTCACTGCAGAAATAACCACGACCTTAGGTAACATGACGTTGTGAACATGAGAGAAGTTTGTTGCAACCCAGTTCATTTGATTTTCGCGCAAAGATTAGTTATACCGCACCCAGGGGTGTGCATTTGTACCACAGGAAATGTTGGCTTCAGATCACGCGGCAGACTTTACTCCCACCCAGTCACCTCAAGCGGTCCCTAACAGACAATGCACGAAATTGCATAAACTCCACATTTAAGTACGAAGGTCTTTTATATTTTTATTTTTATTTATAGCCTTTAAACTTTGATAACAGGAAGTGTCTTTCATGTACCCACCTAAGTACAGGTTTTCTGTACTTTGGATGTTCCTTAAATAGTCTACGAGCAACAACAAGCCTGAATTTACTACGAGTAAGTAGGAGAAAATGATGCATTCCTCTTGGTAGCTTACACTGGATCTTGTCACCAGTCGTTTTCCCAACGAATAACATTCATTTTCTGTTCCCACCGTTCAAAGTCAAAATATTCGAATACGAGAGGTGTAATTATGTTTCAACCAAATCTTATTCTGTAATATTTTAAACCCTCAGTAAGGTCGGGACAAAGAATTTACAAATAAAAGAGGAAACTTTTCGTTTACTTATTATGGAAATTTGGAGATGCGAAAAATATCGTAACTTTCTTCAACTGTCTACCAAAGGAATAAAATCACTCGCGATGAGATTGTGGAAAACCATTTTAATAAAAACGGAGTTGAGTAGAACAATGTCTATTTCCAAGAAAATAATGAGTTACAAGTTAAATCGATTTCGACGGTTAGGTCATCATCAGTAACAAACAATAATAAGTGATTGTTTGTTACTGATGATGACCTAACCGTCGAAATCGATTCAACTTGTAACTCATTATTTTCTTGGAAATAGACATTGTTCTACCCAACTCCGTTTTTATGTCTACCAAAGCTTGAGCATGGGATCTGAGGGACACCCCTAGACCCTCGAATCATTCATCTTATCAACAAAAGTCAAACGAGTAAATCACAGTTTTTGTCATCAAAGATATCTCGGTTTCGTTAGTATAGTTTTCGACTATTGTAGAATAACTTTAGAATCACTCTATTGAATAAACTACTCTCATCGCCAAGGGATCTTACGACGCTGCCAAGTGACAGACACTTTCCTACCCACCGCAAAATCACAATCTGTGTTAAATCAAAACTAGAAAAAGTTGACATTTTTTAAGGATATGGTGGACGGCCACTTAATGCTTAAAAGTTTTAGAGATTTTACTCCGAAAGTTATGAACTTTTTTTCAGTTAGTAAACGGGAATGTGCTCAGAACTTATTAATAAAGAAAGCTGTAGTAGAAAGCTAGTAGTTTTTTGATATTCCACTTTAATTTTGATTAAATTTTTATATCTCTTTATTATCAAGTGTTATGTATACATACAGGTTGGACATGTTTTTGACAAATATTTGATTAATTCCTAGAAAACAAGAAAAAGTTAATTAATTAAATTTTTTTTCTCGCAAAATCGGCAATTAAAGCTTTTTTTATTTGGTTGAGATGAACTCAGATCACTTTGAAATTGGTCAACCGACAGGCGTTTTCGCTCTCAGACATGGATAAACTACTCTCATCGCCAAGGGATCTTACGACGCTGCCAAGTGACAGAAACTTTCCTAACCACCGCAAAATCATAATCTGTGTTAAATCAAAACTAGAAAAAGTTGACATTTTCTAAGGCTATGGTGGACGGCCACTTAATGCGATTCTCAAAAAATAGATGGCGTTGGTGGCGGGGCAAAAGTTTTAAAGATTTTACTCCGAAAGTTAAGAACTTTTTTTCAATTAGTAAACGGGAATGTGCTCAGAATTTATAAATAAACAAAGCTGTTATAGTAGTTTTTGATATTCCACTTTAACTTCGATTAAATTTTTATATCTCTTTATTATCAAGTGTTATGTATACATACAGGTTGGACATGTTTTTGACAAATATTTGATTAATTCCTAGAAAACAAGAAAAAGTTAATTAATTAAATTTTTTTTCTCGCAAAATCGGCAATTAAAGCTTTTTTTATTTGGTTGAGATGAACTCAGATCACTTTGAAATTTTGAAATTGGTCAACCGACAGGTGAGTTAAATGTTAATAACTATTGGCATCTTCCCTCTCACTCACACACTTGTCGTCCCCCATGGCCTTAACGTAAAGCTGATTTTTTTTTCCATTTGAACATTAACAGCCTGAAGCATCGAACAATCTAAATTCTTGTAAGCTGCTGGCGTTTTCGCTCTCAGACATGGAAAGACGAGCCCTAAGTAGTAGGTATGCCAATTAAAGAAGCATGGAAACATAAACCACTAAAAAACAATCAGAAACGAGGGTGGCTGCTCAACATTTCTTTCCAACTGTGAGACAAATTTTTAAATATTCTAACACGCCTTTTAGACATCCTTGACTCACATTATAGCCGCATTGTTAGATGATATCTAGTGTGACGGAGGGATCATCCGAAATCCACATTACCGCTCCATTTGGCCGCACGTTTCAGTTCATCAGAACATACCCGGCACCCTGCCTTTTTGGCACTCATCCCACTTTGCATACATGGATTTTCGACTTATTAGGGGGATTTACTTGAGGGACGTATGATGTCCCTAAAGTGAAGAGTTCAAACTGGATGCGTTTTGGCCATATAACCCTCTCAACGAGTTTAAAATAGTTACTGAAAGCGTTGACCCTCAAAGAGTGAGTACATCTTTCATGCATAAAAAACCGATGTCCCATTAATGAATGAAATAATTATTCAATTAGCTAATTTATAGAAAAAATACCTACCTAAGCAATTTGTCTCATCTAGGCCTTGTTGCCTGACTGGTTTATTTCGAACTACACGTTGTTTCATCATCATTCTTACAATGCATTAAAAACCTACCATTATTCAATCTGTTTATCCTTTGTGATCTTATATTTAACTGTACACATCTTCTTTTCCTTCTCAGAAAATGAACGAGAAAATTCCGTCATCCGTCTCAAGAGGTCTTTATGTTAAAATTAACTAGTTTCTAAATTTCTATCCAACTAAACTTCAATCCTTACTTGTGTTTGATAGGAGGATAATTATGTTCTGTCGTTTCAAGACTACTTTGTTATTCACCTACCTCTTTTGTAAGCGTTCCTTTTGCCTTGACTGTAGGCTACAAAAGGTTGTGTTTAGAAGACTATTCAAGCAATGAAAGGAAAAACGCTGCAAATTATTACACAATGGTTTATTATTTTTTATTTTTCTATATAGATCACTCTTCTGCAAAGCCACCAACCATCCAACATGAAGAAAAATATCGATCGCATTTCGGTCAGCTATAATTTGAACGGAGAATAGGCCTCTTTTGCGATTCACACTCGTGTTTCTGATTTATCGTACGTCCAAACTTTAAATTCTCGTAGTGAGCGAACGGTTTGTCCTACAGAGCTCCGGGTGGTCTCAAAAAATTCTATAGAATCTTAAATTGAAGAAAAAACAATACCTTTATATCTAAATTTTTTGAGTTAGGGCGTTTTGAAAATTTCAAAATTGATTTTGGAACCCTTAGAAGTGACCTACATCAACCAAAATCTTCGGGGCACAACTAGACCCCAAATGGAGCCTACATACCAAATTTCATCAAAATCGGTCAATGCTAAGTGGCAAAAGTGCCGCGTACGGCGGACGGCCAAATTTTTATTCGATTTTTGGATTCTACGTACCTTGAAACGTAAACCATCAAATTTTGAGGGGTGTTAAATTTTTTTTTTCTTGGTCGATTCCAAAGGTTCATTATTGAAAATAATAAACCAAAATGGTGAAGTGATTTCGTATACAAATATTTCCTTGCTTTCAAAATAAAAAATTGCATACATAAACCTCAGGTTTCCATTTTAATTCACCCTTTCTCGATTATCCCTCAATTACCAGGTATTTTGTAAAGTTTATGGCATGGGTTCTTAATTTTGAATTCACATGCCTGAAAGGCATACATCCCTCTAAAAGTATGCAGGGAAATTTCGAGAAAAGGAGTCCCTTGGAGTGTTGCTTATGTATGCCTAATAGGTAGGTATCCCTCCCTACGAGAATTTGAATCATGTCCCAGCCGTAGTGTTAAGAACCAACAATCTTTTTGGAGCACTTTAAGAGTACAATACAGTAGTTTCTAAGAGGTATTTTAGATTCCAAATGTCATCGAAATAGACAGGATTCGGAGCCAACTTTGCTCCAACTAAAGCAACTATTCTGGAGAACTTGATGAGAGTAGATAATATCTACTTTATTATATGTAGATAATATCATATATTATATGAGGTAAATGAGTGCAGGTATCTACGCCTGAAATGTTGTGATACAACTCCTCGTGGAGTTGTCACTGAGCATTAACTGTCTGCTGAAACTTTCACTCTTTCTGATATCACAGTAATCAGATTGCAGACTCCGACCTCATCCTGATGGATGATCCGGATGCACTTTGAGATTGCAGAACATCATAAAGAACAACTTGATATTGTGAGGGATTTTTGGACAATAAAAGTCCCATGTGGTTTCCAATCACTTTTATTCGTGAAACTTTCAACAACCCTCTGGTTGCCATTGTCAATCCAACAGCAAGAGTACAAGATTTTTGTGTGGTGAACAAGTAGCCAATACTGCGGATAACTAACGATTAGTTATCTCTTGGTGTTGGATTGACAATGGCAACCAGAGGGTTGTTGAAAGCTCTCCACGAATAAAAGTGATTGGAAACCACATGGGACTTTTATTGCCATAAAAACCCCTCTGACTTGAGTGTTGCTTATGTATGCCTAATAGGTAGGTATCCCTCCCTACGAGAATTTGAATCATGTCCCAGCCGAAGTGTTAAGAACCAACAATATTTTTGGCGCACTTTAAGAGTACAATACAGAAGTTTCTAAGAGGTATTTTAGATTCCAAATGTCATCGAAATAGACAGGATTCGGAGCCAACTTTGCTCCAACTATTCTGGAGAACTTGATGAGAGTAGATTTATGAGGTAAATGAGTGTAGGTATCTACGCCTGAAATGTTGTGATACAACTCCTCGTGGAGTTGTCACTGAGCATTAACTGTCTGCTGAAACTTTCACTCTTTCTGATATCACAGTAATCAGATCGCAGACCTCATCCTGTGGATGGACTGAGATTGCAGAACATCATAAAGAACAACTTGATATTGTGAGGGATTTTTGGACAATAAAAGTCCCATGTGGTTTCCAATCACTTTTATTCGTGAAACTTTCAACGACCCTCTGGTTGCCATTGTCAATCCAACAGCAAGAGTACAAGATTTTTGTGTGGTGAACAAGTAGCCAATACTGCGGATAACTAACGATTAGTTATCTCTTGGTGTTGGATTGACAATGGCAACCAGAGGGTTGTTGAAAGCTCTCCACGAATAAAAGTGATTGGAAACCACATGGGACTTTTATTGCCATAAAAACCCCTCTGACTTGAGTGTTGCTTATGTATGCCTAATAGGTAGGTATCCCTCCCTACGAGAATTTGAATTATGTCCCTGCCGAAGTGTTAACCCTAGAATGACTTCTGGGGTCCTTTGGACCCCAGCGTCAAACTTCTTTTCGCCATGCCACTTTTCTCTGAATCACAGCTTCCCCTCTCCCCCTCCTAAATACACCTCTAACCCTCTCCTTCACGATTCCACTACCAGATAATTCAGTTGCCATCTAGAAATCGAAAAGTGTGCGTACAAAGTGGCTCTGGGGTCCAAAGGACCCCGTGTTGTAGTTAACGTGTGATCTTCTGTGCTTTCGTCGGGAGTCAGAGTCGTGTTTCTCACCCATTTTTTGTAGTTTTGTTTTTGTTTTTTGTGAATAGCATGGCGTCAAAACCTTAGTTTACTAACCCCGAAGACATCCATCGTGTGTTACTAGAGCTAGAAGGGGAAAATTTTGAATCAACCATACCAACGTCTCTCAAACTTACGATTCGGCAGATTTTGGGAGGAACCCCTGACGTTGCTTCAATTTCCAATGAAAAAACGATGCTTGATAAGAAACAGCGATGTGCAAAAAGCAAGAGGGAAGAAGACAAAAAAACCAAAAGATTGTGTCAAGGATGTAAAAGACCAATGTGCGATGAACATCGTTCAGCAAAATGCTATGAATGTAGCGAATAGTGAAAATTCTCGAGCTCGGACATTTTTCACGATTTTGAAGATCCGTTTTTGGTTTATTATTTTCAATAATAAGCCTTTGGAATCGAGCAAGAAAAAAAAATTTTAACCCCCCCTCAAAATTTAATGTTTTACGTTTCAAGGTACGTAGAATCCGAAAATCGAATAAAAAATTTCCGTCCGTCCGCCGTACGCGGCACTTTTCTTAGCAACACTGGACCGATTTGGTTCAAATTTGGTATATGGGCTCCATTTGGGGTCTAGTTGTGCCGCGAAGCTTTTGGTTGATGTAGGTCACTTCTAAGGGGTGAAAATTAAGGGTTGAAATTTTCAAGAGTGCCCTAGCTCGAAAACTCTCGAAATAAAGGTATCGTTTTTTCACCAATTTTAAATAGTACAGAATTTTTAAAAATTTTTGAGACCACCCGGAGCTCTGTAGGACAAACCGTTCGGTCCCTACGAGTACTTGAAGGTTTTCCTTCGATAAAACAGAATCATGAGTGTGAATCGCAAAAGAGGTCTAATCGCCGTTCAAATTTTATCGGACTAAAATGCGATCGCTGTTCATTTCTTCGATTTGTATACAGTTTTGCCTTCTGCGTAACCAGTAATCAAATTGCCATATCAAGCTTTCTATTTTTCGAATCGAGTGTGAAGCGTTTAGTTCTTTCTAATAAACTTGATTGTGAAGGTGTGAAGCCATTATAGTGTGGTAGGTAGTACCTACCAATAGTTGGTAGGTAAAAAAAAATTTGTAGGTAAAACAATGTTTGTAGGTAAAAAACGCTGCAAATCATTGCTCACTGATCACATCACTGATCAGCTGAGTGAGCTCGAAAGCCATTTTCAATCCTATTGAATGGAAGTGCTCTTCCAGGCGTCTCCAGCATTCGAGGAGATCTTCTTCACTCTTCAGATCACTGATCAGCTGAGTGAGCTCCGAAGCCATTTTCAATCCAATTGAACGCAGGAAGCTGAAATTTGAGAGGGAAGGTCAAGGGAGAATACAGATGGTGGTAGGTGCTATTGATGGAGAACCAGTGATCTATACAGAAGGATGATCTATACAGAAAATAATAAACCTTTGAGCAATGATTTGCAGCGTTTTTGATTTTGATTCAGAAAGTATTTGAATTTTGAAATATTAATGTCTTGGTTTTTTGAGAAGCACATAGAATTTCGTTTTTTTTTTTCAAATAATGTAAGAAAATAAAAAAGTTTCGAACGTATTCAAAGTTTCCATTTGTTTACTGTTAAAAAAAAATAAAAAATTTCACCAATTTTTGTTTTGTTTCGTTCCTTTTCTTTAATCCCATAGAGTGAAGAAGCGAACTTGGTCGAAATAACAACTAGAAAAATAAAAATAAATAAAATAATAGGTGTGGGGTCCAGGGGACCCCTGTTGTCAGATTAAGGTGAATGAATAAGGTTGTCATTCTAGGGTTAAGAACCAACAATATTTTTGGCGCACTTTAAGAGTACAATACAGTAGTTTCTAAGAGGTATTTTAGATTCCAAATGTCATCGAAATAGACAGGATTCGGAGCCAACTTTGCTCCAACTATTCTGGAGAACTTGATGAGAGTAGATAAGGTAAAAGCACCAATAGTGGACACTTTAAGGAAATGTTTGCATTGAATTCTCAATAGATATGATGGATTTTGTTTGAGAACGATAAACCTTCATTTTTTACATTCTCCGACTCTTCTTCTTTTGATTCCACACCCAAAATCTCTAAATAATTCACTTTAAATATTTAAAAAATAATAATTACAAAAAGCCTACTATGTGGGCAAAGTGGACACCAAAATTTCCTTTCGTTTCTATAGTGGACACTTTCTGCATGTATAGTGGTCATCACTCGTGTACTGCCTTTTTCATGGGATTTATGCTTTAAATGGGGTCTGTAGGCCAGGACATTGAAAAAAATTGTTCAAGTATAAAAAGTAATAGATTATTATCACATTTACAGTAGGTAGATAGGAAAAAAGTACAGATTTCACATGACTGTTTTCATCAAATTGATGAGGAAATCATTTTTCGATCACAAAAACCCACGAAATACTTTACTTTAGTCATAAATTTGTTTTTTTACAACTGGAACAGGCTGTTGGTTTACATTTCAAGGTACGTAGAATCCAAAAATCGAATAGAAATTTGGCCGTCCTCAGTACGGGGCACTTTTGCCACTTAGCATTGACCGATTTTGATGAAATTTGGTATGTAGGCTCCATTTGGAGTCTAGTTGTGCCCCAAAGATTTTGGTTGATGTAGGTCACTTCTAAGGGTTGAAAAAAAGGATAAAGGGTTGAAGGAAAAGGGGTTTGAAATAAGGGTTGAAATTTTGAAAACGCCCTAACTCAGAAAATTTTGATATAAAGGTATTGTTTTCCCATCAATATAAGATGGTATGGAAATTTTAGAATTGTTTGAGATCACGCGGAGCCTTGTAGGACAAACCGTTCGTTCCCTACGAGAATTTAAGGGTTGGACTTACGATAAATCAGAAACACGAGCGTGAATCGCCAAAGAGGCCTATTCCTCGTTCAAATGTGTGCTGACCGGAATACGATCGATGTTTTTCTTGAAGTTGGTTGGTGGTAACAATGGCAAAACCGTGTTCTTTGCAGACGAGTGATCTATATAGAAAAAATAAAACTTTGTGTAATAATTTGCAGCGTTTTGCAGCTGTAGCCAATGGGATGCCATTTTTGACCTGTATGATCACAATTAGACTTGTTGTTTCAATAGTGGACATTTGTGATTCAAAAGATGACACCCCCTGTCCACTATTGGTCCCCATGAACAGAATGATCTCAAATTAACGTAGCATATACAGCAGTATATTGAGAAAAGTTTGAACACAAAAAAAACTCAGAATAAAAAATCATTCATGTTTCAAAAGTGGACACCCAGTGTCCACTTAATGAACATTGGTTGTTTAGTGTTAGTTAAGTGGACACAGGGCCTAAATGCTCACTCAGGATAATTTGCAAGAAATCCTTCATGGAAACTAATCTATACTATCTACTTGAACGTCACAAAAAAACCAGAAGTCGCTCGAGCAATTATAAATTCCAAAAATACTGTTGCAACATACCTGTCTCCTAACGAGGTTCAGCAGCAAACACTACGTGCTAGCGAAAGACCTCAACTACGCCACTTTCAAATGGTTATTATTCTTTCCCATGATGCTCTGGAGTATCGGTAGTTCTACAGTAACTTCATAGATGACACAACCTACAAATTCCATGTATTTCAAAGTAGTTTGGCGCCTATTACTCTTATTTTTCACATTTATGCAAGCAAGTGTCCACTATTGGAACAGTGTCCACTATACCCCCATTTACCTTATATAAGGTAAATGAGTGGAGGTATCTACGCCTGAAATGTTGTGACACAACTCCTCGTGGAGTTGTCACTGAGCATTAACTGTCTGCTGAAACTTTCACTCTTTCTGATATCACAGTAATCAGATTGCAGACTCCGACCTCATCATGATAGATGGACTGTGAGGAGTGGTGACATAGTAGAACATTATAGAGAACAACTTGATCTGAGTGAGATACTGACCGTGCAATGGGATCTCTGTGGGGCTGCTGGATACGTTTTTCTTGGAGAGAATTCCACTGATGTCAGAGCAGTCGGACTGGGGAGCTCCAGACATGCCGGTCACTGCGGAGCAAATAATCACAACGAACACCAAAACCGAACTCATGTTTTTGACTTCCGCGAAAATGATAAAAGAGAAGGAAGATGAATCGCGGGAGAAAATGGGGAAAAATCGGCGACGGGATCACTGCACCTGAAGACGTGGGGAGGCCATGCACAAAGGAAGTGTTTTGGTTAGAGGGGGAGCACCCGAAATCGAAGGTGAACGGGAGTAGAACTGGGGAAGCGACCGTCGACACCGACACTCACGCCCGCGGTGATTCACTGACCTGGCGGTCCCCTCCTGCACCCTCGGCGTTCCTCCCACCCGTGAGAAATCGACGACAGCGAATTCTGTCGGCCCTGCAGTCCAATCTGAGGAGAGCGGGTGCGAAACTGGTCAACGAACCTTGTACGGTCACAGAGGGAATGGGTCGGGGAGGGGGGGATTGCATACCTGGAGGTACGGGTTCCCTAGGACACGAGTTTATACAGGCGGTGGGAAGAAGGGGATTATGGGAGATCGGAGATGAAGGAGGGGAGAGAGGCATTTCGATTGCCGAGGAATGCACAACATTATGCACCTGAGATGGACTCATTCCTCTACAGAGGCCACATCTGCACCCACAATACGCAGCTGCAATAGAACAGAAACTTGAGAGCGTAAAAGTTGGAGGGCAGGTAATATGAAGCAGAGATGGGCGAATTCTTATTCATAAATACGATTATGAATAAAAACCATATGTGCAATTTATTATGATTTATTATTATGGATGCGAATACAATCGTATTCACACTTTGAATACGATTTTCCCCCGTATTCGTATTTTGAATAAGATTTTATGATTTTTTCTATGATTTCCCTAAAAATCGAATTTTGGTTTATTATTTTCAACTAGCTGAAAAGCCTACTGAAAGCAGGCAAAGACTATTCCTCCGACTCTCCTCCCGCCCCCAACCCCTCCGACTCCTCTCGCCTCCGACTCCTCCCGCCCCCAACCCCTCCGACTCCTCTCGCCCCCGACCCTTCCCGCCCCCAACCCCTCCGACTCCTTTCGCCTCCGACTCCTCCCGCCCCCAACCCCTCCAGCCTACAACTCTCCCTCTGCCACGACCCCTCCGTGCATACGTACGTACGTACGTACGGTTGGCGTTTTATATAATTAGATAATGAACCTTTGGATTCGAACAAGAAAAAAAAAATTTTAACACCCCCTCTAAATTTGATGGTTTACGTTTCAAGGTACGTAGAATCCAAAACGCTGCAAATTATTACACAACGGTTTATTATTTCAATATAGATCACTCGTCTACAAAATCACCAACCATCCAATATGAAGAGAAAAAGAAAAAATTTGAAAAAAAATCAAGAAAAAAATCAAAATCACCAACCATCGATCGCATTTAGGTCAGCTCTAATTTGAACGGAGATTAGGCCTCTTTTGCGATACACACTCGTGTTTTGATTTATATATATATATATTTCAATATAAACCCTTAAATTTTCGTAGGGAGCGAACGGTTTGTCCTACAGAGCTCCGCGTGGTCTCAAAAAATTCTAAAAATTCTATAGAATCTTAAATTGAAGGAAAAACAATACTTTTATATCGAAATTTTTTGAGTTACGGCGTTTTCAAAATTTCAAAATTGATTTTTTAACCCTTAGGAGTCACCTACATAAACCAAAAGCTTCGGGGCACAACTAGACCCCAAATGGAGCCTACATACCAAATTTCATCAAAATCGGTCAATGCTAAGTGGCAAAAGTGCCGCGTACGGCGGACGGACGGCCAAATTTTTATTCGATTTTTGGATTCTACGTACCTTGAAACGTAAACCATCAAATTTTGAGGGGGTGTTAAAATTTTTTTTTCTTGGTCGATTCTAAAGGTTCATTATTGAAAATAATAAACCAAAATCGAATAAAAATTTGGCCGTCCGTCCGCCGTACGCGGCACTTTTGCCACTTAGCATTGACCGATTTTGATGAAATTTGGTATGTAGGCTCCATTTGGGGTCTAGTTGTGCCCCGAAGCTTTTGGTTGATGTAGGTCACTTCTAAGGGTTCCAAAATCAATTTTGAAATCGCCCTAACTCAAAAAATTCCGATATAAAGGTATTGTTTTTCCTTCAATTTAAGATTCTATAGAATTTTTAGAATTTTTTGACACCACGCGGAGCTCTGTAGGACAAACCGTTCGCCCCCCACGAAAATTTAAAGGTTTAAATTGAAATATATATATATATAAATCAAAACACGAGTGTGAATCGCAAAAGAGGCCTAATCTCCGTTCAAATTAGAGCTGACCGAAATGCGATCAATGATTGGTGATTTGGATTTTTTATTTATTTATTTTTTTATTTTTTTTATTTTTTTATTTTATTATTTTTTTTTTTTCATATGGATGGTTGGTGATTTTGTAAACGAGTGATCTATATAAAAAATAATAAACCATTGTGTAATAATTTGCAGCGTTTTTTTGTTCGTCGCGGAAAACTATCTAGTTGTGCACTACGTCGCCGGAATTTCGAATTTTACCTTTTAAGGGGAGGAAAGGGGGGTTAATGCTCGAAAAACGTGCGTTTTTGGGCTTAATCTTGTGTACTCTGCCCAGGCCTTAGTTCTCAAACGAATTTCGTGGTTCTTTGTTCGTTTGACGCGGAATACTATCTAGTTGTGCACTACGGCGCCGGAATTTTGGATTTTGCTCTTTAAGGGGGGGGGAAAGGGGGGGTTAATGCTTAAAAAATGTGCGTTTGCGTGCATAATCTTGTAAAATCTGCCCAGGCCTCAATTTACAACCGATTTGCGTGTTTCTTTTTTTGTTTGACTCAAATAACTTCCGAGTTGTACATGATTTTACCAGAGTACCGAAATTCGCAAGGGGAGGGGGTGAGTGGGGGGATAATATTCACAAAATATCCGATTTTTCAATATTATGGATCCTTTACTGCTTACTAATAGTACCCAAGCTTTGAAATTGAGGAAAAATTCTCGTTATACCTCCGGATTTCCATGAATTATTCTCTGTACCACCATGGAACTAATAGTGGTGCCACCATGGTGCCATGATGCCATAAACCGCTTATTTCGTGTTTTTTTTTGTGTTTCACCTTGAATACGGATGTGAACTTCGACGGACTGCCTACCAAAACTAACAGATGAAAGTTCAATGTTACGACGTATTTCCGCTTTGGTGCCAGACTGGCACCATTGTTGGCGTTGGGGAGGTGTTGGGGGGGGGGAGGGGGGGGGGTGAACTCGAATTCGCATGTTGGGTATCGTAGATCATGGATTTTAAAATGCTCTTCAGATTCGAGGCTCCCATGCCACTAGAAATGTTAAGGTGGATAATGGTGGGGGGGGGGGGGGGTCAGTATTTCTTGCCTAAAGTAATAAATAAATTACATCGAGTGAAACAGTTTTATCGCTTACCAACTGGTTAAACTGATCTAATGCTTATCCAATGGGACGTCCCCTGGAAGGCTTGCATTACTAAACAATATGTTTGAGGATTAACTTCCTAAAGTTTGTTTGTGAGAAGTGTATAAATTTTGTTTTCTAGCTATTATTCTTTCATTTATTACATTTGAACTATGTGCAAATTGGAAATTGAAAAAAAAATCAAGTGCTTTCAGGAAGAAGTGGCATAAATTCTCACCCAAGCTCAAAATAGCAGTTTTAACCTCTACCTTGGTGATGTCCCGGAACCACCTTCATCATACGTGAGGCTGGAAGCTGACCGTAGTATCCGCCTGTTTCCGATGCGTTGTTCACTCACCAACACAAAACTCACGAATCGTAGGCGAAATGACTATAAACCGAACTGCCTGTCGTTGAGGCCCGAAATAGGAATGGTAGGAAAGGCACTTCATTCGAAACGTAGGTATCCTGAAATCTACCAAGAAAACCCTCGATAGAGAAATAAAACCAACGCAAAACCCCGAACTCGGATCTAAACAATCACAGAAAACTGGTACTGGAATCTTGTAAAGTAAAACTTACAGGGATTTAATTAAACAACGCCTAATTAAATAAGTAGTATGATCATGGCGCGACGCGAAAGGGGAATTATGAAAATCGTACAAGAAAAATGTTTCAAGGAAATCAGCGTTTTTTTCGGTTTAAGTACATTGAGAAGAGATGTGAGGCTGAAACCGAAACAAATGACGTACGCCGCTAGAAACAAATGTTTACCTTCCCGCTAGATTTCGCGCAGGGCGTTTTAGGGGCTGAAGATCTCTTCCGGTCCTTGTTCGTAGTAGGTACTACAATCCTAATAATAAATATAGATTTTTTAGTATGTAATGCATGCATTCCAGGGGTCGTCCCATTGAATAATGTGTAATTCTTTTAATATCAACCGTAAACGATAAAATATTCTTATAGAATCTCTGAGGGATCGAATAAATTAATTTTCCATGACTTTTTTCAACAAATTTAGATAGTTTTCTAATTTTAGAAATGGATGGAAACTCCGACGATCCAGAATGATTAAAATACGCGTTTATTGTGAAATTTACCAGGAAACGTGAGCCCTTCGAACTGAACGCCCTTCCTATAGCAGTTCTACAGGGTGTCACCCTTTCGGGCGCACCACCGGGCAGGGTTCGATTCTACTACTAATTTACAACAAAAAACGTCTCCTAGCAATTTTGTTTTAGAGGCTTCGTTTTCGAGTTATTTCACTTTTAAGATTTTTTTTCGTGTTTTCGACCTTACATCACTAACTGGATGGACTAACTGGCTGGATCACTTACATGGACTAACTGGCTATAACTCCCTTAATTGATGGAGTAAATTGAAATTTGATTATATCAATGGAAAGAGGGTCAAATTTCCTACCTCCCTAATGGGGTTGTAGAAAATTTCAAATGAAACAAACGGGTGTAAAATAAGTCAAAAGTAAAAAATTGGTAAAGTTTCCAAAATTTTCACTTTTTCAAAGTTTGTTTCTCGAAACGTCGTGGGCGGAAATTTCCATGCTGTAAGCCTAAAAGTTGCATGTGAATCCCAGCTTTCTAACGGTGTAGTCATTTTTTTAAAACACCTCTTATTCAGTTAGAAAACGACGTTTTTAGGGCAGAAAACGTTCATTTTCGGGTGTAAATCGGCGTTTTTCACCAGAAATTCTTTCCAACTTAATAAATCATTTGATATGAAATTTTACGTACTTTTTGACGCTGAATCGAATGGTAACACTTTCCGATCTCCTCGACAAACAAAAGTACTTTTCAAGCCTTTTCCTTTGGGCAAAGGGCTCAATCTAGTTGTTCGTTTTATTCAAAATTGTCATTAAGGGAGGTCTGGGTTATTAATGACTCGTACTTTGTTGACTTAGGTACCTAATTTTTGCCCTCTGTCTTGAAAATATTGTCCCGATCATCTGAGGAAAACTTTATCTTTTCGATGGATAACAAGTTGGGAGTCGAGGACTCAGTTGTAGTACCCTGTTTGCTTGAAGGGGCTTGAAAAGTACTATTTGTTTGACGAGGAGATCGGAAAGTGTAACCTCTCGATTCAGCGTCAAAAAGTACGTAAATTTTCATGTCAAATGATTTATTAAGTTGGAAAGCATTTCTGGTGAAAAGCGACGATTTACACCCGAAATTGAACATTTTCTGCCCTAAAAACGTCGTTTTCTAACTGAATAAGAGGTGTTTTTAAAAGAATGACTACACCGTTAGAAAGCTGGGATTCACATGCAACTTTTAGGCTTACAGCATGGAAATTTCCGTCCACGACGTTTCGAGAACCAAACTTTGATAAAAGTGAAAATTTTCGAAACTTTACCAATTTTTAACTTTTGGCTTATTTAACACCCGTTCGTTTCATTTGAAATGCTCTAAAATCCCATCAGGAGGATAGGAAATTTGACGCTCTTTAAAATGATATAATCAAATTTGAATTTACTTCATCAATTAAGGGAGTTATATCCATTTTAGTGATGTAAGGTCGAAAACAGGAAAAAAATCTTAAAAGTGAAATAACTCGAAAACGAAGCCTCTAAAACAAATTGCTAAGAGACATTTTTTGTTGCAAATTAGTAGTAGAATCGAACCCTGCCCGGTGGTGCGCCCGAAAGGGTGACACCCTGTATAGAAGGCGGTTGACAGTTCTTTCTCTCCCATAAGGGCCGATTACACGAGCAACAAAAGTTGCGCAACTCCAAAAAAATTGCACTAGAAAAGTTGTACGCAACACAAAGCAATAAAATTGCCTCGTGTTGCGTCGAGATGTTGCAAGGAATTAATTGCACTGTGCTGCACCAATAAAGTTGAGCAATAGAAATTGCTCAATTGTTTCGTTTACACGGGCGACAACAGTTTGCGCCATGGACGGTGAAGAGGTGCTCGTCGCTGCTGCTTTGGTCGTCGTCGCTGCTGCTGCCAACCAAAGGAAAAAGAGGGGAATTTGGCAGCGCCAGTTTCTGAGCCAGAGAGAATGTGGGTTGCCTCTCACCTCTGAAATTCTGTTTGACAGTGATCTATTTTTGAACTTCGCCTGAATGTCAAAAGCAGATTTTGAAATGCTAATTGGAATGGTTGGACCCCGAGTCTGCAGACAAAATACGAATATGTGGCTGAGCATCCCAGTGGCAACTCGAAGGAAGTGGCTCTGATTGAAGGAGTTCATTGAAAAAAGCTTGAAAACTCTCAATGTGATTGGCTGTTTCGTTCCCTCTCGCGACCCAAGGCCGAAAAATTGCCGCAATAGTGCAATAATTTTCCAAACCCCTTGGACTTCATTTCAACACGAAGCAACAGTTGCCGAGAGGGCTCGTGGGCCTGAAATGTTGTACAACTCCCGTCAATTAATTGCCTGCAATCTTCGGCAACTTTTTCGAGGAGAGAATAGTTGTCCAACTTTTTTGAAATAGTTGCGCAATACTTTTTTCTGCAATCATTGCCGGAAAAAATCGCTCGTGTAAAAGGGCCTATAGTTAGTTGTCCCCCCTTATCGGACGAGTGATGAGTCAGAAACACGAGTGCAAACCGCAGATGAAGCGAGCCAAATTTCGGCTCATCAAATGCGATTTATTCGTTTCTTCAAATAGAATTTCATGCCAACCACCAGTAGAGCGCCTACAACTTTTTAGAATCGAATGAGACCACCCAGAGCTCTGTAGGTCGAACCATCCGCTCCCTGTGAGATCTATCACAGGGGGTCTCAGTCGGTCGCCGTTCGTTCCTCAGTATTTAACGAAAAAGTTACCTAAATTTGAAATTTTAAAGGATTTTAGAAATTCATCAGTGCACGGGCCTTGGGAATTGAAAAACTGAAATATTGCCGCTGGAATCATCAAAATCGAACTGTAATTGCCAGAGAAAAATGGGAAAAACTACTGAATAAACGGTATTTCCTATATTTCTCTGGCAATTATAGTTCGATTTTGATGATTCCGGCGGCAATATTTCAGTTTTTCAATTCCCTAGGGCCGTGCACTTATGAATTCCTAAAATCCTTTAAAATTTCGGTACAACTTTCTAAGTTTTTGCCCCTTCAATTTCGCGAAATACTAGGGACGAACGGCGACCTACTGAGACTGAGATTGTAAGGGTTAGACTTACAATCAGTAACTGGAATGTAGAGACTGCTGACTGACGGAAATAGGCTTAATATCCGTTTTAATTTCAGCTGGTCGAATGAGATCATTGCTCGTTTCTTTGAATCGAATATCGTGTTGTACATTCTTATCAACCAAGGATCAAATTTCGAAATGAAGACACCCTCATTTCATGTTGATCGAATCATTGGTAGCTACATTTGTTTTTTGGTTGTCTTGAATTGTCATTTGTTTTTGGTGGACCAAATTTGTAGGGTAGTGGTTGGTGTAGGATTCAAGATTAATTATTATTATCCACAAGATACGTACGTCCATCCATAACAATTAACCTTTTGAGGCTCTAAGATCATGTAAATGAAGATGTCGTCCAGCTTCTCAACACAGATGAGATCCGCTTAAAAGTCATAAGAGCCACACGATCTAATTCACTTAGTATGAACATCGTGAAGTGCAAATTTCAGGACAATAAGAACTAAGTGAAGTATCTTAATTTTCTCAACGTGCACTCAGAAAAATGTTGCTTATAAGTTGTAACTTGGTGCAATATAATAAGTAGTAATTTTAAAAAATTGTAGGGTAATGGTTGGTGTAGGATTCAAGATTAATTATTTTTATCCACAAGGTACGTTGTCCTCAACAATAATTCGTTTACGAATAAAAGTTCAGGTAATTTGCGATAGATTTCAATGGTGTATGGGAGATAGATGCTGTTTTAATAAAAACGGAGTTGAGTAGAACGTTGTCTATTTCCACGAAAATAATGAGTTACAAGTTATAAAAAAAAAAAAAATCTCATCGCGAGTGATTTTATTCGTATAGATGCTGTATTTCAATGGTGTATGCTGAAAGAAGATAGATTTCTGCAATATCCTCGTGATTCATTTCATAAGAAGTTAAGTGAACTTTTCTTTCGTCAGAACTTCTGGCTTATGATAAATACAATAATATGCAGATCCTTAGTCTCTTGCGTGTAGATTGGTAGGTAGGACCTTATTATAGGTTAATGGGTATTTAAAAAAAATTGTATCTACCCATGTAAATGCCCAAGCAGAACTAAGGATCTGAACCAAGTAAGGCCCCTCCAGCTGTGTCTGCATTGGTATATCCCTGTTCTCTCCAAAATGAAACATAAATTATTTCCTTCTCTATATTTCTACCAGCAAGACTATCTCCCTCTTTTAAGGAAAGGATTCTCACCATTGATTCCTACTTTTCACAAGGCACAGGAGCGGTACCAACAAATTTGATTCCCAAATTGCCAACTGAAACCTCTTGGAAATCTCGTTCAACAAACATAAGAATACCCCACTTTATTCACCGAGGTCAATAATAAGTCCCTGCTTACCAATCTACAAGCAAGATAGATACAAGTAAGACTGAGGATCTGCATCTTGTATACCTACACGGTGTCTACACTTGAGATGGGCATGACTTCAGGGTTCGATTCTGCAAGGTATTTCCAACAAAAAATGTCTCTTTGCAACTTTCTTTTAACCCACTCAAAATTCCTTTTTTTCATTTTAAAGTTTTTTTCGCGTTTTCGACCTTACGGCACTGATACGGTCATAACTCCCTTATTTCTCTTGCAAATTCAAATCTGACTACGCCGCTGGAAAGAGCGTTAAATTCCTAAGCTACCTAGTGCAGAACCAAAATCTTTCAGCAATAAAATAGTTTCAAAAAATCAAGTCAAAAAGCAAACTTTAAAATTTATTCGAAACTTGACTTTCTTTGACCAAAGTTTTCACTCTGAATCCCTGCCCAATTCGATGGGCGCTCTTCGGAAAAAAACATGCTCAAATTGTCAGCTTTCCAACGGTCTATCAAGTTTAGAAAATAAAACCCAAATTGAGAGAGTAAATCGCAGACGTATGAATCACACCTACAGCATTAGTTCATATCATATACATATTATAAACATATACATATTATACATATTATAAACCTGGGGCCGGTCGGGTGGCGCCGGCCGGCGGGTGGGGGGGGCTCTTGCCTGCGCTCCCTTCACCCACTTGTGATCGGCACTGCCCTAATCGAACTTAAAATTTTTGTAATTGTACTGACATTTGTATTGCCTATTTTTAGGATGTGCAAAATAAAACTTTTGAATTTTTGAATTATCGATACCTTAAAGCACAAAGGAGCTATGTCCAAAAACGGAGTTTTGAGAAAAACGCAAAACAAGTTATCACCAGTGGACAATTCCTGAAATAATGGCATATTACACCAATCTCTTTAATATCTTCAAGAAATTTTCGAGCTATAATCGTCAAGAAGGTCAATAATAGTTTTGTTAAATTTGAGTTTTTCTGAAGTTGAAAAAAAATTAAAATGTGGAAGATGGATGGACATAGCTCCTTTGTGCTTTAAGGTATCGATATTTCCTCCGCTAGGGATAGTAAAGCATTTTTTCCTTGAATCAGCTGCATCGCATAATCTCAAGCTCTACCAAAATAGGAAGGTAACTGAGCGTATCTCGTCTGATTCATGAACTAATGCTGTAGGTGTGGTTTAGACGCTCGTGAGTAAATCAAGTTTGAATGCTACATATAGTTTTTATATAAATCATAAATATATACTTGTTTTACAGTAGCTAAATTTTATATATTTTTGAAGTACAAAAAAGTTAAATAAATAAACTTATATCGTTACCAGGCGCTGAATGGTTTCCTCGGGTCCCAAACATTTCTGGCACTGAGGGGATGTGTCGATTCTATTCAAGTAGGTATTGATTTGTTGTACAGCGCCCTGTTCGTAACCTGGTAATGGTTCTGTACAGGTTAAGGTCCCCTGTTTTTAACTTCTAATGAAATGAATCACGATTATTTTGTTCCCTCATGTAAGTCAGGGGATGGGGCGGTGGAGCGAGCGATGTCACGGCGGGCGAGTCAAGCCAGCCAGGCCTCCACGTCGGAGCGGCCCGAAGGGGGGCACTGAATCTTCGGAGTTCCTCGGTGATCGTCGGGCGTCGTCGGCTCCTCCCACCCCGGCAACAGCCAGTCACCCTCAGCCGAACTCCCACCTAGTCAGTCAGCTTTCTACGTTTGACCGGAGCAGTTGTGCGCACCAGGGCCGTCATCTTTTTGCCAAAGACTGGTGTAGCGTTTGTCACAGTTTTTCATCTTGTACGTACCTAAAGTCACAGTGGTACGCTCAACCCTTTTCTTCGTATTCTGCCGGCAACTACCTTCGGGCTTGTCGAACTCTCCTTGGACCTCTGTACTACCGGATCAGGCGCCTTCACGATTGGTACACCCCATGCCACACCCTTGAGACGACTCCAGGACCTCTGTAGTACGGTAATCCCCAGCTCATATTACTTCCAATTGTTTTGCTACGTGCCAGTTAACTCGCTACATTCCAGATTCTATATATTGTTCTTGAATAAGATTATTAATCGGTACAAACGCAACTTTGGTTAGTAGATTTATAGGTACATATGCAACCTATTGTAAGTTCAGTAATTGTGCAACCTTTCGGTACAAATAACAGTACGCCATCAGCATTTGTAATAATACGTATTTTGGTACCTTTGGTACGCTGTAATAATTCATATAGTATTTTCGATACACATAACGATACGCTTTTCTTTCGTCATATATCTTATTTGATAGTCATTTCGAAGGGTACATATTTTCAGTACGCCTGTCTTTTCTCATAAAACTTGTATTACTTATTTCAGTACTCATTTTGGTACAACTTACCTTTTGCATATATTTTACAGCCCACACTTAGTCTTGAATTGTGTGATATTATTTCGGTCAGTGCGCGTTGTGTGCCATTTCCTATTTACCAACGTGATACGTTTTATTTCCTAATATATATCTATATTTTGAAGTACTGTAGTTTAGGTACAAGTAATAAGCATATTATTTTGTTGACAACTTCATTTATTTCTTTAATACAATTCTTGAACAGCAACTTGTAACCTGTGTCGTCTACATTTCTTGTTCCCATAATCCAAGGTGTCTAAGGTACTAGGGGTATCAGTAATTCTCCTAGTATCATTTTGTGAGTTTCGCGGTTTTGAATTGCGCTACCATTGGCTCCCTCAGAGCATTTGATTTTAGACCCCTTCAAGTCTATTCATTATCATACTTTCAAAACCAACCAAAAGCTTACACTCAACCACTTCGAACGAAGAAAGGCCTTACAACCACTATTTATTTACTAGGTATGCACCGGATCATCTATTCAAAGTAATAAATACTAGGAAACTGCGCCACACCCGCTGGGCAGACTTTTGCAACTTGCAAAAATCCTTCCAATTTCATTCATACAAAATCCTTCTAACTATTTGAATAAACAATCTCGAGCACCTGTAGTTTTATAGATACCTAACTTATTGGAAATGTTTTTCATTTCCCCTGCACTTATCTAGTGGCTCATACAGAGCGGATCAAAACCTGTCTAGAACCAACTCAAACATCCAAGCTTGAGAGTAAATTAAATATTCAACATACGATCGATTGTTGTTCAAGGGTTGAAAAATACCTAAGGGCTGAAATTTTGATAATGCCCTAGTTTTAAAAAATGTACAGAGGTATTTTCATCAATTTAAAATAGTATTGCAATTTTAGAGTCAGAAACACGAGTGTGAATCGCAAAAGAGGCCTAATCTCCATTCAAATTTTAGAGTCAGAAACACGAGTGTGAATCGCAAAAGAGGCTACTAATCTCCATTCAAATTTTAGCTGACCAAAATGCGATCGCTATCCGTTTCTTCGAGTTGCATAATATGCAAAATATTATTTTGCTTTCTTAGCAACCAGTAATCAAATCTCCAAGCAATCAAATCTTCCATATGAAGTAATCAAATCTTCCAGTAATCAAATATCTTCCAGTAATCAAATCTCCAAGCAATCAAATCTTCCATATGAAGTAGGTAACCTCAGATCCCTATTTCTTCTAATTGAGTGTAAACATTTGTTTCTTTCAAATAAACTTGATTGTGAAGCGAAAATATGGTTGGTTGGAAAGCTGTGTTCTTTGCAGGCGAGTGATCTATACAGGAAAATAATAAACCTTTGCGTAATAATTTGCAGCGTCTTTGAAAGAAGACAATCATTCAAGTAAACGATACATAATGGAGTGAAGGATGAAGAAAAACAACAATAACAAATTAGTAGTTTTAATGCGTGAAGTCTAGTAAATGACAAATAATGATCTCTTCAGCATTTTTCCCGTAATTACGATTAAAAAAATAGACAAAAAAATTGAAATCAGTTGCAAAGAAAAATTCAGTTCTCTTCCCAAAAACATCAACCTTTTTTTTCAAATTACATCACTAAATATTTGCTGGACTCATTCACCGAGATTTCTCCAAGCTCCAGAATAGAACTGACAACCAGGAGCTTGTTCGTACACGTTCAAAACTTAAAAAAAAAAAAAAAAAAAATACATCAAAATGAACGGCTAGTAAACCGCAGATTGTTTTCGTAAATAATATCATTCAAAGTCTTGGTAAGAAGAGAACGATTTTTCGATACAAAACTCGCATTTTTATCCAGTACACATTGAGGAAAGAACAGTCTTGTCTACCAACACGCTGTTTTGCACCATATAGATAAGCATATACCTACGAAGGAAGATGTGGGGCCTTACAACTGCCAACTCAATCTTTACTCTTACAAAAATAAGGCAACATCTTTTGCAACAAAATGACTCTTTTTTTTCAAAAGGAATGGTAAAACCTTGAAAGGAGAGTAAATTCAAAAATCGAGGACTCGAATGACGAACAAGGTACATCAAGTGGTTCTCTGATGAAAACTCTTGATGAGCGATTCAACCTAAACATAATTGGCGAGGGACCTACAAGCTAAAAACATAGTAAAGGAAAATAAAAGATCGTACTTTGGAATAACTTCATGAACAAGAAAAATACAGTTTTCAGATCGCAAAAACAAACGTAGTTTAGTTGAGAAAATCTTTAAAAAACACAATATTTAGATCAAAACATCAGTCAGCAACTAGTGTAGCGCATATTGTTACCTACTGAAGCTCTCTACACAAAATATTCATTACTTTTCAATGAAACAATTCAAAACCAAAATCTTCAAAATGAACGAAAATGGCCCCTTTTTTTTAATTCAGTTTTTCTAACAAACGTATTACTAAATAACGGTAAAATATGTACAAAATATATTTCCATACGTAAGTACACATCAAGTAAACTTAGTAGCTAGGATCAAGTAAGTAAGCGTTGAATTAAGTCATAAAATTTTCAGTTTGGTTGTATTTTGTTTTCATCAATGTGGGAATAAGTAGCGTAATCAACTTGAAATTAAAACGAAGCTTTATGGCTCATCCGGATGAATCTGGTGGGATCTGCGCCAACTCGAGATCCGATAAAAATGGAACCAACGCAGGACGTGGCTTCAAGTGAAGATGATTTCTCTAGAAAAGTGCTTCGTAAAATGTGTTTCTCGTTTTCAATAAAAATGATCGATTATTCATCGATTACAATTTTTTTTCTTTCTTTTATCTGAGGAGTACCGGGGAGGGAGGGGGGGACATACCTCATCATAACGAGTTCGTAAACACAGTCATGAGATCGTGTTCGTAGAAGGCGATGACGAGCATGATGCCGACCCCGCTGAGGAGACCGAGCAGCTGGAGGAGGCACTGGCAGCAGGCTGAGCTACCGTCGCTCGCGTGGCTGCTCGTCAATTCCGGAATCTGCAGGCAAGAAGCGCTCATTTATTTATTTATTTAATACGGGCAAGCCCAATACAACGATAAAATAGAAAAATGTACATATTGAAGAGAAGCGCAGATGATAATAGATAGATAATAGAAAATAATAGAGGAGACAAGGTTAGGTGTTGATAGTCCATTTGCTTATAATTTTGTTTTTGATGACCTTCACTGAGTGATGAAAAATATCCAGGTCTGGGCACTTCTGGAGGGCCCGATTCATCACTCGGGGCATCCTGCATAGTGGGCGGTTGTATAGGTAGTTAGTGGGGGAGAATGGTGTCCAGAAGAGTTCGTGAGAACGTGTGGCCAATCGAGGGACGAGAAATCTAATCTCCGCCAGGAGAGCTGGTGCGTCCACCGATCCCCGAACCAATCCCAACAGGAATCCCACATCCGCTTGGTGTCTGCGAGCTGAGGGACTCATCAGGCCAATCTCAGCAGCCAGGGAATTGTAATCAAGGTTCTCCCGCGCAATAAGAAGCTTGTATGCCACATACCTTAAAAATCCACGGTGAATCCTCTCAAGTTGGCTGATGTGGCACTGGTAAAATGGATTCCAGACAACCGAGGCATACTCCAAAATTGGAGTCACCAGCGCTTTGTAGAGTGTCATTATAGCTGGTATATAATCGAAATCTCTGGTGTTCGCTTGATAAATCCCAAGACCCGCATTGCACGGCCAGAGATTGCCGAAATATGGTCCGAGAACGATAGATGACAGTCGAGGAGCACTCCTAAGTCGCGCACGGCATTCACCCGCTTTAATGGCCCATCGCCTATCATGTATAGGTGGAAAAACGGAGTCTGGGAGCGGTGGAATGTCATTACTGAACACTTCGACGGATTGAGAGACAAACCACTCGATGGGCACCAACGCACGAGGGGGTCAAGACTCTTCTGCAGCACCAAACAGCCCGAGGGTGAGGCTATGGTGTGAAACAGTTTCAGATCGCCAGCGAACAGAAGCAACCTAACCCCCTTGAATATGGTTTGAATATTGTTAATGGCCAATAGGAAGAGCAAGGGACCCAAATGGGAACCCTGCGGAACTCCTGATGAGGCAAAGAAGGGTCTTGATACGGTGTCCCTCAGACGAACCATCATAGATCGATCGGTCAAGTAACTCTCCATCCACGCAAGCAGGCACCCAAACACTCCCAGCCCGTTCAGTACAGATAGGATAGCTCGGTGGGAAAGTCGATCGAAGGCTTTCGAAAAATCAGTAGAAATGAGATCCACTTGATGCCCTTTACCCAACGCCTGGAGAGTAAATTCTTGGAATTCGAGAAGGTTGGTTGAGGTTGATCTCCCACGTCTGAATCCATGTTGGTTAGGGGTGATATGAGCGGAAAATGCAGGAGTTATTTGTTCACATATAAGTTTTTCGAAGATCTTGGGTATTGTAGAGATTGAACATACTGGTCTAAATTGTGCTACATCCGACTTATCTCCACCCTTGTGAATTGGCGTGATATAAGACGTCTTCCATTGGCTCGGGAATATTCCTTCAGACAATGATCTATTAAACAAAACAGTCAAAGGCTCAGCAAGGCTTGAGGAGCAAGATTTCAACAGAATCGGAGGTACACCGTCAGGTCCCGTTCCTTTTGAACTGTCCAGGCCATTCAGCGCAGCTGCCACGGATTCATCCGTAATCTCCAACGCACCCATAGACACGATATCCATTGATGGAAAAACCACATCACTGGAATTGGGAGTGAACACCGAAGAAAAGTGAAGAGCAAATAACTCAGCGATCGAATTTGGGTCATGGGCCGACAAATCACGTAGGTGCATAGTCTGCGGTAAATCGTTGGATCCTTCCCGATAGTTAAAATGATTCCAAAAAACTTTGATATCTTCGTGAATGGACTTTTGACAAGTCCAGTGCACCGGTGACGCGATTTGGCATAGTTTTTCTGACGAACCAACGATATTAGATCTTTTGTGAACCATTTCGGGAATGAATAATTCACCATTTTAGTTTTTGGAACGTATTTATCAATAGCAACATGAAGCAATCTGTATAGCCCAGCAACAGCATCCTCTAAAGAGGCAGAGAAGCACACTTCCCAACTAGAGGATTTGAAAAATTCATTCATGCTGTCATAATCACCCCGTTTGTAATTGTATGAAAATCGTTTAGAAGAGTGGGTAGAATTGGTGTGCGATGAAACGTTAAGGCTGAACTGGAACGGAGGGTGAGCACGATCTATGTCCACCAAAGGTTCAGACGGTTGCACCTTAACTTTATCGAAATCGGTGAGCAGAAGGTCGATGACGTTACCCGATGAATTAGGGAGATAATTAAACTGCCTCAGATTGAAGAGCTGTACGTAATCAAATATTGTTGAAATTTTGAGGTTTGAATTTAGCTTGAAATCCGTGGCTTTTCATACACGATAATTTGATGGGATAAGATAAGGGAATAATATCGATAGTGAAAGAGTAACACTCGTAACTTAGGTAAGTATGAATCAAAAAACGTCTGCCAAGTGGGTGTGGCACATAGCTTCCTCGTCACCGTAACCACTGTATACGTCATTGAAAATATTTATTCAATCAATTTTCTCAATCATAATCATAACTACTCTGTAACATCCCTGAAAATTTCATTGAAATCGGATGGAAAATGTAGAAGTTATGGCCGTTACAAGGAATTCACGTTTGCGCATGCGCAGTGGCTACTACCAGTCCGGAGGGGGTGATTTTCATAGGGGACCATCTAAATACTAATCTGTAACATCCCTGAAAATCTCATTGAAATCGGATGGAAAATGTAGAAGTTATGGCCGTTACAAGGAATTCACGTTTGCGCATGCGCAGTGGCTACTATCAGTCCGGAGGTGATGATTTTCATAGGGGACCATCTAAATACTAATCTGTAACATCCCTGAAAATTTCATTGAAATCGGATGGAAAATGTGGAAGTTATGGCCGTTACAAAGAATTCACGTTTGCGCATGCGCAGTGGCTACTATCAGTCCGGAGGTGATGATTTTCATAGGGGACCATCTAAATACTAATCTGTAACATCCCTGAAAATTTCATTCAAATCGGATGGAAAATGTAGAAGTTATGGCCGTTACAAGGAATTCACGTTTGCGCATGCGCAGTGGCTACTATCAGTCCGGAGGTGATGATTTTCATAGGGGACCATCTAAATACTAATCTGTAACATCCCTGAAAATTTCATTGAAATCGGATGGAAAATGTGGAAGTTATGGCCGTTACAAAGAATTCACGTTTGCGCATGCGCAGTGGCTACTATCAGTCCGGAGGTGATGATTTTCATAGGGGACCATCTAAATACTAATCTGTAACATCCCTGAAAATTTCATTCAAATCGGATGGAAAATGTAGAAGTTATGGCCGTTACAAGGAATTCACGTTTGCGCATGCGCAGTGGCTACTATCAGTCCGGAGGTGGTGATTTTCATAGGGGACCATCTAAATACTAATCTGTAACATCCCTGAAAATTTCATTGAAATCGGATGGAAAATGTAGAAGTTATGACCGTTACAAGGCCTTCATAATTTTATAGGTTTGCATGTATTTTGCAGGTGTAAATTTTAATTAATTTATTCAAACTCTTAATATATTGACTGATACTCATGGGATGTCTTGTGATTATTTAGCTATTTTAATATTCCAGCCTGTAATGTTTTTTTGCCAACTGTGATATACCAGTGATTTAAAGGGGTCTCAGTCGGTCACCGTTCCTTCCTCGTTCCGGGTTACTCTATTCTCTTACTCAAAGTTTCAAAGTTGTACCTAAATTCGAAATGTTCAAGGATTTTTGAGATTCTTTAGTGCAGCAGCCTAGGGAATTGGAAAACTAAGAGATTGCCTCTGGAATCATCAAAATCTAACAATGAATGAATGAATGAATGAATGAAAACATGCTTTTATTTGAAAATAAGTAAATCTTACATTTTTGTTTACAAGGAAACATGCAATAATCGTGGTCTCCCTGGACCGTCCGATGAGTTTGCCGCCTTTATTATTTAACTAGTGCTCTAATAATAATGTTATTGTACAATATAAAATTTGAAAAATATGGGTACTAAATAATGTCTGAAAAATAAATTCCATTTCTAATTTCCAAAATTAAACAATGTGTGGGCAATCAAGTTGTAAACGTGCATAACCGATATTTTCGAACTACTCAACAGTGAAATGAGTAACAGTTGAACAACTCACACCTTATATAAATGAGTCACATGAAACCATATTCAATCATGGCTGTACGCCTTAACTTCCAAGCCACTGAACAGTACCTTATCAAACTTAAATCACTTGACTTGATTAGTGCCAAGTACTCCTCCCAACCCAATTGGGTCCTCCCCAGGTATCGTCGCCTCACGCCCAACATCGCCGTGCATTTTCTAATGAAGTGATACGCATTTTCCACATCTCCACTACTACACAGCTCGCACAACTGATCCTGTGCCTCGTACGGCCTATGCTTCAGCGCCAGAAGATCCCCCCTGATCTTTAGAAACCATCTTTGAACTTGGAAGTCCTCGATCTTGCATAATGGTACCACATCACGTTCACCTCTAAGGGCTAAGTACTGCGGATGGTTTTGCGCGCTGAGTGCCTTCCTCTCAAATTCTGAACGCATCGACTGATCTATCGTCTCAAGGCTTTTATCGATCATTGCTTTCCATTCACTAAGCTCAATGTGGGGATTCAACGGGACGTTATACTTTAATCTCAGAACTTCCCACTCTTTCGCCCAGTATATATTGAGTTGGACGCATTTTTTTGCCAAGTAGTTTGGGAGGCGGTCCTCAGACATCTTCATCACTTTTAATATATAATAAAAATGCATTCTAAGGGTATACACGTACAGAGGCTTCAACTGGGTTTCCAAAAACACTATGTAATTTGGTGTACACTTCGGCAAAGAAAACACGGACTTCACGAAAAAACGCAGCACTCTTTCTACATTATCACTATAGACGAAACCCCAGACCTGTGATGAATAGCAGAGAATCGATCGTGAAACGGCTTCGAACACCTTAAGCTTTTCCACGAAAGAAACCCTTGGGTGAAACAAAAAATTCTTCCACATACCAGAGATTGCGAGCCTAGCCGTTTCACTCTTTTCAAGCAAATGGGGAGCAAAAGTGAGAGTAGGAGTCATCAGAACGCCCAGGTACGTAAATTTATTAACAACAACAATTTCCTGGCCTCTATACCACCATCTTTCCTTCGCACCCTGTTTGCCACCATTTCTAAATACCATTACTTTGGATTTAGCTAGGTTGAGCTCTAACCCCCACCTCGAACAGTAATCCCCCAGTCTGTTAATCAACCTCTGCAATCCGATCACACTGGATGACAGAAGAATTACGTCATCGGCGTACGCTAAATGTCGTACCTCACGATCTCCAACCCAAACCCCTTCTTCCAAAAACTCATGAAGATCGTTCAAAAAAATAGAAAATAAACTTGGCGAGAAAATCTAACAATGATTACCAGAGAAAAAGGAGAAAATCCGTTTATTCACTGACTAAATAAACAAAAATTTACTTTACGAGTAGATTTTTCACCCACAAATTCTATTTCTTAGGCACTATAAAGGTGGACAATTTGACGCCCTTTCCAAGGGTGCCCTTATTTTTACATTTTTACGGTAAATTAAGGTACTTGTAGTAATTTTAGTAACATGATCGAAAACACGGAAGAAATCTTAAATTTGAAGAAACTTGGGAAAAACAAGGTGTTAAAACAAAATTACTAAGACACTTTCTTACTAAAATTAGATGTAGAATCGAATCCCGGTTTTCAAGTTTTCCGGTCCTCAACACCCTGTGTATAAGAATGGACGACTTCTGGAAAATCGTTTTTTCCAAGGCAAAAAGAATTTTTTTTTTTCAATCGACTTGTTTGTTTGAAAGATATTTGAATATGTCAATGTTGCGCACATCAACTTTTATTTTTCAAAATTTGTTGGAAAAATAAAAGTTTAATGGAAAGCATTTAATTGAATTTAACGGATTCTGCTTGTGGGAGCCTCAACCTTGCTTTATTACACGTTTTTCTTGAGGAACGTCAGTGAGGAAGGAGAATTTCATGATGAAAATGGAAGTTTTAGGTATTTCATAGCACTTTACTGTGTTTTTTATTCAAAGAATTAGCGTTAAGAAGATTTTTTGAATTTCGAATAAGTGAGCAAAGGATTCCCCATAGTAGAAACAATAAGAGGTCGACTCACCATATCTACCAACGCGATGTACAGGAACATTCCAGCAGCCGCCGAGAAAACCCAAAGTTTGACGTTATCGTTCTGCCCAAGCAAAACACCCAAAGACATCCCGACGAGGCAGAGAATGGACGAAATCATGTTGTACACAACAGCTTCCTTAGTGGACATCCCAGCCTTGAGTAGAACAGCAAAATCGCCTGGAAATGATGGAAATTGAGTTGCACGCTCGTAATTTAGTTGAAGAACTCACGTCAGTTAAGTAACGTGAAAAAGTGAGAAGAAGGTTGAAAACGTTCAAGTATTGTATGGGTATGAGAAATTGCTAGTTTCAGAACTCGTGATGATGTTGCCAATCCAAAATGGTTTATTGTTTTTGTGTTGCGCTGCTAAAATGGCCGACAGTTAAGATGGAGACAGATTTACAATTAAATATGGTTGGTCAATTGGACAATAGGTTCTTAAGAGCTAGGAAGGAAAGGCAGTTAGATTGAGACACAGTCTGATTTATTATGGGCCATCCGGCCCTATTTATACCCCCTAGCTGGCTGGAGAAGGGGTACCTACTCCAGGCCAGTTGGGGGTCAGATTCCTTCGGTCACCCTGAGGTGAATGTCAGTTTTTTTTTATATAATGTTAATATGTAATTTTCAGCAGCGGGCTCGGCGTCGGGAGGCCGGGCTGAGTGGGCGGCGACGGCTGGGCGAGCGGCGGCGGCGAGGAATTATAACCGAAGACTTGGGGCGTGATGTCGGAGGCGGCGGTTTTGGAGATGGCGACTTCTGTGACGCGGCCCTCAAATCCGTGATGGGGGTCGGTGTTTGCGTTGTGATTGAAGCGGTCCGAGGCAGGTGCCACCCATGTATACAATAGTCCGTACAGTTCCCTTTGTAGGGCGGAATCGAGAACGAGAGTGATGGTAGAGGCGGCCTCGGCGGATCCATCGCCGCGGTAATGGACATGATTTGTTGTGGGGGCAGCGGGAGCGGTTTGGTAGCCGACTCTTTTGATTGTGCCCTAGCTTCCGGTTTTCGGACGGTGGGTAGGACGGCCATTGCGGTGGTGCTTGAGAGGCGGGGAGGCGGCGGTGGAGGCAGTGGTGACGGCGTTAGCCTTAAATCGTTTTTCAATGTTTGGCTGCTCATCTCGGTGTGAAGACGTTGCCGAGGAGAAATGACCAAGTGAGTGCGAAGAGGGGGAAGAAACAGTAGAAGGGGATCTGGCGATTTGAGCGTGTGTTGTTGCAGGTTTACATCTGTCCACGGAGATTTGTTTGTTTGCCCCCGAGTCGTCTTGGTAAACAAGCGTCTTCCCGTCGTTGGGCAGTATCGAAAAAGGACCGATGTAGGGGGGTCCAAGCTTTGTTCTGGGCGTGTCCACTCTGACGTAGACGTGAGTAGCATTCCGCATTGAGGCCGGATAATAAGAGCGTGCGAAGTTCCGATAGGAATCATGAGATAGCGCTGGCATGTCGGTTGGCGTTAGTGGAGTGAAAATATCGCCGGGAAGGCGAGGGTTTAAATGAAACAAACGCTGAGCGGGAGAAAGGCGATCTTTTGAGGGCCGATTGCGTAGACCGAGCATGATGGAGGGAAGGTCCTGAGCCCAAGATGATGGGGATGAAGTGGACATTATGGCTTCCTGAAGAACTCTATGCCAACGTTCGATGAGTCCATCAGCCTGTGGGTGATAGGCGTTCGTAGGCTTGTGGGTGATTCCATGTTGGCGGCAGAAATTTGCGAATTCATGTGACATGAATTGTGTTCCTCGATCGGTTGTGATATTGCGAGGGGCTCCGAAACGAGAGATCCATGAGTTGAAGATGGCGCGGATGATGGTGGATGCCTGGATGTTACGGACGGGGACGCATTCGGTCCATCCTGTGCCTCTGTCGATCATTGTTAAGCAGAATTTAAAATTGTCGCTTTTGGGAAGGGGCCCGAGGATGTCTGCGTGGATGTGAAGTAACGGTTCGGCGTCGTTAAAGCGGCCGAGTGGGGCGCGAATATGTCGCGTCACTTTTGCGCGATTACAGGAAGGGCAGGCGCGTGTCATGGTTTTTACGGAAGTCAACATGTTCGGCCAGAAGAATCGTCCGCGAAGGAGTGCCGTGGTTGCTTTGATGCCCGGGTGTGACAATCCGTGAATCATGTTGAAAATGTCAGGGCGAAGTGTAGAAGGTATGTAAGGTCGTGGCGACGAATCTGACATGTCGCAGAGGAGAGTAATTCCGTCCCGAGTGACCGGCGTGAGATTCATGTTCTCTATGTGTGGGTCATTAAGTTGGGCATCACGGATAGCCGTGGGAGGTACGATGGAGACGGCCGCTGTGTGGTTGATTCGCGAGAAGAGGTCCGCTGAGAGGTTAGAGGCTCCAGGACGATATATTATGTCGGAAGTAAACTCAGAGATGAAGCGCAGATGACGAAGTCGGATGGGCGGCATGGTGTCTGTAAGCGAGGTCAACGCCGTAGTGAGGGGTTTGTGATCCGTGGAGATCGTAAGTGGGCGACCCTCGATGGTTTGGCGGAAATGGATGATCGCTAAGTATATTGCGAGAAGTTCTTTGTCGAACGTTGAATAGTTCCGCTGTGCGGGAGAGAGAGCTTTGCTGAAGAATCCGAGAGGGAACAGTGTTCCGTTGTGTTGGTAATGTAGGGCAGCTCCAACGGCAAAATTAGATGCATCGGTATGGAGGATGAGTTGAGCGGACGGATGAGGATGAGCTAGCTGGACGGATGATTCGAGGAGTTGCTTAGCTTTTTCGAAATGATGGAGAGCGTCCGGAGGCCATGAAATTGGGCGCTTGTCGTTTTTTCTCGGGTTTGATGGCAGTAGCTTCGTGAGGTGCATTAACGAGTGCGCGGCGTGAGGTATAGCCCTGCGGTAGAAATTGATGAGCCCGAGGAACGTACGGAGATCGTTTACTGACTGAGGAAGAGGAAAGTTCCGGATGAGCGCAGTTTTCGATGGTAGAGGTTTGATGCCATCTTTGTCCACCAAGTGTCCTAGGAACTTGACTTGGCTCCGGGCGAGTTGACACTTGGCCTTGTTGATTGAAAGCCCGAAGGAAGCAAGGACATGAAGTAAGCGAGATACGTGGTGGAAGTGCGTTTCGGCATCCGGTGATCCAATCAAAATGTCGTCTAAGTAGACGTATGCGAACGGGAGATCTCGGAGTATAAAATCCATGTAGCGTTGCCATGTCTGCGGGGCGTTCCGTAGGCCGTAGTTCATTCTTGTGAACTCGTAGAGTCCAAACGGTGTCAGGATAGCAGTTTTTTTAATGTCTTCGGGCGCTATGCGGCAGTGAAAGAAGGCTCTCGATAAGTCGAATGTTGAGAAAATGGTGGAACCATGCAGTGCGAGTGTGAAATCATGGAGGTGGCCGATCGGGTAGCGATCCGGAGTTGTAGCTCGGTTGAGGTCCCTGTAGTCTCCGACGGGTCGAATATCCCCATTTTGTTTGAGAACTACGTGGAGTGGGCTTGACCAAGGTGAATTGGAAGGGCGGACGATGCCGGAGCGCAGCATTTCGTTGAAATGGGCCTTTGTTTGGTTGTAGAGGTGCGGAGCCAATCTACGTTGTTTTGCATGGCAGGGAGGACCGGTGGTCACGATGTGATGATAGACGGGCGCCGATTTTGGATGCGATGAGGGTTCATAGGCGTCTAGTAGACGTTGGAAGCGAGGTGGAGCGCAGGCAGCGGAGCAGTAGGACTCCTGTGGTGAAGCGATGAGACAGTGGCCGGGAAGAAACGACTGGGAGGCTGAATCAATGAGCCGGAGGTTTTGAAGGTCTACAAGGAGGCCATAGTGGCTGAGGAAATCGGCTCCCAAGATGGCTGTGCTGACGTTGGCGACTGTGAAGGTCCATTCGTACGGAGGTAACTTGGGAAGATGGACGGTCGCAGTTTGAGAGCCGTAGGTCGTAATCTTGGAGCCATTGGCGGCCAGTAGCGTGGAAGATGGAGTCTCTCGGCGGCGGTTCAGATGGTTGTTGGGTAGAATGGAGAGATCGCTTCCCGTGTCGACTAAGAAGTCGTAATTTGAGCGTTTGCATTAAATGCGTTTGCATTAAATTGCATTGAAGGTGCGTGTTCATTTGCATCAAATTTTGATGAACAGGCGTTGGTGGTTGGGTCGGTTATGCACAGTCGTTACCACCTTGGCGACCGTGCGTTTGCGTTTCCCGTTGGCATGTGTTGTCTCCAGGAGCATGGTGATTGGCAGTATATCGCGGTAGGACCCCATCTTTGATGGTAGTAGCAGTATGGTGAGCGCCGGTCTGGGGGGTACTGTTGTTCTCGCTGTTGCGGCATGATGCGACGGCGTGCGAAGTTTCGTGGTCGCGAGGAGGGCATCTGTGATGAACGTTGTCGCGAGGGAGGCATCTGTGAAGGTTTTTTGAAGGTGCGTGTTCTGTTAGCAGCGCTGGCTATGTGTGTAGCGTCGTCGGCTGAGTCTCCATTGTCGTCGGAGGAGTAGGTAGAAGTGGACTGCAGTGCAGTGGCGGCCGTAGAGGACGAGTTGTCCCGAAGGGGCAGTAGGCGGTCGGCGATGGCGGCCAGTTTGTCGATGTCCGTTTCGGTCGAGACGGCGACATTTAAGCGGATGTCAGGAGGAAGTGCCCGGAGGAATATGGAGCGAAGTATGGAGGCCGGTGTGTCAGTAGGTAGCTTTCTGCGAAGCAGGCGTGCGTGTGCGGCAGCCGTAGATCCGTCCAGCGAGTTGTTCTGAAGGATTGAAGAGAGGTCCGATCCGTCACGAGGTCCGTGAGCTTGTAGGAGTCGGTCGCAGAGAGAAGTGAAGGCGGTAGGTGAATTTGCGTCGATGTCCGCCACTAGTTCTGCTGTTTTAACGTCCAAGGCAAGGAAGGCTCTCCGAAATTGCTCGGGTTCCGTGTTGAGGTCCTCGTTGGCGCACGCGAGTCGAACCTGGGCAATCCATACTGATGGAAGCGAAGGGTCATATTGCGGAAGCTTGGTAGGTGCAGCCATGATGATTGTTTGCGGAGTTGGGGCCGGTGGCGGCCGCGGGGTCTGTCGGGAGCGGGTCGTAATGATGGCGCCTCTACCCCTCTATTAATTTTTAAAAAAATGTTCGAGGAGGTAGGGTAATCTACGAAGTTCGACAGACGAGGCTCGATGTTGGCCGTGAAAATTGGCGTAATGATGGCACCTCTATTCCTCTAATAAATTTTAGAAAAAATTTTTCGAGGAAAATAGAGTGTTCTTCGAAGGTCGGCAGCCGAGACTTGAAGTTGGCCGTGCAAGATGGCGGAATGATGGCGCCTCTATTCCTCTAATAATTTTTAAAAAAATTTTCGAGGAATGAGAGATTGATCTTCGATGCAGTGATAGCGGGAGAAGGGCAGCCGATGGTCGATCCTTCGATGGAGGAGAATGGCGGCTGATGGTCGATCCTTCGATGGCGGAGAAATGGCAGCTGAAGGTCGAGGTGAGCCGAAGTGGAGACCAGAAGAGAAGAGAAGTGATCCCGAAGCTGATGGGCAGTGGTCTGCAATTAATCAACGGCGAATTTCTCGTTAAATAGCTGAGATTCGTGGAAGGGGGCCGAGAGTTTCCCGGAAGAGAGGGGATTCCCTGTCGAGCGTAGACGGGCGCGGCGGGGGCTGACGTAACGTGAACAGCTGTGAGGCGCCAGGTAGAAGGAGAGCGGGCCTCGTGGGGGGTCGCCGCGAGGAGGGGGGTCCCGTTCACTCTCGTCCGGCGGTCAATCGATGAATGAGTGACAGATTGATTCCAGGGGCCCCAAATGCGAGTTCCGATTAGCGGCGTCCTCAAGCAAATGGAGCTGAATGGCGGGTCAGAATGGAGTCCGGAGCGTCGTAAACACGGAATCTCGACGGACGATGATGGCTGCACAAGATGGGTGTATTAAAAATGTCGCTGTGCGACTGATGGCCGGTTCCGGAGCGTCTCTGTGAGGTATCTCGACGGAAGGCGAATGGAGGGCACGGAAAATGTCGTCGTGCTACTGATGGCCGGTTCCGGAGCGTCTCTGTGAGGTATCTCGACGGAAGGCGAATGGAGGGCACGGAAAATGTCGTCGTGCTGATGGTGGCCGGTCCGGAGCGTCGCAAGTGCGGTATCTCGACGGAGGCGAATGGCGTGCAAAGATGGCAGCAAACTTCGGCGAAGTATGATGGCTGCAAACGTCGGGGTCACCAGTGAGTTGCTCTGCTATAATGGCCGACAGTTAAGATGGAGACAGATTTACAATTAAATATGGTTGGTCAATTGGACAATAGGTTCTTAAGAGCTAGGAAGGAAAGGCAGTTAGATTGAGACACAGTCTGATTTATTATGGGCCATCCGGCCCTATTTATACCCCCTAGCTGGCTGGAGAAGGGGCACCTACTCCAGGCCAGTTGGGGGCGGTAGTGGGGACGCCCTGAGGCGTCCACCACAGTTTTCAATAACTAACCTTTGTAATCAAAGAATAATGTTTGCTAAGTGGGTGTGGCACAGAGCTTCCTCGTATCCATTATCCGATTTGATTTTCTTTCAAACGGGCTTATATCCATTTTTTTACACTTTTTGTTTTCTTCACGGGTTCTGAATCTTTAGGATAAGGCCTATCACCTCACGAGTTGAATTCCTTCCGAAACGGTTTGTATCCCGCTTTAAAAGCTTGCTAAAAATCGGGTTAGCCGACAAAACGTCTTATATCCACCCCGTTGTTTTCAATAAACCCTTTTTTGACGTGATAACGTCTTACAAATTGGTTTACCGGGAGACACTTCAAGAAACTGCGTTACGCTCCGCTCACGGAGGGGGTGCAGCTCGGCGCTCCCTAAAGGCGGGCGGCCCCTCCCCTTCCCCGGCGCTCACAAAAGCGGGAGCGCCCCGCCCCCCTTCCCTGGCACTCACTCCCCCCCCACCCATGGGAAATACCTACTACCTACGGGAAATACCTACTCTGTGCAACTTGACAAAGAATTTTATTTTATCCTTCTTCCTACTATACGAATGAATATTAACATTAAAATTATTTTACCACTCAAAGTCGTTGTCACGTAAAACTTTCGCCCGTATACCGACTTTACAGGCAACAACACAGGGTTTTTAAAATTTAAATTCGGTTTTCGGATTCTACATTCCTTATAACGTAAGCCATCTAATTTTGAGGGGGGTTAAAATATTTTTTCTTAGTCGAGTAAAAAGGTTATTTATTGAAAATACGTAATGGGAAAACCAATAAAAGAAAATGAAAATGAGATTTTGGTTCACACAACCGAAAACTCGCTTTTTTCAAAGTGGCTCATTTCTGTCGTTTTTCATCAAATAAGAAATGCCCGTGTCTCCCTCAAAGGGCATGCCAAAATTTCGACATTTTCTAACAATTTTAAGTTCTATGAACAAATTATTTGGAAACTATGGGAACCCTAGACAACTCCCTTCGCCATGAAATTAGTTTTTATCAATATCCCACGAAACATTCCGAGTGGATTTAAAGCCACTTAATGGGCTTATGCCCGTTCGAAAGAAAACTCCTCATTTCATGCACGATCCGATGCTTTGTAGCTTCTCAAAACATCAATCTACAAGTACTTTCCAGTACACTCATAGGGGACCATCTACACGTCAACTCGCTACGTCCCTGAAAATTTCATCGAAATCGGACAAAAACTTCGTATAGTTTTGCCCGTTACAAGGATTTCAAGATGGACAAGGAACCAAAATTGAAACCGATTTTTTTAAAGGGCTTAAGTGTCATTTTTGGCCATTTTCACATTTTTTTCAATTTCTGGGTCTCTATACTTGGTTGCATCGATTGCGACCAAAAGGAGCCTCGTATCATTGACGCTTCCCAAAGAAAAAGCGGGTTGAAATTTTTGATGATTTTTGAAAGGAGCTATGTGAGCCACACATCCCCTTCAAAAGAGAACTTACTCGCTATTTGGTCGACATGGAGTTTCAGAATTTCGAGACTCAAATAATGAACTGTAAGGTTGGTTTTATAATAATTAATATGTCAGTAAGGGGAGGGGGCTTACTTTTTTTCTTGGTCGATTCCAAAGGTTTATCATTGAAAGTAGTAAACCGAAATCACTTCCTGTAGAACGACCTCCTCGCTCTTACTGAGACACAAAAATACGACAAAATCGAACAATTTTTCCAAGTGAGGGGTCTAGTTTTCTCCCGTGCTATCGTGATTTCGCTCTCATCAAAAGAAAACTGTGTTTAGTAGATCGGCTGTACATAATCCATCTCAAAAATCCTCCTCAAAATTGTAATGACCTTCAGCAATGCTAAAAAATCCACAGTATGTGAATTGTATGTGACTCCCATCAAGTTAGCTGACCTAACTGTTCCTGAACAACAAATCATTTCATGTTGGGCGAATAATAAACTGATTATAAAAACCTTTTATGTTATGCTGTTTTATTAAAAATAACTATTTCCATAAAAATATGTTTCATTTAATGAATAAAGTTGTTTATTTAAATTATTTCAGTCCTGAAAAGTCGATTTTTTTTAAAAGGGGGTAGTATATGGCAGAATTTCAAACTGCAATTTGACACACTTCCTCTGACTGAAAAAGTCTGGAGAATTGTAGATTACGTATTAGCTGTATTCGAATATTTTTAAAATGGTATTTTTTACCGTTTTGACGTCTTGAGACAGTTTTTTTGCGTTTTCCCGAAAGTTTCACAAACTACACATAACCCCTTTAAAACGCCTGAGTACATGTTGTAAAATGTTGCACGTCGAGCCTCGCATGGTGCAATGTACTTTCGTTCCACCTCTTCCACAACTAACTAGAAGATTGTACGGGTAGGGCACCGTAGGAGGGAATGTTGGTGTCAGTGATAGATACATCAAATAAAGCCTCCCTCTTAGGCTCCCAGACCCTAGGGCTCTCCAGATCACCACTCAAGCCTCGAGTTTGAGCATTCGTTTCTGTTATTATGGTTTTTTTAAAATGGAATGTCCCCATTCAAGCATCATGGCCTCCCACAATAGGTCCCTGACTTGTCTTTGTGCCTCCTCACCGCCAATCCTCCCTTTCCACAGCTTAGAGCATGTTCAATCGGGAAGGACCAGATCCCACAACCATCGCATGCTGAAGGCAAGTTGGTTCCCTCTTGGGTCGAACTGCCAATCCATCTCGAAACTGTGAGGGGGCTGAGGTCAAAGTAATGTTTCTGAAGGGGTCCTTCGTACGTTCAGGACTGATGGTGACGCGAGCGCATGCAGGATGGTTTTTAGGTTTATGCTCCAAGACCATTGCCCATAAATTCCATTGCTTTTGCAGTATGAGCCACAGTGTTTGAGAAAAATTCTATAAGCATCGAACTTGACACGCGTGAAACTCCGACATTGATGACATTTTCCGACATCCCTAGTGATCCCATATAAACAGCATCTCCAATTGACTTTTGTTTCATTTCAGCCGCGATTTAATCGCGCGACCGAAAATTGCAAGCGCGGGGCCGCCCTTACTCTTAGGAGGGCGAGTCAAGTATTCTAAACTTGAATCGGAAGCTTGGCGACTAATTGTTGTCTTCCCATCCCACCAGCCCTCACCATTAAAAAAGTCAACTTGATGGAGGAAAAATATCGAGGAAGGGATCGAGTTCGCTTTCATTATGCTAATGCTACTAGCGGCATTTTTCTGCCACGCCCAGCCCCCATTTATCTTCCGAGTTTTAATTTTTTTCGCATCAGAGCGCAAACAATGGGAAGTAAGTACCAAGCAAACACTTTTGAACTCAAAACTACACCTGATGAACTTTATACAGGGTGGCTGAAAACGGACGCCCACTTTTTAAAATGACGCAAAATTTTTAATTTTGGAGATATCAGGTTGAAATAAATTCCAAAATGTTCGTTAGGATTGGAAGTTTATTGTACAGTAAGAAAAAATCAGTTATGGAATATTGTGCTAAGTAGATGGCGCCCTTGCTGATTAATGCACTATTGAAGCCTTTCGGCGAAGTTGCTCACGACGTTATCCAACATTTCCATCGGGATGGCGGCAATTTCACGTGTGGTCGCATCTTTGAGGTCTTGAAGAGTTCGTGGTTTATCCACATAAACCTTGGACTCCAGGTAGCCACATAAAAAGAAATCACAGGGAGTGAGATCGGGCGAGCGCGGAGGCCATGGAATGTCTCACACCCTGTGATCAAAAAAAATCAGCACAATATTCCATAACTGATTTTTTCTTACTGTACTATAAACTTCCAATCCTAACGAACATTTTGGAATTTATTTCAACCTGATATCTCCAAAATTGAAAATTTTGCGTCATTTTAAGAAGTGGGCGTCCGTTTTCAGCCACCCTGTACGTACAAACTATAAATCACCCTTACCCAGGTGACCAGAAGTTACCTGAAAATGACCCCTCTTGCCACAATACCAAATGATTAGTTGAAATATACTTATTGATTGAAATCGTTATTGTTCTTCTCGAGTGTATAACGAAATACGCCAAAGCATAAAAAAAATTGTCTAAAACAGATGGATGTACCGTGAGGAGATACATAAGAAAACGGTTGCGTCTTTACCAGTAACTGCTGGAGTTCGGCAGGGTTGTGTGCTTTCCCCCACCCTCTTCCTTTTGGTCCTTGACCTGTTGATGAGGAAGACGCTTGGAGGTAGAAGGCGAGGCATTCAATGGGGCCTTCGGGAGCGTCTCGAGGACTTGGACTATGCTGATGATGTCTGTGTTTTGGCACAATGACTGAGCGACATGAGGTTCAAACTCGACAAGCTTAACGAGTACTCATCCATGACTGGTCTCAGGATAAATGTAAAGAAATACGGATGAATGTATCCTTGGGGGGGAAGCTGGAAGTTGACGGTGACGGCATTGAAAGGGTGGATTCTTTCCAGTATCTGGGAAGCAATGTGGATGCAAGTGGGGGTGCCGAGGGTGATATAAAAAGTAGAATACGGAAGGCAAATGGGGCGTTTGTCCAGCTTTATCCCATCTGGAAAAACAGAAACCTTTCCCTTGGCACCAAATTCCGCCTTTTTAATACGAATGTTAAGTCAGTGCTCTTATATGCCTGTGAAACCTGGAAGGTTACACGAACCTTGACCCGCAAGCTCCAGGTTTTCGTGAACCGCTGTTTGCGAAGAATCCTTGGAGTATGGTGGCCAGATGTCATCTCCAATGATGAATTGTTGGAAAGAACCCAGCAGAAACCGATCTCAGTAGAAATCAGGAGAAGGAAATGGAGGTGGATAGGGCATACCCTAAGAAAGGATGACAGTGCAATTGAGCGGAAGGCACTGGATTGGAACCCCCAGGGATGCAGGCGTCGCGGGCGACCAAGGATGACGTGGAGACGTTCGATCGAGGCAGAGGCGAAACAGGTTGGGAAGTCGTGGCAGGAGATAAAGGTCTTGGCCAGGAACCGGGATGGATGGCGGTCTTTCGTCGAGGCCCTATGCTCCTCTTAGGAGTGACAGGATATAAGTCAAGTAAGTCATAAAAAAAATTGTCTAAAACAGATGGATGTACCGTGAGGAGATACATAAGAAAACGGTTGCGTCTGCCATTTGAATCAGCTATTGCATACAACCACAGGCCAGTCACCGTGGTCTTGGCGCCACTGAACTGGTCAGCCAGATACCAGCTATAACAAGAACTAACAGGCTGGGGACTGCAAGCTCACGACTTCTTCAAGAAGTAACGAGTCACCAACAGCAAACTGGGACATCACAACTGATGATTGAATTGCCAGGGCACAACGCCTCCCTCAAACTACAGACGGGGCTGAATATGTGAGATCACGCGGCAGCAAAGCTAGTAGAGCATGGACCAGGAACCCTTCCTCCATGAAGTCTCAAACACCCGCTCAGCCACAAATGCGCTCCAGATTTGCTCATCCATGGTCCGAACTAGTTTTGCCCCCATAGTTCTGCCCTTAACGCATTAGATGGCCAGTATGGCTTGACCAGCACTTCAACATTGAACAACAGAATGCTCAATGCTCTCTCCATCAACCCATGAACCTAGCCTCTAGTTGGATGTGGCTGCTGAGTGCTAAAAGTGCTGATGTAATAATTTCATTGATGTATTTATTTATGCGCAATACTATCGATTGTAGTGAAATATTTTTCCAAATGTAAATTGTTGATGCACCAAGGTCAAATGTGGGACCTCCAAAATCAAAATACCACTCGCACTCCAAGTTTCAGATCATTCTGAACAACTTTGGTTCTGCATCCGACAGACCGTCTGTGGTAAATTCCAACCAATTTCCATCCTAATTCGATGCAATGTTTAGTGAAATATTCATGGGCGTTGGGTGACCCCTGAAAGTGGTGGGGCACTAAACTAGAAATGAACGAACTTGACCCTAAGAAGTCACACATACTTTTGAGTCACATGGTATTGGATGTTCCTTTGAATACGGTCGACTATTCAAATGTTCTTTCATAATTGAGTCAAAATTGGCAGTCATATCAACCAATCCTAGAAAAACCCCTCTGTTAAGGGACTCCTGTTTTCCACAGTGCCCTCTGAGTCCCAATTCATGCAAACCACAAAATTGTATGCAATCTATGAGCCTGGAAAGCACATGCCAGTTCCGGTCGACTTCCTTATTGTGGCGCCTCAACATGAGTTGATGAGCGGAATCCAACTGAGTAGCAATGTTAACCCTAACTAGTAGAGCGAAATCTGTGTTATTTTTTAAATGAAGTTTACTCATTTCGTGACCTTTTATTTTCTCATACAAATGTTTCAAGTCTGTGATGCCTTTAAACGTCCATGAATACTCCCCACCCATAAGCAAGCAACGAAAACAGAACAATGCATTCTTAATGGGACATCCTGTGAGCTACTCAGCTTTGTTATAAACATCAATACGGAATTTTCTGGTGCCAACAATATTCTTCCCTTTATTTACTGATTGGGCAATGTTGAGTACAGGTTTATCCCTTCCTAAACTTTTAATCAAAATCCTATCATCGTAGGAAAAAGTCGAAAATTTCGACTGGATACTGACCACAGTATTCATTGGAGTACCTACCCTAACAGTAAAACCTCAATAAAATGTAAAAACTAAATGTTAAAACGTAACAAAAACAAAAGGAAATCAGAAAATTAGGGTGGTAGAAAGTAGAAAAGTAAAACTTATCTGTTAGCCATTGCAAAAGGATGAACTGTAGCCGTAGCGCGAATGCAAAAAGGAAAAACACAGTAATAAAAACAGAGTTGAGTAGAACGTTGTCTATTTCCACGAAAATAATGAGTTACAAGTTAAATCGATTTCGACGGTTAGTTCATCATCAGTAACAAACAATAACAAAACAAATTATTCGAAAAACACAGTTTCAAATGAACTGAGTTTGAACTTCGACTTTGTGAAGCAAGATAAGAAACTGATAAGAAGAGGAGTTGAATGTTTGACATGGACCCAGTATCCCATGGGATACTCCACGATGTTTGAGCATCCATCCATCTGAATTGAATCGAAATGTGTCTCAATCAGAGAGAATAGTAAATCGATTTCGTCTTCCCTGGCAGGGGCCGAGAAAGGGATGGAGGGCCTGTATATTCACACTATTGCGCATGCGCAGACGGGGCAAAACTGAAAATAAAAAACAATTACTATGGCAACACTGGGGTCTCGCCCTAGATCATGGACAGATCTTGGAAATTGGGGAATTGGCAATCGATTTACCTATCGATTCCATCCTCTTCTTCGATTCCTATAGAACCTATTGATTCCTACTTCTTCTTCTCCTCTCTAGTCACTGGCCGTCATAGACTCAAGTGGATTCTAAGTCCATGAAGACTAGTTCCATGGCCTCGGGTGACTACTTCCATTCTACTACATCTTTCAATTTCTAACATGGAAGTTTGACATAACTACATGTCAGTTATGAAAGATCCATTTATACACTCATAAAAGATCCATGCTTCCATGAAGTATCAGTGAGTTTTGAGGAAAAAAAACTGTCTACTGGGGAATTTTTTCTACTCTGGGGGGAACACTTTTTCAAGGGAGTTTTTTCAACTTAGAGGTACAGATGTAGCTTACAGAGAGAGAAATTATGCCGGGGCTAGACCCTGAGTGGCCTTATGGACCCTGGAAATATTCTGGATTGTTAGCATTTGCAGCAATACATAACAGCTGCATACATACCAATCTCGTGAGGTAGTTCATGGCAGAAAACTGCAACTGCGGTGGAGAGGCCGCCACCAATGTTAGCAGCGAAGGCAGCTCCAATGGCGAGTCCATCGGTGAGGTTGTGGATTCCATCTCCCATGATGACCATCCAAGCAACCGACTTGATGGATCCAGGAGCCGAATGGACATGACCATGAGTATGTGAGTGTCCGTGGTGCACAGTTTCGTGTTCCCTGAAACATAATTAAAGGTTCATTTCAGAATCCCCACCAATAGGGCAAAAATCAATCCTGGGAACCACCAAAAGCTGCCTACAGAATGTGGTTAACAACTGGATAAGAAAAGAGCGAGTAAGATACTGACAAAACCTCCCAGGCCTGAGACAGGACTATTTGTGATGGTCTCAAAGGAACGGACTAATGAACTCATGGCTATGCCCTCCGTGACACCGACATCGATATTTCCATAACATCGATGCTTTTGGTTCGATGTTGAACATCGAGCAACATCGATGTTAGCAAAGTTATAGATATAATTTTTTTCATTTTACGATTTCACTCATTGCAAATTCCATGTTTTTCTCACTAAAAATATTTCTCAAGTGCCTTTCTAAATCTATTTCCTTTTTTGAATCGAGTTCTCAATCACTCAGTAAGTTGTACTTCCTTAGTAATCAAGAACAAAATTCGTTGTGAAAGCACTCACAACTCTCGAATAGGTAACAGTATTTTGTTGGTAGATAATTTCTGTCAAAAAACAGTTCATTGTTAACTTTGTGTGATTATAATGGTAGGTAGGTAGTACTATTAATGAAAAAGTAGCGTTCTTCACAGTAGAAAGAAAGAAAAATCTATTCAGAAAAAATAACCGTGGTGTAATAATATTGTGAGCTCTCGCTCTCTGGGCCAAATTCCCAGTGAAGCGGGGGCTGGGCACCTCTAGCCCCCTTCGGTCAGCGTCGTAGGTGACGTCAGAGCTCAGGTGGAAAAACAACAGAAGACGCCGAATGCCACCCCGCGCGTCCCTCCCCCCTCGGCTGGGAGGGGCCCAACGGTCTCTCCCCCACTCTACCAGCTGTCCCCACCAGCACCATCAGGCGGGGCGGAGGGGGGAGGACCCACCTGAGCTCTCCGCCAACGAAGGCGACCTCAATCCCAGTCCAAGAGCGTTCAAAGTTAGTCGACAGAGTGTCCACCCCATCGCTAACGAATATTCCTCCCGTATTCCCCCCCCCCCCACTTCGCCACAATCGCAACGACCTCAGGCTACCGAATCGTCACGAAGCTTCTTCACCACCACACCACAATCGAGGATACCTCCGGGCCCAACACTGTGAGTGCAAAAACCATACATAAATATATTGGCCAATAATTTATGAAACTGTGCTAGAAATAAGAGTCAGACAGTATAAACAGTTGAACATTAACGTCATAATCGCCACACTGAACTTAGCAAACCATTAGTATAAAGTCAAACTGTATTTCTTCTTACCTGAACTTTTGCCAGGGTAAAGGCTTACAATATTTAGCTTTTTCTGCCGATGATAACATCGATGTTGGGCACTAGAAACATCAACATCGAAAAACATCGATGGTTGAATCAAAGATGTTTCACGCCATCGATGTTATGTGACCGATGCCCCATCCCAACTCGGTGTTGAGGAACAGGAATTGTAGTTATGATAGTTTTTCCAATACGTTTCTCTTGTATGAAAGTCGTAGCACAATGAAGAATTTCACCATGTCGGAATTCCCTATTTTTTACCCCAAAATCGGATTCAGCACCTCGAAAAACCTCCTACAGCAAACTTTCAGCCCGTACTTGATAATTTACGAATAAACAAAACAGTGTAGAAAACATGAACGTTTAAAAGAACCGGAGGATGACGTCATCCTGGAATAGTTCATTTACGGCCGCTTGAAGCGCTGAGATCGAGAAATCTATAGTCCCCAGATGCAACATTTCACAAAACCAGTTAAGTTCGAAATCGAAAAACTGAAGAAAAAAATAGAAAAAGCAAGATGGGGAAAATTAGGTTTCCCCAGTTTTTGTTTGATAACTTTTCTCTAAGATAACACCATTTCGTCATACCAACGGGCAACACTGAGAGGAGACGGCGATCCAAACAGCCCAATCAGCGAGCGTTCCCGCTTCACATTGAAGAGGTCTGTTTTCCCGGTTATTTTTTGAAATCATAAATTTTGATTGTCTCCCAAAAATAACAGGGGACCTATTTTCCGAAATCAACCCGATTTTCATCTATCCCACACCATTAACTATTCAGGAAAAATGCAAACAGAATTCGGTGAAATTCCTCATTGTCACGAGAGCGATATTTAAATTAATAACTCGGCCCTTCGGGCCACGCCAGGGAGCAAGCCCCCTGGACCCCCGGACGCTTTTTGCTTAGAGCCTTTGGCAAAAATTCAAGAAACATGGAACATCCTTTAGCCACGCTTTCTTATTCTGTTTAATTTTATTATTTTATTTGAAAGAATGCGATCAAATCTATTCTGCTATTTCGAATCTAGGCGTAAATGTATTAGTGAAATGACGAGTATATGCACCTGAAGACGTTGACGGAGGGTTAGAGTAAGACTGGTATGTAAGGGTTCACGCAGAATTTAATAGCGCTGCTACTACTTTTAATGGAAGTATCGCATAGGTTACACCTCGTTATAGGATCCTTAGTTCCGTATCAACGACTAAGCCAAATTTCGTGACGCGATACCGTTCCTAGTTACCGTTCTCGAAAAACGTATCACTTTCCTGTTAGGTCAAGGCTAAAGCATGTTCCATGCTAAAACTGGCAAAGTTAACAACCATTTCAGGATGGATCCACGATGAGTCCGACTGCCATTCCTAGAGTGGCGATGGGACAATTAAATTGGGAGCATAACAAACTTCACAATGCAGTTCACGACAACAATAACTCCCTCATTTTCCACACCATTCACCACACGTTGAAGAGCTCTAAATCAGTGATAAACTACACTTTCCCCTCTTGAGAGTTACGAACACCATTCCGTTCACAAAATAAACTGTTGGGTTGATTTTGAGTGACCCACCCGCTTGCCCCTTGTTTCGCTTCTAAGCCAACTTCAACGGTTACATTCACATCCAAGGAGGATCTGTTTTTTAACTATAGCTAAGAGCTCCAAGCATAACATCCTAGACCGTGGAGCCGAGTTTTCTACAAAAATAGAAAAAGAGCAGAAATCTGTAAGTTCCGACTTATTAACAGTTTTTTATTTCTCTCTTGCCCCTTCAATTGTATGAAACACTGACGTTACAGCTGTAAAACAAACAAGCTTGTACCTTAAAATAATAGTCGTGTATTCGTTTTGAGCTTCCGACGACTCAAGCAATTGCTTTTCCGAGTTAGGTACTTCTTCCTTCTGTGACTCACCTTCAGCCTGAAAATCAGAGATTCCGTAAAACTATAATTCCGAAATAGCACGGAAAACATAATCAACAAACGGGGAATTCGAACGCCCGAAAAATATTCAAACAAATAATATAAATAAAATGAAATATTCGAACAAAATTCTGTTTGGATATCATTCAAGGGGTCGATGGCAACTTTGAATAACAACAAGGGATTCGTCTGCTGCAAGAAACACTCTTGAATATTGCTTATTCGAGGTCTGATCAAGGAGTTCCAGGGCTTTTGAACTGAGCGTCGTGAGGGTTGATTTGGCGCTCATTTTTTATCGTGAACATTCCTGAGTTATATATAGCATTTTCCAGTTGAATTAAACCTTTTTACGAAACAATTAAACCTTTTCCCAAATGATTTAAACCTTTCCTCAATACAATTAAACTTTTTTCCAAAATAATTAAACCTTTTTCCGAAACAATTAAACCTCTCAAAAGAAGGGGATGTAATAGAAAATAAATACTCGACGTAGCGACCAGTGAAATGTCAGTGTGCATGAAGATGACACCACTGTTGAATCCCTTCCGAGTGATATCACTTGGAAGGGATTCCTTCGTAGGTATGCGTCGTCTATTCCTCCTTAATGACCCAACGTCGTTTGACCACAGTTTCTCCTAGGGATGTCCGATACTTCAAAAGTATCGATATAATATCGTATCGATACATCTAGAAAGTATAAAAAAGTATCGATACGACACTTTCAAAAAGTATCGATATGTTGAAGTATCGATACTTTCACAAAAATGGGTGAAATTGTCGTTTATGTTTCACTCCATCAGTGTGACATCTCTCCATCACGAGGATAATAATTAGTATGGAATATACAAAACAATAAATCACTCATTTTGTTATTTAAAACTTGTTTTTGTTTAGGCACTTGTTTGGGTTAACATTTTGGTGGCCCTTCCTCGATTATGGAGGACAGCAGGTTATCATAGAGAGCTGGAGGTGGTGGTACATCATCTTTGTTAAATTTGTTGAAGTTTGTTGGTCTTCCAACAATCTACGTAGAGATAGAGGTACTGTCAAGTAGGTACCTTCATGTCGTAGGGTGAAACAGATAAAATGTGAGATATAAAAAATTATCGCTTCCGATACTGGAAAAAAAGTATCGATACTACGATATGTATCAGGGGAAAAAAGTATCGATATGTATCGATACTTTTTTCAAGAAGTATCGATATTTTTAAGTATCGATACTTTTGGGACATCCCTAGTTTCTCCTAGCCGCATACCACTTTCTGCTGTACCTACGGTTCTGTTCGAATGAATGATCATGAGTGCTAGCGATTCTAGCTCAAGTTCAATTATTGTTGAGAGAAGGCGCGGAGCTGTAATCGAAAGTGAATCAAGTTAATCAGAATCTACTATCTGCAATTCATTCAACCTAATTCATGATTAAACTGTTTCACGATTCATATACTTGCAATTCCTTATTTTCCCGCTAAAGGTTTAATTGTTTCAGAAAAAGGTTTAATTATTTTGGAAAAAAGTTTAATTGTATTGGGGAAAGGTTTAATTCATTTGGAAAAAAGTTTAATTCTTTTGGAAAAAGGTTTAATTCATTTGGAAAAAGGTTTAATTCTTTTGGAAAAAGGTTTAATTCAACTGGAAAATGCTATATTTTCATTTATTTATTGCTCCATCATCCTCCTGGTTTTACAGCTGTTTTTGTGAAGCCTCTTTTTCGAGTTAGGCTTTGAGTTAGTTTGTTGAGATGGACATAAAGGAGGAGCGTTTTGCGTGAAATTGGAAAAACTCAGTCACGGAAATTTTTGAAATGCTTCGGAGAGTTTGATGTGACGAGTCGTTAATGGAATCATGAGTGGTTCAAAGAAGGCAGAACATCAACTCAAGATGGCCTTGGCCTGGAGATGAGAGGCCTTCAACCTCACTCACAAGTGACAAGTCGGGTTTATGGCTACCACATAGAAACCAAGATGGAGTCGCCCGATGGAAATTAGAAACGCCAGACCCAAAAAAGCAATCAAATGTAAAAATCATGCTTACCGTTTTTCTATATTCACCAAGAATTCTTCCCACTAGGTGAAACAATGGGGAATTTGCCTCGCATTTTTAAATTTTTTTTCGAAAGAGGGTTCATTGATATGGAAGGTGTGCTGCTCGTCAAAGCATCCAAAAATGTAGAGAATTTGAGGAAGATGGAAATTTGAAATGTAGCAGCAACCTGTATGGGGGCAGCCATGTTGTGACGTATCCACCTGCCTAACCAATCTGATTCCATTGCTCGGTGATCCCCTCTTCTCTAGGGTTGTCTGCGGGATGGTTATGTAGAATTAAGTAGAAATAATAAACGTGAGACATTCAAGTGTACTCAGTCGTCATTCAAGTAAAGCTCAAGTGAAGAGTTTTTTCTTTCAAACGGGCTAATATCCATTTTTTACAATTTTTGTTTTCTTCACTGGTTCTGAATCTTTAGGATAAGGCCTATCACCTCACGAGTTGAATTCCTTCCTAAACAGTTTGTATCTCCCTTTAAAAGCTTGCTAAAAGTCGGGCTTGCCAAAAATGGCTTATAACCATCCCATTATTTTCAATTAACCCAAAATTTCGAAATTTGGCCTTACAATCAAAAGTTCTATGAACAAATTATTTGTAAAATTTGGGAACCCTAGGCAACTTCCTTCGCCACTAAATTCGTTTTTCTCAGCCCGAAAGAAAACTCCTCAAGTGAAAACTCATTTCGGAGAGGAAGAAAAAAGTGTTTTATGAAGATGACTCTATACAGGGTGTCTACACTCAAGATGGGCATAACTTCAAGGTTCGATTCTACAAGGTATTTCCAACAAAAAATGTCTCTTAGCAATTTTCTTTTAACCCGCTCAAAATTCCTTTTTTTTTCACTTTAAAGTTTTTTTCACGTTTTCGACCTCACGGCACTCCCTTATTTCTCCTGAAAATTCAAATCTGACTACACCGTTAGAAAGAGCGTTAAATTACCAAGCTACCTAGTGCAAAATCAAAATCTTTCAGCAATAAAATAGTTTCAAAAAATCAAGTCAAAAAGCAAATTTTAAATTTTTTTGAAACTAGACTTTCCTTGACCAAAGTTTTCACTTGAAATCCCTGCCCATTTCGAAGGGCGCTATTCGGAGAAAACATTTTCAATTTGTCAGCTTTTCAACGGTCTATCAATTTTTCTTTTTAACATTCAAAAAGAAAGAGTAAATGATGTTTGGATGTCAAAAAACGTGTGTTTACATGAAAATCCAGTGTTTCAAGCGGTTTATGATCCCCCTCGATCTCAAGACGGCTTGACGAGTTTGGTATCATTTCCTATGTACTTTTTTACGCTGAATCCAATAGTGATACTTCCGAATGATTCCGACTACTAGAAAGTGAAGTTTTCGAAGAAAACCTTCGTTTTTCGTACATAAAATACGCATTATTCGTAGATATGGTAGTGAGCATAAAGTAACACCTTTCTACTCAACAAAAACTTCAATCAGCTAGAAATTAGGTGTTTTATTGAGTAGAAAGGTGTTACTTTATGATCACTCCATATCTACGAATAATGCGTATTTTATGTACGAAAAACGAAGGTTTTCTTCGAAAAATCCACTTTCTAGCAGTCGGAATCACTCGGAACTATCACCATTGGATTCAGCGTAAAAAATTACATAGGAATGATACCAAAATCGTCAAGTAACCTAGAAATCGAGGGGGAACATAAACCGCTTGAAACAATGGATTTTCATGTAAAACACGTTTTTTGACTTTCAAACTTCATTTACTCTTCTAATTTGAATTTTAAAAAGAAAAACTGATAGACCGTTGAAAAGCTGGCAATTTGAGCATGTTTTCTCCGAAGAGCGCCCATCGAAATGGGCAGGGATTTCAAGCGAAAACTTTGGTCAAAGAAAGTCGAGTTTCGAAAAAATTTTAAAGTTTGCTTTTTGAATTGATTTTTTGAAACTATTTTATTGCTGAAAGATTTTGATTTTGCACTAGGTAGTTTGGGAATAATGGTCTTCTAACGGTGTAGTCAGATTTGAATTTTCAGGAGAAATAAGGTAGTTATGACCATACCAGTGCCGTTAAGTCAAAAACGCGAAAAAAACTTTAAAGTGAAAAAAAAAGAATTTTGAGCGGGTTAAAAGAAAATTGCTAAGAGACATTTTTTGTTGGAAATACCTTGTAGAATCTAACCCTGAAGTTACGCACATCTTGAGTGTAGACACCCTATAGAGAAAGTAATTGTTAGTGTGCCGAACGTATACTAGCGAGAGACAAGGCAGAAATGGTTGGAGGCTGCAGAACGTCCGTCTTCAATAACCCAGTTTTATTGTTGTGAAGACCATTTCATCAATGTAAGTTTTTGACTCATGTTGTTTATTATTGCTTACATTCTTGGACTTAGGTGTGTATCAGCCAAGACGTTCACTTGACACGTTTTTGAGCGAAGAGGAAAGTGGTGAATTCTTCAGTTTTCGCAAGGGCCCGAACTGAACTGAACTTTTCGCTGAGGCAAACTCGCCGCGTGACGTAGCTGCTGATCCACAGCCTCCCTCGATTTTTGCGGTGTTTTTTGACAGATCCTTCACTTGTTTAGGCATTTTCCCCAACGGCAATTTTTTTCCCTTGGGAGTTCCTGGTGTTAAACGATATTTTAGGGCCCTACTATAGGATTTGACTTGAAATTCCAAAATCTAAAATTGAGGCAAATTACCCATTGTGGTTATGTTGTGATCAGCTACCTCTTCGCACTTCTGTCCATTTCGCTTCCTTAGCTCAGTGGTAGGAGTTCCGATTCAGATTATTGATCACAACAGTTACAGCATGTTACGAGTATGTAAAGCTCTTCTCGCGAAAGTTCAACAGTATTAACTTTTTTAACAAAAAAAAAAAGTTTAACAATAGGTACTTTTAGGTACATTAGGTAAAACCAACACCCTGCTCGAGAAACTTGTGAGCGATCCCCAATGACCCCCCCCCCCCCCCATTACCCTCGTCCCTAAGTCAAGGGTCACTGGAATTCCTTCCTTCTGGCACTCCTTCATATGTGGAAGGCTGGTCTTAACAGTAGAGGAAGGAACCTTTCTAGGAAGTCTCACAGTAAGACTTGGGCGTCCTTGTGCGATTTATCTGGGGTATAGCTGGACAACACTCAACAGAAAAAAATAACCACGTACTAATCCGTTTTAGGTGTATGTCTGTATGTATATGATAAAATCTTGTGCACTCTGTCCAGGCCATAGTTTTCGTGATAAATCTGGTATCTATATCTGGCACTAGTTGTTCTAGTTTTAGTTGTGCACTACGTCGCCGGAATTTTGAATTTTGCCTTTAAAGGGGAGGTTAAAGGTCGATCCACACATTTCAGTTACGTGACGTGACGTGCAGTACTGTACAGTGACCTTCAGTGAAAAAAAAATATCGGGAGATGAAAGTCTAAGTGAACAAAGGGGGAAAGACGGACGCGTGTTCAGACATGTCCGACGCAGTGAGGCTCCGGCGTTCACAGTGACCTTCCGGCATCCGTGATGTAAACCAAAGATACGTCGCCGCCGATATTTTTCAGTTTTTCACTGACGTGAATATTGTGAACTGTGCATCATGAACGATGAAATTTTGATCGAGTTGGTTCGGGAACAGCGAGTGCTGTATGACTTGAAGGATCGTCATTACATGAATACAGACTTGAAAGGCCGTATTTGGCAGGAAATTGGATTTAAAATGAAAGTTGATGGTGAGTTTTTAAATAATTTATTTATGTGCGTCTCGACTTTCATTAGCAAATCAAAAAATGCGCTCTGGCTCATCCGAAAATATTCATAAAACTTGCACTCATCGTCCAGTAACCCTCTATACAATGTTACGAACTCTCCTTCTGTTTCGCGAGGCATCCATATGGGATGCACCCAGTGTCTTCTTTTCTTCTCTTCCTCCTCGTCCAAAAGCAATGCTATCATAGCAAGATCTTCGGTACCAAAATTCATTGTGTACGACGAGCACATTCACCAGGCCACATCCAAACTGAAAAGGCCAATCGCGCAGACACCTCTGATCACGGAAAGGTACGGTAGTGTGTGGATGACAGTGAAAAATTCATCACGGATGCCACTGAACACGGAAGGCCACTGTGCCGTCACGTAACTGAAATGTGTGGATCGACCTTTATGCTTTAAAAACGTGCGAGTGGGGGATAATATCCACAAAATATCCTTTTTTTCAATATTTCGGTTCCTTTATAACTTATTAATTTATTGTACTTTGCTTTGAATTTGAGGGAAAATTCTCAACATACCTCTGGATTTTCATGATTTATTCTTTGTACCACCATGTGAAACAGTATTGATCTAGGGGATCTGGATAATCGAATTAATTAATGAGAATAATTAAATCGTTGCTGTGTTCTACCCCTAGCGAACTATACGTTTCGTTAGAATGTCTACACCTTGTTGGGGATCAACCTAGGACTAGGGATGATGAATGAAAGATAGATACAAATTGAATTAGGAAAGATAAATAGATACATTATCCTATAATCACTATAATCAACGGGGCTTGTATTATAGTGGGGGGGGGGGGGAGTATCAATAGAGTTTAAGGGAATGAGGGTAAGGGAAATGATCTTGTATGAAAGTAAGTACTTACAGGGTCTGCAAATAGACTGAAGAGCTATCCCTCAGTAGTGATTCGATGGAGCAGAAGAATCGTTCCATCGAATCACGAATCAGGTGTCAGAGTAACTGTTGCTCTGTCACGCAAGGAACTGATCAGTGGTGCCACCACGGTGTCAAGGGAGAGGGGGGGGGGAGTCCACTATTTCTTACTCAAAATACTAACTAAATTAGAGCGAGTGAAACAGTTTTGTGCAGGAGGAAGGTAAATATAAATGCGTGTTTTATCGCCTACCAACTGGTTTAAATTGGCCTAATGTTTATCCAATGGGACGTCCCCTGGAATGCATGTATTACTTAACAATACGTTTTCAACTAGTTTGGCTTCTCTTCCACCACCTATCCACCACGTTAACGGAATTTTGAGCCAGAGTGAAAAGGGAAGTAAAGCCTTGTAAAGGGACTCAGAGCTCAGCGGGCTCTCGGTTGATAACAGTTCAGACACCACCCTGAAATGTCCGCTCCTTACTGACTTTTTAACACTCACCCAGTCAGCCCACATGAAAACCACAAATCAACAGGATCGTCTAGCCGTACTTAAATTAACAAATAAAATCAAAACCATAACGCATGGATTTATTGAGAAATGTACCTCTTGGGCTTTAGGATTATTTGTGTCCTTGTAAGAAACGTTGTTTTTGGTTTCCGCTTCACCTGGAGCTGGCTGGCAATCTGGAAGTAAACAGAACATTGCTCAATTGTGTTTCACAGCCATAATTTCGCAAAATACATCACAATACACGACTTTTTTGTCTCTTGACTTTTTTCTTAACCCCCTTAAAATTCTTGCGACTCTTTTAACTTTTAAGATAGTTTTCGTATTTTCGACCTTACGCCATTAAAAGTCATAACTCGCTTGTTTGTCAGTCAAAATTCAAATGTAATTATACCGTTGGAAAGAGACTAAGATTCTCTACCTCCCTAGTGCTAAATGAAACTGTTTAACAAGAATGAGATGTTGAACAATTAGCCCCAATAGTAAAATCCCTAAAATCTTGGAAATGTACAGTTTTTTCAAACGTTTGTAGGCCTAACTGAAACTGCCGGTTAATTTCCCACTGTAATCTCAAAAGTTGACCCAAAAGCTCAGCTTTCCAGCGGTATAATCATAAAATATTTTACAATCGAATTTGAGGGAGAAATTCGTGTTTGAACGTGGAAAAACGTGATTTTTTTTCAACGAAATCGACGCTTTGACGGGAAGTTTGGAGGCTCCTCCACCGCCGCTCCTCCATCTAAGCCCGGACCCACCCGTTAAAGCGTCGATTTTGTTGGAAAAAATTCACGTTTTTTCTCATTTAACCGCAATTTTCTCCACTAATAAAAATATTGGAAACATTTCTGACCACACCGTTGGATAGCTGAGCTTTCGGGTCAACTTTTGGGGTTACAGTGAGAAATTAACAGGCAGTTTCAGTTAGGCCTACAAACGTTTGGAAAAACTGTACATTTCCAAGATTTTCCTACCCGGGCTCATTTTTAAACATCTGAGTTTTCTTTAAAAATTAACTCTCTTTCCAACGGTATAATTACATTTGAATTTTGACTGTAAACAAGCGAGTTATGACTGTTTTAATGGCGTAAGGTCGAAAATACGAAATACATCTTACAAGTGAAAAAAAGTCGGATTTTAAGGGGGTTAGAAAAAAAAGTCAAGAGACAAAAAAGTCGCAAATTAGTTGTAGAATCGAACCCTGGACAATGGTGCGACCTTGACCGTAACGACCTGTATAGTACACGCCACAAAATAACTACATAATTCTTCAAATTGATCGTTATGTGCATTTTAGATAGTTATGAGAAGTAGAATATAGAGGGAAGAATACAGAAAGATACTGTACCTACTGAGGCAAGCCAAATCGTTTTAAGTTTTTTAAACCAGATCTTGCTAACGTTGTAATTTTAGTCCTGCACCAACGGAAATATTCTTTCTTAGCGCTGGTAGCAGCAAAACGGAGGCCAAGCCTCGCAAATTGTTCTTGTCTGATTATTTTGTTTTCCAATTTTCCCGAAAGCTGGTTTCATTTTTTCATCTAATTCCATAAAATTTAATCTTAATTAATTTTGGGTAAGCTATTTCTATCTGACACAACTATCCATTCATATTTTTCGTGCTTCAATCTAGTCTAAACTTACTTAATACCTTAATTAATGTTAATAATTGCCTGTTTCAATTGGCCGTATTTTACACTTAATCAAACTCAATTTATAAATATATCCAAAAAAAAATTCTGAATCAAGACAACCTACTAGTTTATTTGTAGTGGCATCTCCACCAGCACTTTTCGAATTGACGCTTGGTATGCTCACTGAGTAAAACTTCCTTCGCGTAAAGTAAAATCTTTATAAATTATCAAGTTTTTGTTGTTTTGATTCGTAATTTTGTACTTTACGCCGTTAAGGGTGGATATTGTTTTTGGTTTTATTAGCCATGAGTGGACACCATTCCCAATCGTCCGTCGTGCTTTATTGGGTCGATCTACGTAGAAATTTGCTGTAGATATAGATATGTAGATATAGAGATATAGATTCGACCTTGAACCCAGCTCTCACACAAAGCTGATGCATCAGGGAAATATCATTTTCTTTTGACAGTACCAGGTTCAGTATTTCTTCCATCCATCAATCGCAAAAGCCTGAATAGTGTTTTTGTTCTTCTTGTTTTTCGTTTTATGGAAGCGTGGAAACAAGAGGCTAGAGCGAGCAAGCGCCGATGCTAACCTTTCCACAGAGTTTGTCAGACAGTTCATGTTATGACGGCGTGTGAAGGCGATCGGCTTCACGTCGGCTTGTCGATTTGATTGGTCCCTACTCAACGAAGACAAAGGACGGGACAGCACTCGATGCCCGGCGCGGGTTACTGCCTTACCGTATGCAAGAGTGCTTAAGGTCAGCTCGGCTACATACCTAGGCGCGATTGCTCGCCGACCAGAGGAATGCACCACATTTACCTAGGCCTAGTTGGGGGGCAGACAACTACTAGGGTACATGGCAGCAGATGCCGGAGTGATGAGCTTTATCGCATACCGAGATCTCTGAGGAACTTTGGGCTTCAGAGAAAAGGCGAGGTAGAGCGAGAAATAACCAAGACGAGTTTTCGAAGATGAATGCATGAAGGGGAAGCCCTGAGTCCTCCTTTTATATTGGTTGAACAAGGTAAGGGGAGAGTGGAAAAGGTGACGTCAAGTGATGTCACTGTTCCCTGTACTTCACCTTACCTATCTGGCATGATGAGTCACTCAGGATTTCCCTTGTCCTTTATTGGAGAACTAACATAGCTAAGAGTATGAGTCATTACAGTTCATATCTCCACAAGAGTTCTTTTCGTTGATTAGCGTCGGGACTTGTCGCTCTAGCATCTTGTTTCCATTTTCTCCAAAACGAAATACGATAAGAGCAAAAATAATATAATATTGATTATCACAATGTTTAGTAACCTGAAATTCAAGTGTTTTCCGAATAGTACCTACCTGTGTTATTAGTGATTTCCCCGTAGCAGTAAGGGTAGGAGCTGTACTTGTGTTTGCACAGCTTCTCGCCAACTCGCGCCTCTTCATGACTAGAACGATCTTCTCTCATCACACGCACTTTGGTCATTACCTGAAAAGATGAGTCAATTTAATTCTAGTATCTTTACAAATCACGTTTGAATTCAACACTTCCAATTGAGGCAACAAGATGCACAGGTGGTCCTTCGCAAAGTTAGTTTGACAGCAAGAAAAATCAAAACTGTCAAAAGCTAATCGGGAAGGTTTTTCTTGAGGAATGTTTAACAGTTTGTTGGTTCAACACAAGGTGAGTAGAGGAGAGAAGGTGTGCTCACGCAGTCGGTTGGGGGGAAACGTGACGTCACCAGTGTCCCAATCGCTTCGCCACCAGCTGCATTGCGCCATTTCTGGTACTTCGCTTGGGCGTAGATTGTTTATAAATACACGGTGTATCATACCGTATGTTCTCTTTACATTTCGGCTTCTGAGGTTGAACGCAACCTCCCTCAATTCAGTAAAAATTAGATGATTTTGAAGTGCTTATTCCACAAGACCAGAGATTGACCACAAACAGGCAAGGAATGAATGAAAAACCTCTGAAACGCAAAATCAGGGATTACCATCAATACCAGTCCATAATTTCCTAGTTTTGCCCGGGACAACAAATTAATTAAAATGCTCCAAACGAACAATTTGAGTAAAATTGTTAATAAACAAAAATTGCAATGGCTGAAATTCCAAACATTTGTAAAATTAGATGGCTTTGAAATTTTCCTATCAAAATATTGGCTACAAACAGGCAAGAATTATTGAAAAGACTCTGAAACATCAAATCAAAAACGAAACGTTATTTTATTTCATTTTAGATGTCGCAGATTATGTCGGGTTACAATAATCTCAAAGGGTGTCAACAACCCCCGCATTTACTCCATAATAGGGAGGCAGGATATTTTCTGACCAGGAACATCAATATTAGGTTCCTGGAATGTGCTGGATGCTCAGGAAAATACAACCAACACCACCAAGTACATCAAGCAATAGTAGAACTGCTTTTATGTTATTCATATATATAAAAATAACAGACCTTTATCCACTTGATTACACCAACTATAAGTCTGTACTTATGGAGCAGAGCGATGCAAAGATTCAATATTTCTCACTTACCTTGCAAGTTAAAAACAGTAGTTTCTTACCCAAGTAGGTAATTAGAGGAGAATGAATATCAATCGCGACACGAACAGTATTGATAAAAATCGAGGATAAATCTTGAACAACTGTTCAATAAACAAAAAAGTTGAAGGACTGTGGACTGTCGAAGTTGCCCCCCACAATGGTGCCAGCTGACTTCACCGGCTGATTTACTGATCATTTTTGCTTGATGGTGCAGTTCCTTCAAGGCGGCATCATTTCTAGACGTGTTCTTATTCTCCAACACAAAGTGTAAAGCGAACCTTCTCTGTCTTGACGATCTTTTGATTGATAACGGTATTTCAAAACACGGTCGCCAAAATTCTATACCTACCTACATATTGAGTGTTTGAAGAGTAGCACAGAATTTCAAGTTGGTATTACTGTTTCCTGTGAGGGTTGGTAGCCATGGTTTCTCCATTTTGCTTCCGAGTCTACCAAGGTAGCGGAAGCTTTGTTTTCACTTTTCAAGGACGAAAAAAAAAAGTTCTCCAAAATCAAAATTTTTACTCGCGTTTTGCGTTTTAGACCTTTCTGAACAATTTTGGTTCCGTGTCTGTGTGTCTGCCTGTCTGTCTGTCTGTCATGAATTCCTTGTAACGCGCATAACTATACGAAGTTATTGTCCGATTTCGATGAAATTTTCAGGGATTGTGCGGGTTGGTGTGTAGACGGTCCCCTATGATCATCATCCTCGGACTGATACAAGCGACTGCGCATGCGCAAACGTGAATTCCTTGTAACGGCCATAATTTCTACATTTTCCATTCGATTTCAATGAAATTTTCAGGGATGTTACAGATTAGTATTTAAATGGTCCCCTATGAAAATCACCACCTTCGGATTGATAGTAACTACTGCGCATGCGCAAACGTGAATTTCCTTGTAACGGCCATAAATTCCACAATCTCAACTCGATTTCGATGAAATTTTCAGGGATTATGTGGATTAGGTTGTAGATGGTCCCCTATGAAAATCATCATCCCCGGACTGATAGAAGCGACTGCGCATGCGCAAACGTGAATTCCTTGTAACGGCCATAACTTCCACAATCTCAATCCGATTTCAATGAAATTTTCAGGGATGTTACAGATTAGTATTTAGATGGTCCCCTATGAAAATCACCACCTTCGGACTGATATTAGCCACTGCGCATGCGCAAACGTGAATTTCCTTGTAACGGCCATAATTTTTACATTTTCCATCCGATTTCAATGAAATTTTCAGGGATGTTACAGAGTAGTGTTTAGATGGTCCCCTATGAAAATCATAGAGAATTGTTTTTCATAGAGGGATTTATTCACAGAGGGATGGTCTCCTGAGAGAATCTCAAATCTTATTCATGACAAGTTTAATAGCTCAGAGGAAAGAGTCTAGATTTTAGCTCCAGGGGTCGCGGGTTCGAATCCCAGCCGAGGCTAAGAATTTTTTTGATCCAATCACATACATCTCACTTAATTTTTCATCCGAATTTGATGACATTTTCTAGGATTGTCCAGATTAGCGTGTAGATGGTCCCCTATGAGGGTAGTGAAAGGTACTTAGAGATTGGTGTTTTGAGATTAACTACTATGCATCGGATCATCTATACAATCGGGTTATGGATACGAGGAAGCTATGTGCCACACCCACTTGGCAGACGTTTTTTTATCTTTTAGAGAGCTTTTGCTGCTAATGGGCGATTTCAGCTCAAAAAGACCTGGTATGGCAACCTAGAGCGCACAATCACGTTGCTAACTGCCCCCAGCGAGTAAGCCTGCTGGAAAAGAGGTTGGGGTTTGTTGTGTCTTTGCCAAGGCAGTTAATGTCTTTAATAAAACCACCACCAGAAGAAATGATTACTTTCACGTGGTATTGTAACCTTCAAGTAAGATAACAATAAAAAACCAATTCAGTTCGTTTTAATGAGACCACATTGTCTTTATTTAATTTATTTCCTTTTCAAATAAAACACTCCCAAAATGGTGTTTTCCAAAGCAGTCGAAATACTGCAGATGGCGACGAATTAAGTGATTGAACCCAAAAGTTTTGATTTAAGTGTTAAGTGATTGTGAAAATGACCGAAACACCGCAACGTTTCACCGTGCAGATCGCACCTCAACTTCCGCCGCCCGTTACCTATTTGCGATCAAGCTACACAGGATTGGCGTTCTTTTCGGTCCAGATTGACCAATATCTTCAAAGTGTATCCTACAACCGTCGTTGATATGAAAAAGTCGTATTTATTGGCTTCATTGTCCGACGGCAGTACCAAACTATTGACGAGTTTGTGCCTACCCGACGATAAAACGTTTGATGAACTAATCGAAGTGCTGGATAGACATTTTACTCCCATTTCGGCGTATTTTGCTATCCGTAAGGAATTCTACTCAGCTCGACAAAAAAAAATGGTGAGTCAATTTCAGAATGGTCAACAAGGTTAAGGACCCTTGCTGTTGATTGCGGTTTTGGAGGAGAGTTGGATGTGGTACTCCGCGATGTTTTTGCAATAGGACTTGCCTCAAGTAAAATACAAGACAGAATTTTTGAAAAGGATGCTTCCAAGACCAATGTTACCTTTTCATCTGTCATTCGCACAGCGCTGTCTAAACAAGCATCAAAATAATCAAATTCTTCTCCTCAAATTCTTCGGAAAGCAAAATCAAGTCGGAACCTATGCATTACATGAAAAGAAATAAAACTTTCAAAAGAGGTGACGGAGTTTCGCGCAAAACTCAAAATCAAAGGGCAGTATTTGATCCTTGCTCCGTTTGTGGCCGCAAAAATCACAAACCTAAGGATGGTTTGTACAAGGATTATTCATGTCACCAGTGCAAACATAAAGGTCACCTAAAACCTCATTGTCCAAAGAAAGGTACCATTTAAAAGACAACAGGGTTCTTAGCCATTAGGGAGTTTTAGCACGTCAACAACATGCCCATGGAACCTTTACACAGAGCACAGTATCCACGGAACCTGTGACGAAAGGTTGACAATTGGTGACGATCCAGCTGCCAATTTTGGGGGAGTTTGTTTAGAATCCCCAAACATGGCTGGCCTGTGACTAACCTTTCTATTGATAACAGTACATTTTTCGGTTGTCAACTGGCATCAACTGTCATCCATCACCAAGCAAACAAAACCAGAACAAAGCGTGGCTCTAGCACTTAGTGTTACAATGGAAGTCAATAGAGAGTTACAGCAACATTTGGAACCATTTAGACGAGAGAAGCTTCTAGGGCGAGCATCGAGTGGATGCTAACTTTCTGACGTGAGTTTCACGTCCATCCTGAGATTGACGTTGCTTTAGATTTTTCAACACTCCATAGGTAACGTCAACTAAATCCGCAGTTTTTGTTTTGAACCTTTGTTGAACCAATAAAGGAAAATAGGAAGGAAAATATAAGGAAATCAATGAAGTACGCTCGTTTATTACCCAAAATAATCGTAAAAGTATAAATAAATAAATGCAAAATGAATGTGAGCACCTAATTGTGCATTTCAGTCCATCCCCTTGTCTGGGGAGTAGAAAACAGACAACCGAATTCAACGAGATTGGTAGTTTATGATCAACCTCGGAAGAATCAATAATTTCGTATTATATTCCAATATTACCTTTTCGAACTAAAATAAATACGAAGTCGGTCAAAAAGGTAGAGGAAACTTGCCTTCAATGGGGAAGAAATTGAGATCGATCGTCCAACTGATGTCATTGAGATCGAAAATCCGCCATCCACACTTCAGATGCCGCAACAGACCAAAATGTATAAGGGAGCAATATTCACTTCAAGCGAAATGTATAAGGGATCAATTCTTCAATCTTCAATTCACTTTACCACGACCCCGAAGATAAAGAACTTGCAAAAGATTCACCAAAACTCTTCAAAACGAAAGAAACAGAATGATCAGCTGATTGATGGCGGCCATTAGCTCAGCCACAAAAACAAGGAGTTAACCTAGTAGGTTATCTCACGTTGAAAACGCGACTCTACAACGAAAATGCGAGAGGGCCAAGTCAACCGTCTTCTGTGAGGCTCACATCATGCGTGAGGCTCGCGTTTTCGACGTGAGTCTCGCATTTTTGTACGTATCTTGGCCCACTGTAACCCTCTAATGACAACGAACCAACCTCTTTTCCAGCTGGCTTACTAGCTGGGGGCAGTTAGCAACGTGATTGCGCGCTCTAGGTTGACATTTCTGGGCTCATTGAGCTGATGTCACCCGTTAGCAGCAAAAGCTCTCTATTGACTTCCCAAGTGACGCTAAGTGCTATAGCCACACTTTGTTTCCTTGGGAATTGATGAGAGTTGACAATCGAATAATGTACTGTTATAAATAGAAAGGTTAGTCAAAGGCCAGCCACATTTAGGGAATCTAAACAGACTCCGCCAAAATTGGCACCTGGATCGTCACCAATTGTCAACGTTTCCTCAAGATGATGGGTTCCATGGATACTGTGCTCTGTGAAAAAGTTCCATAGGCGCGTTATTGGGGAGCAAAACCTCTCTGTTATCATCCTGATTTGTGTTACCAACCTGTTCATTGGTTAGTTTGTGTTGTTTAAGCTATTTTGTAATGATGAACCACCTCTCTACAGAACACCTAATTTTGATGAGTGTGATGAAAGCCCCAAGGTTGAAGTGTTACATTGAACCTAACGAACCCACTGTTCGAATATTGGTACGAAAATTCGAATCCGCGGGCTCACTCTGCGGTTGATGAGACCATCGAAGCAGTTTGAACCTATTTGTAGGCGAGCCTAGCGAAATTAATGAGGAATTTCACCGATTTCTGTTTGCATTTTTCCTGAATAGTTATTGGTGTGGGATAGATGAAAATCGGGCTGATTTCGGAAAATAAGTCTCCTGTTATTTTTGGGAGACAATCAAAATTTTTAATTTCAAAACTAACCGGGAAAACGGACGTGGAGCGGGAACGCTCGCTGATTGGGCTGTTCGGATCGCCGTCTCCTCCCAGTGTTGCCCATTGGGACGACGAAATCGTGTTTTCTAAGAGAAAAGTTATCAAACAAAAACAGGGGAAACCTAATTTTCCCCATCTTGCTTTTTCTATTTTTTTCTTCAGTTTTTCGATTTCGAACTTTACTGTTTCGTGAAATTTTGCATCTGGGGACTATGGATTTCTCGATCTCAGCGCTTCAAGCGGCCATAAATGAACTATTCCAGCATGACGTCATTTTCCCGGTTTTTTTAAACATTCGTATTTTCTTTACTGTTTTGTTTATTCGTAAATTAGGAAGTTCGGGCTGAAAATTTGCCTTAGGGGGTTTTTCGAGGTGCTGAATCCGATTTTGGGGTCAAAAATAGGAAATTCCGACATGGTGAAATTCCTCATTCACCGTCGTTCTCGACAGCTGAACAGCTGAACCCACCAATTTACATACTGTAATTAAGGAGGAGCATGCTTACAAAATCCAGATCACCCAAGACTTTCACCAATAAAGTGTGAACTAACTTCTAACAAGGTGCGTACAAGAGTTTGGCACACTAGAGCCCCGCAAGCAGTTGGTCATTGCCAACACAAGCCTACTTGAATGGAACACAAAAATTCAAAATAAGTAGCCACCAGTTTTGGGTTACTTTCCACCCCACGCCCATAATACAACGACTGCAGATGACTCACCTTGTTTTTTCGTTGATTCCTCTTCTTCCAGTCCGTCACCATGGACAGACCTTTCTCCGTGAAATAAAAAAATATTGCCGATAACGCGGCAACGAGCCCTTTCAACAGGTTTGTGGTGTGTTGGTCTTCGTCGTGCCCATCATGACTGTGTGAGGTTGAGTGGGAGTGATCAGCGTGGGCTGACATCATGGCCTGGGGACATGACAATTACCACCAAATAATATATACTCAGATTATCAATTGAACTTGACCTTCTAAAGGCCATATCACACGAGCGATTTTTCAGTTTTTTTTCCGCAGAAAAATCGCTGGAACGTGAAGAGGAAGAAGTACAGTGATTCAAGTATCCATGCAAGGGAAGAAGTACAGTGTTTCAAGTATCCATGCATCGGGTTTTTAATTCCACTTCCCCACCCCCCCATAGCACAGCCTGCACCCTGGTGGAGCGATTTTTCTAGCTTTGGAATATTTAGAACGCGATCTAATTTTTCTAGTCTGCCATTTTGTGCGGGAAAAAAAGCTGGAAGGAAACCATTCGAACGTTCTCCATCGATAAGTAATTTGTGGTTGTAGCATTCCTTGATCTACTAGTCGACGTCTGTTCAGTTTTCTGCAGTTTTCCGAGAGAAAAATTAATCAGTTCTTCGTTCATTTTTAAACCTCCAACAAGTATGCCGCCGAAGGATATAGTGAATAGGTGGACAACAAGTGAAACTTCGCTTCTAAAACGTTGCTTCAAAATTCCACACTACTATAACCTGATCCAAAACTTGTAGTCAGTGAAAATCGCTGGCCACCAGAATGCGCTCTATTCACAGTTTTCTGCGGTTATTCTTCTTCAACTTCGCCTAACTTATTCTAACTTCCTCTTCACGTTCCAGCGATTTTCCAGCGGAAAAAGCCAAAAAATCGCTCGTGTGATATGGCCTTAAGGGGCGGTTCTAAACACGTTTAACCCCAAGGTTGAAGTTTACCATGTTATTGGCTCCGAATCGAGAAAATTAATGGCAGTTAATCAGAACCAATTATTTAGCCCTTATTTATAATTCACAGTAAATAATTAGTAAGCTTGGGCATGGAAATAATCCAGTATTCAAATCGACAATATCATCTATGTAGGTGTCTTTGTCGGAAAAGTGATTTTCAAGATGACGGAAAGAGATTTTTCAAGATAAATACGTCTCTGGAGCCCAAGAACCAGCAATCTAATGTTGAAGGTGCTGGATAGAGGCTTCTGTTAATCGTGGAAAGTCAGGAGCTCAAGAAAGCGCAAGAAGCAGTTAAATGAATATAACCACACTAATACTATGTATAATAATATCATAGCGCAGAAACGTTTTATTCGGATACTGAAAACTTATCATTTGTACTTCTACTATAGAAAGTAAGCTAAACAAATATTTGGACCAAAACATTTGGAAAAATAAACAGGGTGTAACACTATGAGAACGTCAACCCGAAGAATTTTGATTCTACAACTAATTTCCGATCGAAAATGCCTCTTAGCGTTTAACACCTTGTTTTTCCAAGTTGTTTAACCCTTTCCCCCCGATGGGCGGCCTCCTGCCGCAAGGTCACCTTCCCGGCGCTTGAGCCAACTGCCTGTCAACCCCGTACCGAAGGAATTTTCCAGGCCGCCCCCGCTGACTCCCGTTGTCTTCCTCTTTTATTTTCGCCCACTTTCACTCAACATTATTTCTCAACTGAATGATTTTTGTGTTTGATACATGTTACCCTATTGTTCATGTATTATAATGAAGATTTTTTCATGACTGAGTAAGATTTATATACTTTATTATATAGAAATGTATTGCATTCCACTATACCAGAATAATTTTGATACCAGATTTTTGTAATAAATAGGCTGTAATCCCTAAAGATAAAAATGATCATAAAACTCCAACATTTTATCATAAGTTACCATAAACACATTCCAGAAACGTGTACCTACGTGATAAAAATAAATCCTCCTTGAATGGTTAGTAAAAGGCTCTTACCGAGAGGTCAACTTTGTCTCACTTTCTCTCACCCAACACAATATCGCTACTGCCCTGAAATCTGTTGAGGACGGTGAAAATGAAAGGTACAATGTTACCATAATGGAATGGAAGTGATTAGTTCAGAAATATGCCCACAGATCGCATCAGAAGCACGAAAAAGTACGAAACGGCGAAAGGCGTCCGTAGGGACGGGGGAAACATTGGGAGGCAGACGCCAAAAGCCGTCCATAGGGACCTCAAAACGTTTTTCCCCAGACGCCTTTAGGCGTCCGTCGGGGGGAAAGGGTTAACATTTAAGATGTTTTCCGTTTTTTTGACCTTATGTCACTAAAACGTCCGTAACTCCCTTTGGAGGCTTGGTCTTACGATAAATCAGAAACACGAATGTGAATCGCAAAAGAAGAGAGAAAGAGGGGCGGCGAGAGGGGGGAGTTTAAATCTGGTTCAAATCCGATCTGGTTTGGTCTGTTAAAATATTAGCTGACCAAAATGCGATCAGTGTTCGTATCTTCGAATTGTACTCAGTTTGGCGTCTTTATCGAGAATTTTCGAGCTAGCACGATTTGAAAAAATAAAACTCCAATTGTTTATCCCTTAGAAGTGACTTACACTAACCATAAGCTTCTCGGCACAAATAATAAACACAGCACCAATATTAAACCAAAAATAGGTTACCGTTGGAAAGCTGATTGGATAGCGCCTACTTGAAACAAACTCAAGAAAATCAAACAAAATAATACAAAAAAAAAAAACTCACGTGAGGGAGAAGATGAAGCAAAGCGTCTCCAAGCAAAGTACCGACAGCCAATGCAACGAGAAATTGTAAAAGTCCATGATAAATTTGCTTTTGCATCAAAGGAATCACAGCCACAGCCAAAAGTCCGCATAGACTGATGAGAACGACACTCAAAGTGGCATAGAACCAAGCTGGAAATGAAAAACGAAGCTCATTATAACCAGATATTTGCTGATAGGGAACAATAAATGTATCACTATTTGTGTCGAAAAACAGCGAACAAAACACCAAAAGCCCTTCAACCCCATTATTTCAACATGGTTTATTTCTTAATTATAAGGAATCCACAACGAATTCCTTTTTCGAGAAAGACAAGAAAAGACGCCAATTCAGGGCGCTTCATCTAAATAATCCTGTTTGCAACAAAGAACGCGGACTGGTGTTGATTTCATCTTCAACGATTGCATCTTTTACTCTCCATCATTCCAGTAACAAAGATGAAAAAGGAAAGGAGAAGCTTCTGTGCACACTAGACCCCAAATGGGGCCATTATACCAAATTTCATCAATTAAGGTCCTTGGCAATTGAGGAAAATGAAGAAGAAAGGACCCCCTATCGTAAATGTACGATAAAAAACTGGTAATTTTTTTATTTTCTTAAATTTTTGTTTTAATTAAGCTCAATTAACTTTTTCTACTCCATAGAAACCACAATCACCGCAAAACTGCTATCATCACATGGGGAAATAATTTAGGGTCAAAAATATCACAAAATGAAATAGAAATCAAAAATTTTAATATTGAATTTTGCTGGCAAATTACTGCCAGCTTTGTAGCTAGCGTCTACGCAACTAAAATTGTAAACCAGCAATTCTAACGCTTCACTATTAAACATAATAAACCAAAACGCAGGACATTGAGGGTTTCTGAAAATTTTACTTTTCATGATAAATGTTGATCCTAAGAAAATGTGAAGAGCTTGTTTCCAAATATCCACGAAGCTTAGAAAATTTGATTAAAAGCGCTAAGCATTTCAAGGAATCTTGAACCATTAGGTAACTCATAAGACATAAGCTGCATTCAAATTCAAAACAATTCTAGTAATAACAGTAATAATATACAGGGTGTCTCCGAAAACGTTCCCCCCGCTAAAATCGACCAGATAGTGGTAAATGTTTCTTTTTAAATCTTCGTGATTTTTCCCAAGGATTGAGATATGCTCATATTTGAGAATATGACCTCGGTGCGCATTGCGCACGTGCGCAATGCACACCAACTTCGTTTTTCAAATGAGTTGCATGAGAGGTTGCATCAAAATGTGGATGTACAAAGTACCCAAGTGTGACACATCACATTTTGATCAAATTATCGACGAAAAATTAATTCTTTAAAAAATAAAATGGCCTTTTAACTCACTACTCACTACTAAAATGGTATTTTTACTCATTTTTTACCCACTACTAAAATTGTACCTATTTTTCCGATTATCTTGCTAAAGAGTTTTTAAGTAGACGGGATGGTTTTGCCCTTAAAAAAGGCCATTTTATTTTTTTAAAGTTTATTTTCCGTCGATAATTTGATCTAAATGCTGTCAAATTAAGAAACTAACGAATAAAATAAAAATAATAATTTTAAAAATTCGGTTGAGGGGTGAAATGCTCATGAAATTTAACGCAGAATCCGAATCTGCAATAAAAAATGGGGGGTCTCAGTTAGAAAAACGATGTTGGTGTGCGTTGCGCACGTTCACATGAAGATTTCTTCTTCTTCTTCTCCTGGCGCTACAGCCCAGTGTGAGCCCTGGCCTCCCGAACAATTGTCCTCCATCGAACCCGGTCCTCTGCAGTCTCTCTCCAATCGGTCACCCTCATCGTCCTCAGATCATCTGTCACGTCTGTTAGCCACCTTCTTCTGGGTCTACCCCTCCTTCTTGTCCCAACCATTCGCTGATCCAGCACCTTTTTTGGAGCTCTGCAGTCGGGCATCCTTTGGACATGCCCAATCCACCTGAGTCGCTGAGCCTTGATGAACCGCACTATATTTTCACCCTCGATCAGAAGGTCGAGTTCTTCGTTGGTACGAATTTTCCATACTCCAGCAACGCACTTCGCGCCGAAGATGCGCCTTAAAATCCTCCTCTCAAACACCAACAGGCTGTTCTCGTCCTTAGCCGACATCGTCCAGGCCTCAGAACCATAAGTGACAATGGGTCGAATCATCGTCTTATACAATTTCAGTTTGGTCGTCCTGGATAACAACCTAGATCTGAAAATCCTAATCGCAGCGTAATATGCTCTCCCTCCTGCAACGATCCGCTTCTGAATTTCGTCACTAACTTTGTTCTCTTTATTCAAGAGAGTGCCCAGGTACTTAAATTCCGTGACTGATTCAAACGTTGTACCGTTCAGGGAAACATCCTCCACAATGCGTTGTTCTCGAGCCGACAATTTCATGTATTTAGTTTTGGAAGAACTTACTTCTAACCCAAGTTCTCTGGTTTCCAGTTCTAACTGAGCAAAAAGTCCTTCCAAGGCACTTAGACTCCGGGATAGGATGGCTATATCGTCTGCATAACCACACAGTTGGGAGGATTTGTGGAATATTGTGCCACCAGGATCCACAGCATTTACAGCACTGTGTAGAGCAAGGTTGAACAACACTGCCGAAAGTCCATCCCCTTGCCTGACGCCTCTCTCCACGCTGAATGGCTGACTAACTCTACCGCTGACCAAAACCTTTGCTTCACAGTCCTTAAGACATAAAGATTTCAACAAACAAAAAAACATTTTTAACCACTATCTGGACGATTTTAGCAAAAAAAAACCTTGCTGGTTAATCCGACATTTACTCACTTTTTAAAGCCGGACCAATAATTTCGTCAGTAAAAATCATTTATAGTTATTATAGTTTTTTCATAGAAAATCTATATGTGAAAACGTCTGCCAAGTGGGTGTGGCACATAGCTTCTTCGTATCCATAACCCGATTGTATAGATGATCCGATGCATAGTAGTTAACCTCAAAAAATCAATCTCTAAGTACCTTCCACTACCCTCATTGTGGACCATCTACACGCTAACCTGAACAATGGCTGTTACAAAGATTTTACGGCTAATATCAGTCCGGGGGTGATGATTTTCATAGGGGATCATCTACACACCAACCCGCATAATTCATGAAAATTTCATCGAAATCGGAAATTATTACACATTGGTTTATTATTTTTCTGTATAGATCACTCGTCTAAAAAGAACACGGCTTTGCCATTGTTACCACCAACCAACATGAAGAAAAACATCGATCGCAAGTAGATGTAAAAATAATAAACCAAAAGTCGATGAGATTGGTTCAAAAAATTTCTCGACGAGTAAGATAGGAACCCAGAACTCTTGGGCGGGAGTCTGATGCGCAACCACTGAGCCAGCGAGTCCCGTTCGGAGAGGGAGAATTGAAGGGAATCCTCCTGTCAAAACGTCGTTGAAAAAATCAAAATAAATAGGTAAATAGAATTTCTTTTTTTTTGACTTCGTTGAAACGTTCTTCCGCGTTCAAACACCAATTTCTCCCCTAAGTTCCATTGTAAAACATTTTTTTATTATACCGAAGGAAAGCTGAGATTTTGAGGATGTTTTTGCTAAAAACAGCATTGACTTTCCTGGACAGAAAATCTCTTGGATTTCGTCGAAAAACTTTTTTTCTATGAGGCACTTTTTGTTGCAGATTACTTGTAGAATCGACCCCTGAAGATTGGCCCTATCTTCCTCAGACACCCTGTAGAAAGGGGTTAAGAGGAATACTTGATGTCATGAAATGGCTCACAACAATCACGTTTTTTTTTAAAATGTGTAGAAGGCACATTCGCGAAAGATGAGGTTTACAGCCGATCTCCATGGCAGTTGATAAACAGCATGTTAAACTCGTCGTCGATGAGAGTATAAAGCAAACAAAGCGTGACTCGTTTCTTATTTTGCGTTACTACAAAAGTCAAAGCTGCACGGGCCCTCCTGTATCAACCGGGTAGCATCTTCGTTGCTCGCGCTATCTCCACCTCACTCTTTGGCAGCAAAAACACTCTATTATTAAGGGTACAAGGAAATTTTCCCCGAGAGTACAATTTCCCGTAAAACGTATGTACCGTTTTCTCGGGTTGTAATCAACCGATCACCTTGATTTTTGACATTTTCATGTCTTTCATATGGCACATTAAAAAAAATCGTCACGAAATTTGTTGCGACGAAATTTGCTAACGAAATTTGTCCCAAGTCGCCACAATGATGATTATGAGCATCAGAAGTGAAGTTGTTAGGTAGGTAGGTACTTTACAGTTTGATATTACCAGATCAGCTGAGTCGAAAATCGAGCTCCCAGATCAGCTGAGTCGAAAATCGAGCTCCCAGATCAGCTGAGTCGAAAATCGAGCTCCCAGATCAGCTGTGTCGAAAATCGAGCTCCCAGATCAGCTGAGTCGAAAATCGAGCTCCCAGATCAGCTGAGTCGAAAATCGAGCTCCCAGATCAGCTGAGTCGAAAATCGAGCTCCCAGATCAGATGAGTCGAAAATCGAGCTCCCAGATCAGCTGAGTCGAAAATCGAGCTCCCAGATCAGCTGAGGCGAAAATCGAGCTCCCAGATCAGCATGAAAATGTTTCAATGTGTTGCAGACTCGTATGCAAGCGTTTTTTTTTTTCATTTTCAAATATTGTCGAGCATCTTATGCTCTATAACTGGTGCAAAGGATAATTTCGTACAACGCTTGAGGAAAGAAAGGCGGATTTTTGAAAAAACCATCAAAATCAGGGCTCTAACCCACCAAAACGGACCACATTTTTATCTTGTTGTCGGGAAAAATACGCCAATCCCTATGCACAGTTGGTGTATAAGATACTGACGTACAAGTAAAAAAAAGAACAAGGAGATAAGTCCAGTATAACTCAACAAAATGGAACACGAGTGCTAGAAAACGCGATTTTTCAGGAAACACTATTTTCTGAAATTAAACAATGTTCATCTCATGACGTCATCATACGGTTTCCTAACGCTTCCAACTTGTTGGTGGGCTACTTCATAGGATTTGGTGTTTGATCTCCATACAACCACATGTTGTTTACTTTATTGAAAAATGACTTTTTGATGTTTTATTGGATGTGAAAACAATATAATTTTGTATTAACGAATTGTGCCTTCTGCTTGTCTCTATAACAAGGGTTATGGGCCCAGCACGCTTCCACTGCGCATGTGGAATTGAGGCATGTAGAAACGAATCCAGCCAATGAGGAACAACAAGAGGAACCTGAGGAACAACAAGAATCAAGAGGTGAAACACAGATGAATAATGAAGAACTTGAAGAGTTTCATAATGAGGTGGAACACCCAGAATTCTCTATGGTTCTGCGAAACAGAGACACATTAAGACGGCCTGAGTATTTGAATGATTATTTTTTTTCTCGTGATAAATCACAGTAATCATTCAAATACTCAGGCCGTCTTAATGTGTCTCTGTTTCGCAGAACCATAGAGAATTCTGGGTGTTCCACCTCATTATGAAACTCTTCAAGTTCTTCATTATTCATCTGTGTTTCACCTCTTGATTCTTGTTGTTCCTCAGGTTCCTCTTGTTGTTCCTCATTGGCTGGATTCGTTTTTACATGCCTCAATTCACTAGTTTCTGAATTGCACATTATCATCTCTTCAATTGAAGTTGTATTATTTCTTTCTATTGTATTGTTAACATCATTTCTGTGACTCACTCTCCTTGTTTTGTAATTTGGTTCGACATATACCATTTCCAAATAATTGTCTGAGTCACTTTTGACATCACATTCGAAAACAGTATTTTCCTCATCAAAAACTACATCCCTGCTAACAATGACCGTTTTATTGTTTGGATCCCACAGCCTGTATCCCTTTGTGACACTCGAATATCCCAACATGATACATATATGTGCTCTAGCGTCCAATTTTTTTCTTTTTGGTTGTGGTACATTTACAAACACTTTGCATCCAAAAGGTCTCAAATGACGAATGCTTGGTTTTCTTCCTGTCCATACTTGCTCAGGAATGATATTTTCTGTTGTAGTGGGACATCTATTCCTAATATAACAGGCAGTGTTCACGGCTTCAGCCCAAAATGACTTGGGCAAACGTGAATCAATTAGCATGGTTCTTGTTAAATCCATCAATGTTCTATTCAAACGTTCGGCCAACCCATTTTGTTGAGGACTGTAAGGGTTAGATAGTTGTCTTATAATCCCATGTTCCCGTAGATATGAATCAAATTCCCTATTTACATATTCTCTGCCATTATCACTGCGTAAACACTTAATAAATTTCCCTGTTTGTTTTTCAACCATTGATTTAAAGTTCTTGAAGTGCTCCAAAGCTTCGCTCTTTGTTTTCATGAAGAACAATACTGCTTTTCGTGAAAAATCATCAACAAAAGTAATGAAATAACGACATTTTCCATTAGATTCCACGGGCAAAGGACCACATACATCAGAGTGTATTAACTCTAGTATGTCTTTCGTTACTTGATTGCTAATTTTTGGAAATTGCTTTCTTACATTTTTTCCTCTGATGCATGCGTCACACATCTTATTGCTCTGAAGTTTGCCATCATCGAAACCGTTTACCAAATCATTTGACGACATTATGTTTAAAGATTCAAAATTAACATGTCCAAAACGTCTATGCCAATCAATTTTCTTAATAGTTGTTACATTAGCATTTTCATTCAGTATTTGGTAATGTTGTAAACTGTACACATTTCCTTCATTACGATTCGCTAATAATACTACATCCTCTTTGTCAAAAACTTTACAACGACCATTTTCAAGAGAAATCGTGTATCCTTTCATTTCTATTCGTGCCATTGACAACAGTCTAAATCGAAATTCTGGGACGTGGAGAACATTTTGTAAGTTGATTTTATACTTCCCATGTTCTGTCTCAGAAATGATTGTAACTGTGCCTATACCCACTATTTTGCATGTAACATTTGACGCCACTCTTACTGTACTATTATCATCTATTACTTTGTAATTCGTAAAATCAGTTTGATATGGGGTGAAATGGTTGCTTGCCCCACTATCTAACAACCATTCTCCATCATATACGTTTCCAGTTGATAAACAGGTTACAACCATAGACTTTTGTTCTGTTATGTCTTGATTGATGTGTTTCCTATCTTTGTACCTGCAATATTTCGCAATGTGTCCTATCCGGTTACAATTGTAGCATTTGAATTCTCTTCTCACGTCATAGTTTTGATTCTGATTCTTGACTTCCCTCCTTACTTCATAATTTTGATTCCAATTCTTACAGGCAATTAGAGCTGAATCATTGTTGTCTTCTTTCTTCATCATCTTCCTTCTGAATTCCCCACACAAAAGAGATTCCACATTTTCTGGGGTGTAGTCTTTGTCTTTGAAGGTACATATCATGCTAATAGTGGTGCCATACTCTTCAGGTAATCCATTGATTATTACATTACATATTTGTTCGTCTGCAATTTTAGCACTTCCCGATTTTACAACTTCGGAAGCATAGTTGAGAACTCTGCTAATATAGGCCTCCATCTCTTCCCCTGGTATCATTCGTGCAGTATAAAGGTCTTTGGACGCTTGGAGCCTTTTCAAACGAGTCATGGGTTGGAATCTGATAGCTAGTTTCCTCCACAACTCTCGTGGACATTTGATATCAATTATGTCGCTTTGGATGTCCTCATTTATTGCTCTAGCAATGATCCGATACGCTCTCTTTTTGTTTTCACTGGGTATATTACAAAGCTCCTTATCATCATCGATAACGTCCAGTAGACCTCGATCGTCTAGTTCTAGTTCGATATTGAACTTCCAAGTCTTAAAATTCTTTTTGTTCAACTTGACAAATGAACTAGTAATACCACGTATTTGATCTTCTCTTGTCTCTTGCGCAGTTTCGTTACGTCCATTCTGTAGCGTACCTTCCCAGAATTCTCTATGGTTCTGCGAAACAGAGACACATTAAGACGGCCTGAGTATTTGAATGATTACTGTGATTTATCACGAGAAAAAAATAAGGAACCAAAAAAAAAAGAAAAAAACTTCAGTGAACGATGCAGACATTCTCACCAAGCCAATATCCTGAAGAGGCTTGGTTTAATTGACAGCTGAAAACCAAATCCTGAATAGAAGGGGGAGTTTGTTGGTGGGCTACTTCATAGGATTTGGTGTTTGATCTCCATACAACCACATGTTGTTTACTTTATTGAAAAATGACTTTTGATGTTTTATTGGATGTGAAAACAATATAATTTTGTATTAACGAATTGTGCCTTCTGCTTGTCTCTATAACACAACTTGCTCCAAGGTGACTCGATTTGATGAAAACAAAGAAGAAGAAGAAGAAGCTAAATCTCTTGTTTCGTTGTTTACTCGTCTTTTTCTATGTTTATGTCTCGTTTTGTGCCGTGAAATCCGTTCGTTTTGTGCTGTGCTGAATCGTCTATAAAATGCGGATGGTCCAGCGTATAGCGCCGGACTCTACTAGCGCAAACCCTGACACAGGTCGGTTTGCGTATTTATTTGACCCACTTCTCGTTCAAATTTTTTCATGATTTTTTTTAATTGGTCCGTGATTATATGCACATTAACAAAAAATTATTTTTAAAAAATCGAATTTTTACTCGAAAAAATCTCTTTGTACCCTTAAATGATAAAAGCGTTTCCCGATTTTGGTACCAGAAAATCCAAATGAGTTCGAATGAGCGAACTCCTCTTCTAAAATCATGGAGCAGAGTAGTTGGTCTGCATTTTGTTGTTGAAATTACTCACTAGCACCCATTGAAGTGTTTTCTTCATCGTGGTAGTCGTGGTGATGTGATTTGTGGTCATCTCCTGAGAGGGTTGAGGTGGAGTTCTGTTCACAGTCAGACTGGACGCCAAGAAGTTGGTGGAGGATCTTCGGACACAGCTCCTCATAGTCTTTCTTCTCCAAATTGGTCGGTAGGTCATTTTCCGAAAAGCCGCACTTCAATAAGGAAATAATTAATAATTAATTGATACATTCATCATATTCTGTAGAGCAGTAATAGGTAACCTATCACGAAGTAGATTATGAAGGTGAAAAATGTGTTGTCCTGGGTTTTAGTGTTAAATATCCTGAACATGTCAATATAATATAGTGCACTTGGAATCAGCGCAGTTTCCATTACAATTACAACACCTGAAGTGAAAACTCGGGCCTCGGCAGGTGGCAAGCCCCCTGGATGCTTACTGCTTAGAGCCTTTGGCTGAAATTAAGAAACATGGAACACGCTTTAGCCATGTTTTTTTTGTTTGCAGTTTTCTTTTACTATGGATTTTCTTACATTACACTAATGTTTCAGGTTCCTTAGATTCCATTTCATAAATGGGGTGTGCGCCTGGGTAGGAAAAACTGTTTATTGTTATTTTTAATCTAAGGTAGACCTCATTCCGAGAATTTTGGTACCAACCGCGACCTACGAGCGTGTGTAAATCTTTTCCTATGAATTTTCAAAATTTCGAACGTTTATGACGTCACAGTGGGCTGGGGGGTCCCGCCCAGACAAGAGGGGCGCGTGACGTCATAAACGGTCGAAACTTTGAAAAATCATAGAAACAGATCTACTCACGCTAGAAGGTCGCGGTTGGTGCCAAAATTCTCAGGATGTAGTCTACTTTCGATTAAAAATTTAAAAAAAATGAGAAGCACCCCCCATTATACGTTGCCAACATATTACATAAATAACGCCTTACTTAGAAATAAAACCCCGCTAAATCTATGATGGCTCTTACCGCAAATGTTGTCTTTTTATTCAGGGGTATATCTCAGTTTCTTCCACAATTACAGCGGTTTTGGCAGTATGTAATTTATGCATAAATTTAGGGCTTTCCAACGAATGGTGAACAATTTTTCTACGAACACAAATGCCGAAGATAAAGTTCTGTAGCAACGACTTGGTTTTAAGTGGAAATCCTTGCAAAATTTCTTGACACATCGCCGTTTCCCAACCGCGTATCCTAAAAACGTGACTCTTTTTATCAGTTAGCTCAAGGCTAAAGCATGTTCCATGCTGACATCTTAGTTCATAAACGATGCAAATTATTGCACAACGGATGATTATTTTCGATCATCAATGTGCCAAGTCCTTTTCATCGCAGACAACTAAAAAAACTAGCTCAACATTTTAACCGGCGGAGAAAGTGCCAGAAGATTCCAAAGGTTCGTTGACCCACCACCAGGAGCGCCTTGGGGAGTCACACGACCAGGCGCTCGCCACACTTTGTGCGGCTTGTAAAAGACCTAGAATTTATCATCTACGAGTATAAGTCGTGTTTTTTTCGTGTAACTGAATTATTTCAAAGAAAAACAATTCTTAATAACTTGAAATACTATTTGGAAAGTTTCGGCCTCAACAACAAAATGTTTTTAATGAAACTTCCTTTCAAGATATAACTTCTCTTATTTCTATAATAGCATCACAGTTTGATTAGTAATAGAAACTACTAATTTCAACAGTATCAGTCCAAAATAGGTACCAAACTGCCAAATAATTGTTGGCAAGAAAACAGCAAAACCGAAACTCCGAGGTTGGTGGACAAATCGGACCTGTGCAGGTAAGTATCTGCTAAAAAAACTTCTAAATCAAAAATTTTCAAAAAATCAAGAAAATGTTAGACAAATTACAAAATTTTTGAGATAAATCGCATGGGAAAAAATCACAAAATGTTTGGAAAAATTGCATATTGCATAACTGCTAGAGAAAATCAGTTTATCATGAATGCAGCTGATAAACATTTGTTTTGCCGCTAAAAACCTAACGAATATATCAGGTATATCCTGAACCGGGATTACCTTGAGGCGTCCAGACATTTCGTGGACCCCTTCACACCGGTTTTATTATTAAAATATTCTTCACATTCTTTTACATTTCATGGACCACTTCACACTGGTTATGAACAAATATCCTCCTGAACGAATGTGAATTTTTAAAAACAAATTGGTACTTGCTGCACACAAATCAGACAAGTGGCTCTGAAATCAATATTTTTGGTAACAATACCATACAACTCTTCGTATTCCTGTTGTAGCGAGCACGACTATGGTTTGTTTAGCATAATAGTCGGAAGTCGATCCCCAGTCAAGGGAAGTAAATTTTCAATGACTCAACAAGGTTTACCTTCCATGGGGAAACCGTCGCAGGGAAATTGGACTGGTGTGAAATTTTATGTTTGTGCGGTGGCTGCAGTGCAAATGGGTTTCTGATCAAGAACTGAATAAATTTCACGCTGCAGTAGGAGGGAAAAGATGTCACTTTGTTGGGAAAAATTCTTAAAAATATTGTATGCACGGGGATTTGCCCGGTGATAAGAGATAAGCAGTTTTATCTCCTTCAGAAGAATGCCCCAAAGGAATGCAGAGTTAGTGTGGCAGACCTCCACTACGTTGTGAATGTACTGGAGTGCGATCGGCTACATAATAGTTTTATTAATAACTTATGATCAAAAACGCTGCAAATTATTACACAACGGTTTATTATTTTTATATAGATCACTCGTCTACAAAATCACCAACCATCCAATATGAGGAAAAAAAATCGAAAAAAATCAAAAAAAATTTTTTTTTTAAATCAAAATCACCAACCATTGATCGCATTTTGGTCAGCTAAAATTTGAACGGAGATTAAGCCTCTTTTGCAATTCACACTCTAATTTTGATTTATATATATATATATTTCAATATAAACCCTTAAATTTTCGTAGTGAGCGAACGGTTTGTCCTACAGAGCTCCGCGTGGTCTCAAAAAATTTTTAAAATTCCACAGAATCTTAAATTGAAGGAAAAATAATACCTTTATATCTAAATTTTTTGAGTTAGGGCGTCTTCAAAATTTCAAAATTGATTTTGGAACCCTTAGGAGTGACCTACATCAACCAAAAGCTTCGGGGCACAACTAGACCCCGAATGGAGCCTACATACCAAATTTCATCAAAATCGGTCAATGCTAAGTGGCAAAAGTGCCGCGTACGGCGGACGGACGGCCAAATTTTTATTCGATTTTTGGATTCTACGTACCTTGAAACGTAAACCATCAAATTTTGAGGGGGTGTTAAAATTTTTTTTTCTTGGTCGATTCCAAAGGTTCATTATTGAAAATAATAAACCAAAATTGTTATGAAAATACCTTTTTATAGGATTTATTGGTGGAGTTGACATTCTTGCTTGTTTCGGGATTCCCTGTGAACATAATTTAATAAATTTACAAAACAAAATTCATCATTGCGCTGATTCACTAAGTGCACATAATTAATCAGATCAACTTAAGAATCAATTGAATAGGTACTTCTGACATCGATCGAGTATACGAGTGCTCATTTTCAACACCATACACGAGCATAACAATCTATTTTCTTTGGTTGTATCCACTAAGGATACTGGAGAAGACCGATTAGTTTGGAGAATCCCAAGGTAATTCGTGACGTTACAAGAGCCTAATAGCCAAGCCAGCTGTGCTTACTCTAGTGCCAAGTGACGCCATTTGAGGAATTCCATAATTGCTTGTCATGACGTCTACTATTTTCTTTGGTATCCGACATTTTCTCCCAGGAAACGTTAATTTGGAAAAATGAGACCTTTTTGAAAGTCAAAGGAGGGTCTGATAACATTATAGTTGGTCAAGAACATTTTGAGCTTGAAAGAGTTTTCAGCGCGCTAGGATTTGTAGAGGGGTCCTCGGGAGAACCTAACAGTGCAGAAATCCCATTTATCAATGAATCTATTGATAAATAGATAGACAGACTTCGTTCAGATGGGACGCTATCAACCACCCTCCCTATTCGACTTATCACCATCTGACATCTATCAGTTCACTAAACTAAATTAGTTTCTAGGTGGAAAACGATTTGTAGACGATCTAGAGGTCCAGGAAGTTGTTAAAGGTGGAGGTCTATGGTACTGAGTATTGAAATAAAACATATTGTTTAGTAATGCATGCATTCCAAGGGACGACTGATTGGACAAGCATTAGGTCAATTTACACCAGTTGATGAGCGATAAAACACTCTCTCACTGTTTTTCTCAATGTACGTAATTTACTAAGCACTTTTACTTAGAAATAGTGAACCCCCCCATCACCCCTAGCCACCATAACATTTATAGGGGCATGGGAGCACCGAATTTGAACAGCATTTGAAAATCCACAATCTACGATACCCAACAGGCGAATGAGGAATTTCACCATGTCGGAATTTCCTATTTTTGACCCCAAAATCGGATTCAGCACCTCGAAAAACCTCCTAAGGCAAACTTTCAGCCCAAACTTCCTAATTTACGAATAAACAAAACAGTGTAGAAAATATGAACGTTTGAAAAAACCGGGAAAATGACGTCATCCTGGAATAGTTCATTTATGGCCGCTTGAAGCGCTGAGATCGAGAAATCTATAGTCCCCAGATGCAAAATTTCATGAAACAGTAAAGTTCGAAATCGAAAAACTGAAGAAAAAAATAGAAAAAGCAAGATGGGGAAAATTAGGTTTCCCCTGTTTTTGTTTGATAACTTTTCTCTTAGGAAACACGATTTCGTCGTCCCAATGGGCAACACTGGGAGAAGACGGCGATCCGAACAGCCCAATCAGCGAGCGTTCCCGCTTCACGTCCGTTTTCTCGGTTAGTTTTGAAATTGAAAATTTTGATTGTCTCCCAAAAATAACAGGAGATTTATTTTCCGAAATCAGTCCGATTTTCATCTATCCCACACCATTAACTATTCAGGAAAAATGCAAACAGAATTCGGTGAAATTCCTCATTCGAGTTCAACCCCCCCCCCCCCCCCTATTGCCATGGTGCCAGTCTGGCACCAAAGCGGTAATACGTCGTAATGGTTAGGGGCATGGGAGCACCGAATTTGAACAGCATTTGAAAATCCACAATCTACGATACCCAACAGGCGAATGAGGAATTTCACCATGTCGGAATTTCCTATTTTTGACCCCAAAATCGGATTCAGCACCTCGAAAAACCTCCTAAGGCAAACTTTCAGCCCGAACTTCCTAATTTACGAATAAACAAAACAGTGCAGAAAATATGAACGTTTGAAAAAACCGGGAAAATGACGTCATCCTGGAATAGTTGATTTATGGCCGCTTGAAGCGCTGAGATCGAGAAATCCATAGTCCCCAGATGCAAAATTTCACGAAACAGTAAAGTTCTAAATCGAAAAACTAGAAAAAAGAAGAAGAAAAAAATAGAAAAAGCAAGATGGGGAAAGTTAGGTTTCCCCTGTTTTTGTTTGATAACTTTTCTCTTAGGAAACACGATTTCGTCACTGGGACACTGGGAGAAGACGGCGATCCGAACAGCCCAATCAGCGAGCGTTCCCGCTTCACGTCCGTTTTCTCGGTTAGTTTTGAAATAAAAAATTTTGATTGTCTCCCAAAAATAAGAGGAGACTTATTTTCCGAAATCAGTCCGATTTTCATCTATCCCACACCATTAACTATTCAGGAAAAATGCAAACAGAATTCGGTGAAATTCCTCATTCGAGTTCAACCCCTCCCCCCCCCCCCTATTGCCATGGTGCCAGTCTGGCACCAAAGCGGTAATACGTCGTAATGGTGAACTTTCACTTGTTTAGGTAGTTCATAGTAGTTCACACGCGTAATCAAGGTAAAATGCAGAAAAACCCACAAAATACGTGGCTTCTGGTGTCCTGGCACCATGGTGACATTTCTGACGAAGAAACCCAACTAATAGACTACAAGGTGAGAAATGAGGTTAGAAGGTACCTCGGAAGCCCTATTGCAGTCTGTCAACTCGAGAATTACAAATTGTTGTTTTTTCTTTGAGTTAAAATGTTTTTACATGTTTTTTTTACACAATAGATGGCAATCAGTTTTGGCTTAAAAGTGGATAAACCGCTGCAGGTAAAAATCGGACTTCTATAAAGATACCTCAGGATATTAAGGGTTAAAGACAGGTGGAACATACCAATCGAAGTCGCCTCGATCGAAAGATTAAGCGTGTTGAGCATTTTAATAAATCCATCTTTGGACAACGAGTCTGGATTTCCGTATTTTTCAAATATCAATTTGACGTAGTCCACATTATCTGTGGCGGAAGAGACGTCTCGCGTCGACCTTCTCGACGATACATCGTGTTTCCTGAAAATGGAAAAAAGGTCAATTTTGAAATAAATGTCAAAAAGAACACATTGGTTGGGAATTTGTAGTTTTGTCTGTTTTCGTTGATAGCTGATAACAAATATATAGCTATTAGATTGCAATAAGAATTGTGCACATGTAAACTTCATGTAAGTAACTAGCGCTAGTTACGTCACACCAAGAACATAACAGAATAACAGCTGTTATCATTATCTGGTAAATCTTGTCAGCCTAGTTTCATGGTTTCTTCATCTAACTCGTGATTGGAGGTGGGTCAGTGTCAGTACAGCTGTATCGGGATTGTGGAACAGAGTATCAACTTGTAACGGTTCCACGCAGAGAAAAAACTCAACTCTTACCATGTACTGGTAAGGGTGTTCCATGTAGGTACCGGGAAGCACCCTTGCCGATTCCATGGACCGGGAAAGGATCTCCTGGACTCGTTAGCATCGAAGTTGTCTCCGATATTTTTGTTTTTAAGTTATGTTCTTAACTGCAACGAAAAGTTATTCTTTCCATGAAATGTTTGGTCACTATTATTAAATGATTGTCTCTTTTAACGCTTGGTTGAATATATTCCTTTTATAGAACTGTACTGGTGATTTGGATCAGTTACATATTTGTCACCATAACCGTTGGAACAGTTCCAGGGAAATGCCAGAACCGACACACCCCTACTCGTGCTAAAAATAACCCACACACATCACCAATTTTGGTGAACCAAATTTTAATAGGTACCTTTCGGTACCCCATTTATGGAAATCATGCCGAAAATTCTAAGAAAGGATATAATATCCTTATAATATATAAAGATTATATTATATCCAAAGAATAAAGGATGTGGGCAATAGAGGTCATTTTAGGCTTGTACGAGGGTGGATCAAATATAAACGGGACTCTGACCTCTGAGCGCCGACGGTTGACAGAAGCCACTTCGAGATTGTTTGAACAGGTTCATTAGAAGGTGGATGAGGGGGGCGTCTCCCCCTTTACAACCTTTCATGAGTAGTTATCGCGATGTCTGAACAAAAGGTGCCCGTTTCCATTGAGCAACGAATTATCATAAAATTTCCTACCCGTGAAAGAGTCAAACCTTCGGAAATTTTTCAAAGGTTGACTGCCCAGTTCGGGGACCAAACCCTCTCTAGGACCCGTGTGTTTGCCTGGCACAAAGAGTTTCAGGAGGGAAGAGAACGAGTAGAGAATGAGGAACACGATCGTCGTCCCCGGAGCAGCATTACGGATGAGAACATTCAAGCGGTTCGTGACATTCTTGAAGATGATCGACGTGTGACTGTCTCCGAAATCGCTGAGCAGGTAGGGGTAAGTTATGGGAGCTGCCAAACGATCATTACAGAGCACCTAGGATTCCGTAAAGTGTGTGCCAGATGGGTCCCTCGCCTTTTGACTGCAGATCAGAAGTTGAGACGTTTGGAGGTCTGTCAGAGGCTTTTTGCAAGGTTTGAGGAAGAAGGGGAAGCATTTTTGGCTAGCATCGTCACCTGTGACGAAACATGGGTCCATCATTACACACCCGAATCGAAGCAAGTCAGTATGGAGTGGCGGAGGAAGGGGGAGACAGCCCCAGTGAAAGCAAAAACTCGACTGTCTGCTGGCAAGGTCCTTGCAACTGTTTTTTTCGACTATCGAGGCGTTTTGCTCATTGATTTTTTGCATGAGCGAAGAACAATCAATGCTGCCTACTATTGTGAGCTGCTGACTCAGGTGAGGGCTGCATATCGCAGCAAAAGACGGAATCAACCAATTCGTGACGTCATCCTCCTCCACGACAATGCAAGGCCCCATACTGCAGCTCTAACTGTTCAAAAATTGGAAGAAATGCATTGGACTCCACTTGATCATCCTCCCTACAGCCCTGACCTATCGCCCTGTGATTTTCACTTGTTTGGGCCACTTAAAGAAGCCCTAGGCGGACAGCGATTCGAGGATGATGAGGGGGTCGAGGGGTTCGTGCGCAATTGGCTTCAGACGCAACCTTCATCGTTTTTTGATGCTGGGATTAAAAACTTCCTATTCGCTGGGAAAAATGTGTCATGAAAGCAGGAGACTATGTAGAAAAGTGACATATACCCGCTTTTTATTTTCTAACAAATAAAATTTAAAAAAAAATAAAGTCCCGTTTATATTTGATTCACCCTCGTACTATGATAAAACAAGAGAAAGGGCTTGTGGATGTGTAGCATAATTATATAATACATATAATAATCATATAATACTGCTGCACAAAGGTAACAGTCTAGTCCATAATTTTCGGGTTTCCCCTCTAAACAAGTCCATAAACTATCTACCCAAACATGTCAATCTTCAGGCAACATTTCAGGATTGGAATGAAACCAGGATTCTAAGAAGAGAAATAATGTTTTCAATTTAAAAACAATTTCATTCACATTTTTAAAATTTGTATATGATTTTGGTGAGTAATCTCTCATAACATGTATTATAGATTTGAATATACCTCTCAAACTGCTGGAACATTTGACTGGTGTAATGTAAATAAAATATCACAATGGATAAAATGAAAAATATTTCAAATAAACCAACGCACTAGTAATCGCTTAAATGTTACCAAAAACCCTCCTAAGTAAAAAAGTCTACCAAGTGGGTGAGGCACATAGCTTCCTCGCATTCATAACCCGATTGTACAGATGATCTGATGAATAGCAGTCAATCTCAAAACATCAATCACTAAGTACCTTCCACTACCCCCACAGGGACCATTTACACACCACCCCGGACAATCCCTGATTTCTGTCCATTCACTTCCTTAGCTCAGTGGTATCGGACTCAGCAATATAAATATAGTCCCTTCGGAATAGGAGATCGATCCCCAGTCGAGGGAAGTTAATTTTTAATTATTCAACAAACTGGCGCAGTCAATACAGACCTGAAAGGGCTTCTCGGCATTCTCTGAGGACAATAATAATTAATCTATTGTCTTCAAAACAACTCCCCCAAGATACGAGTCGAGCCACTGCCTATTCCGACAAACATTGAGGTCAGCAGATCCCCCACACAGTTCAAGAAGGAATAATAATAATAATAACAAGAGAATAACTGCAAAACTCCAAAGCCAGTCAAAAATAGAGCGTTCTGAGCGGCTGAAGTACCTGAGGAGGTTAAGGACCCCTGACTGGGTAAAAGAGTACTAAGATTTTCCTGATGGGGGAGAGATGTGATCAGCAACCTCTTCGTATTTCTGACCATTAACTTCTCTCGACTGATATCAATCCCCTATCTTTCCGACTAAACTATATAAAAAAAGTAAGTAAAGCAAACAACCATTTCAGGTTGGATTTTCGGTCGACTGCCATTCCTGGCGTCGTGGACGTCATCAGCTGTCTTCCAAAGGGAAGATCAGAATTTGTTCTCACGATTTCGCTCATGGCTTCCCTTTGCCTCACCGCCATGGGTTGTGATGAGGGGGCAATGAGAGCCCCGACCGCCGAAAAACGCACGCTGCCGGCGATGAGCTTTGAACCCACAATCCCCGCAGACGTCGGTCCAAAGTCCACCGCCAAACAACAACTAAACTTGTTAGGTTTAGTTTAGGTTATTCTTAAGTTGGAGCTCGCTACCACTGAGCTAAGGAAGCGAATGCACAAAAATGCGATGAGGTAGCCGATCACACGATGGCATCATATGATAACCTCGTATCTCAATTTTTGGCCAAAATGGTTCTTTTTGGATTCTCTGAACGAAAACGTCGTATCCCACCCACCTGTAATTCAATTTTTAGCGGGAATTGCATTTTCTGCTCTCTAACGCCCTAAATGATAACCTCGGTTTTGATCAAGAGGGCTGAGTGTCACTGATAACCATGGTTTCTTATCGCTAAAAATTGAATTACAGGTGGGTGAGATACGAGGTTATCATGTGATGCCATCGCACAACACTATGATTTGGGAGGGAAAGGACCACACTGCCCCCCCCCCCCCCCCCCCCCAGGCAGACGCTCAAAGCCCCTTTTGAGGGTCATAAAGAACATCAATTTCTACTCAAGTTGAACAATACTGAGCTAACAACTTTGGTCGCCACTAGTTCTTACCTGGAAGGGAGTTCGGAGTCTTGGAAAGCGAGCGCTGACCCGCCTCCTTCATCAGTGTAAAAATTGACCCGGCCGACGTTCCCTAATTGCGACTCGAGATTTGTGTGATGGGAAGAACAATGAGTGTGGGTTGAGCACAATAGGCAGAACATGCAGGCTGTGACGAATTGACGCCCCATCTTGAGGTTCTGAAACGAGTAAAGAGACAAATTATTTCTGGAATATTATTATGAATGGAATGAGAAAATACAATTTGAACGTGGGAATCTTCTAGACAAGTTTCGTGGCCCAACCTGTGTTAGAACACATAAAATAAAGGTTTAGTACAAAATAATAGTTAATGAAAGGAAATTGTTAAGTTGAGTCTTTTGACATCATTTTCATCAGTTACGTACGTGCAAGTTTAGCTCGCAAACATCCACAGTTTCACAGAAAAACTGGATTAAGTCAAATATACGCGTGCACTACTTTCAAATAATAATAAAAACACAAATAATAATAAGAACCAGCGAATTTAGGAAGAATAGATACCTGTCTACTATAATTATAGTTGGTTCCCTGAGGTCTGGGTATCCGAATTTTTGAAAAATGTAAATTTGTCGTGGATCTTTTCGAATGGATTCTTCGAACCTTCCAAATTTTTTAGTGCATCTGGGTTAATCACAATCAGTATTGCTTCAATCGCTTATACAGCTAATATGAAACAACTTTTCCCTTTTAGAACTTACTCCTCTTGAAATTACAAATTTTTACTCTTTTGGTTTATTATTTTCAATAATGAACCTTTTGAATCGACCCAGAAAAAATTTTAATCCCCCCCCCCCTCAAAATTTGTTGGTTTACGTTTCAAGGTACGTAGAATCCAAAAACTCACTTCCCTTAGTTACCATGGACAGATTTTTATGAAATTTGGTATATGGGCTCCATTTGGGGTCTACTTATGCCTCGAAGCTGGTAAAAAAGCTGGTGGTTAATGTCAATCACTTCTAAGGGTTGCAAAATAAGGGCTGAAATGTTCAAAACGCCCTAGCTCAACAACTTTCGAAATAACGTTTTTTTTTCATTAATTTAAAATAGTATTGAATTTTTAGAATCGAATGAGACCACGCAGAGCTCTGTAGGACCAACCGTTCGTTCCTTACGAGAACTTAAGGGTTAGACTTATGATAAATTAGAAACACGAGTAGGTATGCATTGAAAAAGAGGCCTAATCTTTATTCAAATTTTAGCAGACCAAAATACGATGGTGACAATGGCAAAGCTGTATTCTTTACAGGCGAGTGATCTATATAGAAAAATAATAATCTTTTGTGTAATAATTTGCAGTGTTTTACTTTCGAAATAAGGAAAAAAACACTCAATTGTTTCCGCATTCAAACATTATTTCCCAAATTATTACACAACGGTTTATTATTTTTCAGGAAAGATCACCCGTCAACTACCTTCTAAGGTCCAGAGGTAGGCGGGAAGAGGGGTTCGGTAGGCTCAAGGGACCCACTTTGTTCTGGTTAATTCAACAATGGGGTAATTCGGTGGGTCGGAAATTCAGGTTTTTGACCTTAAATTTGGATTCAGCACCCTTGAAAACCTCTATACTACAACTTTTAGCACAATGATACTATAACATGTGGTAGAAAAATGAATTAAAGATCACACGTTTGAAAAAAAGGCGGGCCTCCATGAATGCACACACACTACGCCGCGCGTGTGTGTGAGTAGTATTTTGTAGTATCCAAGAGATTCTCATTGGATAGCGTTACTTTATGGTTCAATCGTTAGCGTTACCTACGTCTGCTGTCTGTAATCGGTTGTTTTCTGTTCACTTCGTTTGTGGTTTTGACTTATCATATTTTCAGCTAGTGTATCGCCCATTATTTCTTTTCTTTCTTTCATTTTAGGTAAATATGATGGAAAAGAAGAGGAAGAGTTCTGGACCCTCAATTTGAACCTGCTACCAGTGAGAACATTCCAATCTCTTCTCTGTGCATGGATACTTTTTTCAAAGACATTTTTGGCTAGCTAAGTCACACCATTCAAATCTTCAACTTTCTCGACGAACAGACCCGATTACAGTTATTCCTGAGCCACTCTTTTGAAGAAAAAAAATTGACTGAAATACCCCATTGTTAATCGTCTGGTGGTTGAATTCGTTTCTTACAATTAAATTTCCATGTGTGAGGGGGGGTAAATGTTTTGTTGGTCGTTTCCAAAGGTTTGCTATTGCAAATAAAAAACAAAATGGGTCACCTTTGGAATGGTGATGAATGGAGCAGGTTTTAAGCTTTTGATTACCTCTGAAGAAAACCATGTTTTAGCAAGAAATCACCAAATGTTCGAAAAAACAGAAATTGGCAAATGTTCAAGTTTGAGGTAGAAATACTATCCAAGTAAACAGTTTTTCTGAACTGGTCAAGAGCTCATCATTTGCGCAATTTAACGGTCTTTCCAACGGTTAATCAGATTTGAGTTTGCATGAAAAATGAGAGAGTTATGTCTATTTTAGTGCCGCAGAGTCGAAAACACGAGAAAAATTCAAAGTAAAGAGAGTTGCATTTTGTGTGGACAAAAGATACTACGATGGAAAAATAGTAACAAATTAGTTGCAGAATCGATTCTTGAAATATTGCTGATTTGTTTCGGAACACTATTTACAGTTCGTTCCCCGACACTTCATACAGGTAAATTACAGGTAGTGTTTACTGAACAAATGTATGGGTATAATAATGATAAATTACGTTTAATCTAACTGGTACCAATATAATTTCAACGAGTCTAAGTTAAGTCACAAACTCAATCGCGAAAAATAGGTTTAAAACATTCAAAATTATCTGCAGGTATTTCAACCAGGGGAATGAATTTAAAAATAGGCTATTCAGACGAGGCTGAAAAAGTTTTCAGTTTCGGAAGTTATTGAGGCAAGAAAACATGGATACAAACAGGACAGGAATAGAAAGGCGTAACATATATTGTGCTGAAACAATTAAGTTCACACATAAACTACACAGGAAATGTCGACAGTATATAGATAAATATCAACGCAAAGCAAAATTGAAAATATGAAAAATCGATAGCTTTTAAAAACGACGAAATCAACTGAAGGATTTGAACATTTTAAACAGCCGATCTTTATTTCAACGATAGAGGAAAGTAGTACTCAATACACAAATGTACCGCTTGCCAATCACAAACTGTAATTAGTCATGTATGGGTCCTCACCCGTTTTTAATAAATTTTGTGAATAAATAAATTCAGAAAACGAGAAAATTGTTCAGAGGTAGTAAAATTTATTGTTGTTGAGAATGAATCAATCAAAGTTTCACAATCAACTATCAAGTTAAACTCATAATCCGTTTCAAAAACTCGTTCTAATGAAAAATACATCCTAATGTGGTTAAAATCCATTGGAGTAACCGCAATCAAAGGCACACAATCACCTCATAACATTGAGCTTGAACTAGGGTGGAGTGGGGCAATTGACCCAAAATGTCAATAGTTCAACTTTGATCCTCAGTAACTTTCCTTTGATAACGCTATTTTCACTTTTTTTTAAATAAGTAGCTTATTTTACGTAGATTACGATGCACTCTTCAAATTGTACAAAAGATTTACTTCTCATGGTCCAAACTGTGTTTTTTAAAATTCCGACCGACTTCCGCATTTACCCCACTAATCGGGGCAAATGCGGAAACGGCCTGCGAATCCCATAAAAACATTTAGTTGCATTAATGGGGTAAATGCAAACAAAGCCCATTTCAATACGAACAGAACGCTATATTTAATTTTTTTCTCCTCCACTTTTTTATGACCAAAATGAACATTCCTGCGCCAACTGGTTTGCACTTTATCTTTCAAATGACTCTTTCTTGAGTGAATAATTTTCCCTTGAGAAGGTTTCTGAGGCAAGGCGCTCAAATGGCGCCATTTTCAAAACCATTTCCGCATTTGCCCCATTTCCACATTTACCCCACTCCTATTGATAAATAGTCAATTTTCCATAAAATAATTCCGAATGGAAAAACATCTTTTACAACAAAGGTTTCATGAGAGACTTCCTCCTTCTTATTCTGTGAGTTTTCAATTGACGACCACCTACTCATCAATTCTATTGAGATGACAGCTGCTGGAGAGAAAAGCTTTGAAATATTTGCGCACCCGAACTCTCCGATCGACCTGTCTAGGCGAACGTCGATGTGACTACAAGGTCGATGGTCGGCCTACAATTGTAGTCCGTGCTAAACAGAACAACCGAGGTAGCATCCGATTTTCGAACAAACCAACACCGCAATTCTAACGTCGTAGATCAGTCACTTCTTCTTCCAATTACATCTGAAGAAATATTATTTCAGTAGCTGAAGTGGGATTCTGCAGCTTTGTTATGAGTCGACTTCAGAGGATTCAGAAGCCCTCAACAAAGGCGCTACACGGATTTCGAACTTCTTTTCGTTCCAGTGATCGATCCCTCGAACTAATCAAAATTTCAGCCATCACGGTGAAGTTCATGGGCCAGTTTTTATTTACAAGGGAGTGGTAAGAGGTTATGGGTGTCACCACTAGATGTATATTTATGATGCTGCAGCAAGGGGTGGGGAGGGGGAGAGAGAGAGATACCACTATTTCTTACCTAAAATACCAAATAAATAAGATCGAGTGAAACAGTTTTATCGCTTACCAACTGGTTAAAATTGACCAAAATTGGTTGACCACTATTTCTTGCCTAAGATACCAAATAAATAAGATCGAGCGAAACAGTTTTATCGCTTACCAACTGGTTAAAATTGACCAAAATTTTGGTTGACCAAAAATGAAAATTTTGATTGACCAAAAATTGAAACATCCAATGGGACGTCCCCTGGAATGCATGCATTACTTAACAATTTTTAAATGTTGGAACCATGTTTTATCGAAAATTATGTTTCGTTACTAATCTTTTCAGCATGTTTGTTACTGGGGACCATCAGATTTTTGTCACTTGGGTAATTAATTAAGTAATTGAAGGTACCTAGACTCAACAAATTTAGAGGATCCAGAAACAACCAAACGTTAGAAGAGATGTTGTTGCATAACGTACAAATAGATTTTAAAACTCAAAATTTATTACAACGCTCAAAAAATTGAATTGACCAGAAGGTGATGTGTTAAAAACATGTCTGTTACCGGTAAAGTTATGTACTTACCCCAGCTGATCTTTTTGATAAACTAATTTTTGTGTGTATCAAACGCGTGTTGGATGAACGGAAATATTTGAGAAACAAAAAAGGTTCATTATTGAAAATAATAAACCAAAAATGTGACAATAGTGATTTCTCACACGCATCACTTCAGTTTCGAACGTAATCGTCCACCATTGAATTGGGTAATACCTAATAGTCCATTAAAACGTTGTTAGGAGGATAATGGGGTTTCAACCGAATGCAGATTGTAAGGTAGTTACGACAGTTGACAAACAATCAGTTTTCAACGATTTGGATTACTTTAAGGAGGTTGGTAATCGTCGTTCTCCAAGAAATAGCCGGGATTTCTATCGATTGGGTCGGAATAGAGCCTGAGATTGGGCGCCTCATTTCACAATAATCTGCATAGGTAATATATGATCGATTAGAGGATTTCATTTCTTATGAATCAGGAGACACGGTGGAAGACATCATCATAACAACCAAAGACTTAAGGTAAACACTACGCTATTATACAAGATTACTGAGGCACCATTACCGTTATCTGAGAGCAAGGTCTCAGAGTAAAAAACAATACTTCCAAATAAGATAATAAACGTTGTTAGGCTGATTTCTTCGTGTTGAACAAATGCGTTACAGGCACATAAGTAAATTTAAGCACTATACTGATAATGTTGAGGGGTATAGATTTTGGCAATGTCCTTGTGATTAATTTATTAGAAGTTATTCGCTATGTTAGCATCGTCAGAACTTCTGGCTTATTTTATTATAAGTGGCCGCCCCCACGATAAAACCCAGATAAACTACCGATAGTACAGAGCTATCCAGATTGGATCTCCATGCGTTGCACCCTGGTAGAAGAGGGGGGAGGATCTCCCTAGTTACTTCTTCAGTCGCCAGTTGGGCTTAGAGTGAGTCAGTGAACTGGCCGAAAGGGGAGTTTCGGCGGTCTTGTGCTATCTAGAGCATACTATATGATAGATTTATAATCCATTTTGAGCCAAGTTATTCTAAATCAGTTGTTTATTTATACACGAGTGATGTATAATCCTGACAACCAACTGGAGGAAGAGGAAATACTGGAGAATGGAATAAGAGTTATTCCATCTCCAACATTTACAATAAGCAGATCCTCAGTCTTATCTTTATCTTGATTGGTGGGTGCATTTGCAAGTTGGATTATTGACCTTGGTGAATCGAGTGGGGTAGTCATCGATAAAATGCATTTGTGGTACCCAGGCTTTCTTATGTTTGTTGAAGCAAGAATTCCAAGCGGTGGTATGTTTGAAAATTTGGAAACAAATTTGTTGACACTTCTCCCGTGCTTTGTGAAAGGTAGAAGTCAATACTCACAACCTTTCTTCTTAGATGTTGAGATATAGACCAGGAAATAAGTTTGGTTTGTAGAGAAAAGGGATATACCAAAGCTGACATAGCTATGGTGGGATCTTGTTTGGTTCAGATCCTTATATATAAAGGGCTTTAGCAAAGGTAGATGGGTATCCAACTTTTTTGTTTTGCAGGGTGCATATGTTCATTTTTAAGTACAGTGAAGAGATAGGCTATTTCTATTAACAAATTTGCAAACTTATACCACCGCTTGGAATTCTTGCTTCAACAAACATAAGAATGACTGGGTACCTTGTTTTTGAGATGGATATATCTTTTGGCGGGGGTCAAGGAATTTTTTGCGACATTTTGTTGCTCATCTTCAATCTTCTACTGCCTGCAAGAAGACCCTCGAAAGAGCAGAAATGGTCTCCACATTTTTACTGAAGTCGGTGGAGACAAATGAGTTTCGAAAGCATTTAAGTTAGCATGCATAAAAGCTACCAATGATCTGAAGTTATGTAAATTAATCAAAACTTCCGATCACTCAGAGTCTGAGTGATATCGGAGATTGTTTTTTATCTTTTGGAGAATTTAACGTACGAGTGAGTGTGCCTTTAATTAAATAGAAATATTAGCCACAAGAATTTGATGAATGATAGGTGGAGGATTCAACGAGAGTAAGATTATTTTGTTTACGTAAATAAAACGATATCAACCTGATAAAGATGCAACGATACGTCCCACGCTCAGATACGAGGCAGAATATCACCTTAGGTAAAGATAAATCAAGATGAGCTGGGTTAGACAGAAAGATTAATAAGGGGTTTGAATCCTAGTGAATCAGCATGAGTGAGGTCCGACTTAAGATTAAAAAAAACCCCAACGGATTTTGCTTCCTCAAGGAGTTGACTAAAATTGACAGCTTCTTCTTTCATTGAATTTTCTGAAAAAAATTATTTATAACTGACAACCACCTATTTCAACTGGGTACAACATTTTGGATACGAAGGCAAATTTTAACCAACGCGCAAGAGTCCCTACTTTTTTTTTATACCCTGGCTCCAGTGCATATCCTCGCGGGAAAAAATAATGCCCAATAACTTGAAATAATTTTGAATTTTAGAGGGAGAATCAAAAATCGTCGTCCATGGCGAAGGCACAATGTTGATCACTATGCTGAACTCCTACTTTGGCCCATACTTTGGTTCAATGGGAGCTTCATAATGTATCTTATTTCATGATGTTGAGGAATATATCGTTATAGTATTGTAGGGACATTTTTGCTTCCGAGTCTACCAAGGTAGCGGAAGCTTTGTTTTCACTTTTCAAGGACGAAATAAAAAGTTCTCCAAAATCAAAATTTTCACTCGCGTTTTACGTTTTAGACCTTTCTGAACAATTTTGGTTCCGTGTCTGTGTGTCTGTCTGTCTGTCATGAATTCCTTGTAACGCGCATAACTATACGAAGTTATTGTCCGATTTCTATGAAATTTTCAGGGATTGTGCGGGTTGGTGTGTAGACGGTCCCCTATGAAAATCATCATCCTCGGACTGATAGAAGCGACTGCGCATGCGCAAACGTGAATTCCTTGTAACGGCCATAACTTCTACATTTTCCATCCGATTTCAATGAAATTTTCAGGAATGTTACAGATTAGTATTTAGATGGTCCCCTATGAAAATCATCACCTTCGGACTGATAGTAGCCACTGCGCATGCGCAAACGTGAATTTCCTTGTAACGGCCATAACTTCCACTTTTTCTACCCGATTTCGATGAAATTTTCAGGGATTATGCGGATTAGGTTGTAGATGGTCCCAAAAAAAAAAGAAAGAAAATCGTCATCCTCGGACTGATAGAAGCGACTGCGCATGCGCAAACGTGAATTCCTTGTAACGGCCATAACTTCTACATTTTCCATCCGATTTCAATGAAATTTTCAGGAATGTTACAGATTAGTATTTAAATGGTTCCCTATGAAAATCATCACCTTCGAAATGATAGTAGTCACTGCGCATGCGCAAACGTGAATATCCTTGTAACAGCCATAACTTCCACCTTTGCTACCCGATTTCGATGAAATTTTCAGGGATGTTATAGATTAGTATTTAAATGGTCCCCTATGAAAATCATCACCTTCGGACTGATAGTAGTCACTGCGCATGCGCAAACGTGAATTCCTTCTAACGGCCATAACTTCTACATTTTCTATCCGATGTCAATGAAATTTTCAGGGATGTTACAGAATAACTTGTTTTGATGTTTTGAGATTAATTACTATGCATCGGATCATCTATACAATCGGGTTATGGATACGAGGAAGCTATGTGCCACACCCACTTGGCAGACGTTTTTGGTTTGTCATTGTCAATCTCAGGGAAATCTTATGAAGAATTCCAGGCCAGTTTGGGTGTTTCCTCTAGTGACAGCGAAGTGGAAGGCGCTCCTGAGCTCACAACAGTTGGCAGAAAATGATGGTTTCTCTTTATTGTTTTGGTTCCGCATCATGATTTCGTCTGACAATATTTTCACGTTTCAAATTAAGTACATGTTATAATAGTGATTAATCATCTTTCTTAAGTTATCCATGACTGTGAGTGGATGCTCAGTATTCTGTTGTTTAACTCAAAACCCTTGTCAGGAATCAAATTTATCAAGATTTTAAGAGTTAAATCAAGAAGATGATTTAACACAAGAAGATCAATCACGAACGCGCCCATCAACGTTAATCACTAATGCTACGTTCTATTTTCTATGTTTGTTGTTTTTTGTTCTAGCAGGTTTGGCGCGTGGTCTTCCTTTCTTCCCTCACTCAATGGAAACTTGCTTTGTATCAAACCAAAAAATCCGCCACTTTCATCACAGTCAAATAAGATACCTACCTATCAGGAGATTCAAGAATAATCAAAATCGCCCCCATAAAGGGCGAAATATCAAGTGTCCATTTTTAACGAGATTTCAATCAATTTTGGTTTATTGACATTTTATGGTTTTACTTTGGCACACAAACAAAACGCTGCAAAAAGTTTATTATTTTTATATGTAGATCACTCGTGTGCAAAGAACTCGGCTTTGCCATTGTCACCATAGATGCTATAGATACCAACCATAGATACTACCTACCTACCACGTACCTACAGCGGACGCATTTTCGCACAACTAGACCCCAAATGGACCAAATTTCATAAAAATCGAACCATGGGAACTAAGGAAAGGTACGGCGGACAAATTGTTATTCGATTTTGAGGGGAGGTTAACAATTTTTTTTCTTGGTCAATTCCAAAGGTTCACGCCCTAGCTCAAAAAATTTCGATATAAAGGTATTGTTTTTCCATCAATTTAAGATAAGTAGTATTGAATTTTTAGAAATTTTTGAGACCACGCGGTGCTCTGTAGGACAAACCGTTCTCTCCCTACGTGAACTTAAGGGTTGGACTTAGATAAATCAGAACCACGAAATATAAATAACTAGCATCTTATCACTCCATGTGAACTGTAGTTCGCTTGACTCTGACGTTATTTTTCGCTGGATTACCACAAGGAAGGTATAAATAAGCTGTTCAAGACCAGACCTATCAATTTGGCACCATTGAAAAGTCGTTCTAGCGGGAAAAGGCAGGTTTCAACCCCGAAGAAGTCATAGGCATCAGTGAGGTGTCAAACGGTGAATTCTGCTTCTACTTCTTCCGTTTATTGTCGGGAGTAGGTGACTGATAATCGTTATCGCTATTCTGTCAATTTCAATGAAAAACATGGAAAAAATTCCATTTTGGAGACTAGGATTTCGATTATAAAACATGAACAAGCTCCAAAACAAATCAGAAGTGAACTACGTGACACATGCGAAGTTATCAGAAACAGATACACTCGTATTTCCTACTGTTTTTCTGTTGCAAATTTTCGCTGAATAAAGCCTTTCGATGAGTTTTGTTTTTCTTGTGATTTCACTACAATGTTATGTGTTACTCGGAGAAAAAGTGAGGAAAACCTAAATTTTGGAGAGGAAATTGTAAATCAGGAAAGTGAAAATGAGAAATTGTAGGAAAATACAAAAAAATCAACAATTTTTCTGATTGGGTAGGTACTTTATAAGTCTGTAAAGACGAGTGGAGTATTTTTGGTTTATTATTTTCAATAATGAACCTTTGGAATCGACCAAGACATTTTTTTTAAAACCCCCCCTCAAAATTTGTTGGTTTACGTTTCAAGGTACGTAGAATCCAACAATCGAATAAAAACGCTGCAAATTATTACACAATGGTTTAATATTTTTTATTTTTCTATATAGATCACTCGTCTGCAAAGCCACCAACCATTCAACATGAAGAAAAACATCGATCGCATTTCGGTCAGCTTTAATTTGAACGGAGATTAGGCCTCTTTTGCGATTCACACTCGTGTTTCTGATTTATCGTACGTCCAAACTTTAAATTCTCGTAGTGAGCGAACGGTTTGTCCTACAGAGCTCCGGGTGGTCTCAAAAAATTCTATAGAATCTCAAATTGAAGGAAAAACGATATCTTTATATCAAAATTTTTTGAGTTAGGGCGTTTTAAAAATTTCAAAATTGATTTTGGAACCCTTAGAAGTGACCTACCTCAACCAAAATCTTCGGGGCACAACTAGACCCCAGAAGGAGCCTACATACCAAATTTTATCAAAATCTGTCACTGCTAAGTGGCAAAAGTGCCGCGTACGGCGGACGAACGGCCAAATTTTTATTCGATTTTTGGATTCTACGTACCTTCAAACGTAAACCATCAAATTTTGAGGGGGTGTTAAAAATTTTTTTTTCTTGGTCGATTCCAAAGGTTCATTATTGAAAATAATAAACCAAATTTTGGCCGTCCGTCCGCCGTACGCGACACTTTCCCCAATTAGCAGTGACAGATTTTGATGAAATTTGGTATGTTGGCTCCATTTGGGGTCTAGTTGTGCCCCGAAGATTTTGGTTGATGTAGGTCACTTCTAAGAGTTGAAAAATAAGGGTTGAAATTTTGAAAACGCCCTAACTCAAAAATTTTGGTATAAAGGTATTGTTTTTCCTTCAATTTAAGATAGTATAGAATTTTTTGAGACCACACGGAGCCCTGTAGGACAAACCGTTCGTTCCCTACAAGAATTTAAGGGTTGGACTTACGATAAATCAGTAACACGAGTGTGAATCGCAAAAGAGGCCGAGTCTCCGTTCAAATGTTAGCTGACCGAAATGCGGTCGATGTTTTTCTTCAAGTTATTTTCAAGTTTTTCTTCAAGTGGTAACAATGGCGATCCCGTGTTTTTTTTGCAGACGAATGATCTATATAGAAAAATAATAAACCTTTGTGTAATAATTTTTAAAATACAAAATGGCTGAAGATTGATTGGAATATTCCTTTGAAAATTCGCTCAGTCACTCATGCTGCACGAATGGCTCTTTTTGATTACCAATTAGTTCATTCATTGTAAGAGAATATTTAACCAACGGCCGTTAGCTGGTTTAATGAACCGATTACTGTGAGATCACCGAAGTTAAGGCCAGTCGGCTCGGGAGATAAATTCATGTATTGGTGACCGCTCGTTCCAGTATTTTTGGTTTATTATTTTCAATAATAAGCCTTTGGAATCGAGCAAGAAAAAAAAATTTTAACCCCCCCCTCAAAATTTGATGTTTTACGTTTCAAGGTACGTAGAATACGAAAATCGAATAAAAAAATTTCCGTCCGTCCGCCGTACGCGGCACTTTTCTTAGCAACACTGGACCGATTTGGTTCAAATTTGGTATGTGGACTCCATTTGGGGTCTAGTTGTGCCGCGAAGCTTTTGGTTGATGTAGGTCACTTCTAAGGGGTGAAAATTAACGGTTGAAATTTTCAAGAGTGCCCTAGCTCGAAAACTCTCGAAATAAAGGTATCGTTTTTTCACCAATTTTAAATAGTATTGAATTTTTAAAAATTTTTGAGACCACCCGGAGCTCTGTAGGACAAACCGTTCGGTCCCTACGAGTACTTGAAGGTTTTCCTTCGATAAAACAGAATCATGAGTGTGAATCGCAAAAGAGGTCTAATCTCCGTTCAAATTTTATCGGACTAAAATGCGATCGCTGTTCATTTCTTCGATTTGTATACAGTTTTGCCTTCTGCGTAACCAGTAATCAAATTTCTATATGAAGCTTTCTATTTTTCGAATCGAGTGTGAAGCGTTTAGTTCTTTCTAATAAACTTGATTGTGAAGGTGTGAAGCCAGTATGGTGTGGTAGGTAGTACCTAGCTGGTAGGTAAAAAAAAGTTGGTAGGTAAAAAAAATGTTGGTGGGTAAAAAACGCTGCAAATCATTGCTCAAAGGCTTCTTCACTCTTCAGATCACTGATCAGCTGAGTGAGCTCCGAAGCTATTTTTGATCCTATTGAATGGAAGTTCTCTTCCAGGCGTCTCCTGCATTCGAGGAGATCTTCTTCACTCTTCAGATCACTGATCAGCTGAGTGAGCTCCGAAGCCATTTTTAATCCTATTGAATGGAAGTGCTCTTCCAGGCGTCTCCAGCATTCGAGGAGATCTTCTTCACTCTTCAGATCACTGATCAGCTGAGTGAGCTCCGAAGCCATTTTTAATCCTTTTGAATGGAAGTGCTCTCCCAGGCGTCTCCAGCATTCGAGGAGATCTTCTTCACTCTTCAGATCACTGATCAGCTGAGTGAGCTCCGAAGCCATTTTCAATCCTATTGAATGGAAGTGCTCTTCCAGGCGTCTCCAGCATTCGAGGAGATCTTCTTCACTCCTCAGATCACTGATCAGCTGAGTGAGCTCCGAAGCCATTTTCAATCCTATTGAACGCAGGAAACTGAAATTTGAGAGGGAAGGTCAAGGGAGAATACAGATGGTGGTAGGTGCTATTGATGGAGAACCAGTGATCTATACAGAAGGGTGATCTATACAGAAAATAATAAACCTTTGAGCAATGATTTGCAGCGTTTTCTAGTCGGTGAACCCCCCTACACTTGAGGAGTTTTCTTTCAGGTGGGCTTACATCCTCTTGGAAGTTTTGTGGGAAATGGAGAAAAACGAATTTCATGACGAAGGAAAGGGTTCTCAAATTCTCCAAATAGTTTGTTCATATAGAGCTTAATTGATTGTAAGACCAAATTTTTCGAAAATTTGGCATGCTTTATGAGGGAGACACGGCCATTTCTTATTTCGATATAAGCCCATTTGATAAAAAACCATGAATATGAGCCACTTTGGAAAAAAACGAGATTTTGATTGTGTGAAGAAAATCTCATCATTTAATAGTTGACCATTATTTTCAATAACGGACCTTCGGAATCGATCAAGAATTCTACCCCCCCCCCCCTCCTCAAAATTTGATGGTTAATGTTTACAGGTAGGTACGTAGAATATGTAGGAATAAAAAAAACGTCTGCCAAGTTGGGTGGGCAGTATAGCTTCCTCACTCATTGTAACATGGACGTATAGAATCAGTTGGCGAAAAAATTATGATTCAAAGAGTTATTGAATACCAAAATATTGGCGATAATATGCGGGATAGGGTTGCAGGTATTAATGTTTATAATAGTGTTGTAAATAGTTGTGGTATAATGAACCACTGAAATAAAAGAACGAAAGAGTGTACGTATAAAATAAAACTACGAAGTTATGACGATAATGATTATTATTATTCAATACTAAAACTATAATAGGTGTACGTATTAGGATTACGTAGGTGTACGTATTAGGATTATGGATTTAGCGGTCCACCGTCTAGGACCTAACCCACACAATCCCTGAAAATTTCATCGAAATTGGTTGAATAGTTGCGGAGTTTTGGTTGTAACAATAAATTTAAAGTTTGCGCATGCGCAGCGGCTATTGCTTGACCAATTTGATTGAAACTTATAGGGTGTCTCTTAGAAGTTAGTCCCTAACTAACCTCCAAATTTGAGCAAAATCGGTTCATTAGAAACCGAGAAACCGAGGTTCCAGGAAATTCATGTTTGCGCATGCGCACTCGCTCCTATTGGTCCGAAGGTGCTGAAATTTATAGGGGACCGTCTAGGACCTAACCCGCACAATCCCTGAAAATTTCATCAAAATCGGACCACAGGTTAGTATAGTTTTGCCCGGGACAAGGATTGACCACAGACAGACCGACAGACAGACACGGAACCAAAATTGTTCGGGAAGCTCTAAAACGCAAAAAGCAAGTGGAAATTTTGATTTTGGAGGACATTTTAACATGTTTAATGTTTTAGGGCTGGGGGTCATTCTGTGAATTCCGACACGCAAATCTGCAACGCTTTTTTTTCTTAGTTACCACGGACCGATTTCTTAGTTACCACGTTATATCGGCTCCATTTTTTTTCACTTCTTTCACGAATACAAAGCTTCCCTACCTTCGGTAGTGAGGAAGCAAAAGCTGAGAAGGAACAATAATAAGCGTGCCTTCTCATTGAAATCAAATTTCCCCCTTCGAGGAAAAAACGCTGCAAATCATTGCTCAAAGGTTTATTATTTTCTGTATAGATCACCCTTCTGTATAGATCACTGGTTCTCCATCAAAAGCACCTACCACCATCTGTATTCTCCCTTGACCTTCCCTCTCAAATTTCAGCTTCCTGCGTTCATTAGGATTGAAAATGGCTTCGGAGCTCACTCAGCTGATCAGTGATCTGAAGAGTGAAAAAGATCTCCTCGAATGCTGGAGACGCCTGGAAGAGCACTTCCATTCAATAGGATTGAAAATGGCTTCGGAGCTCACTCAGCTGATCAGTGATCTGAAGAGTGAAGAAGATCTTCTCGAATGCTGGAGAAGCCTGGAAGAGCACTTCCATTCAATAGGAGTAAAAATTGGCTTTGGAGCTCACTCAGCTGATCAGTGATCTGAAGAGTGAAGAAGATCTCCTCGAATGCTGGAGACGCCTGGAAGAGCACTTCCATTCAAAAGGATTGAAAATGGCTTCGGAGCTCACTCAGCTGATCAGTGATCTGAAGAGTGAAGAAGATCTTCTCGAATGCTGGAGAAGCCTGGAAGAGCACTTCCATTCAATAGGAGTAAAAATTGACTTTGGAGTTCACTCAGCTGATCAGTGATGTGAAGAGTGAAGAAGATCTCCTCGAATGCTGGAGACGCCTGGAAGAGCACTTCCATTCAATAGGAGTAAAAATGGATTTGGGGCACAACTAGACCCCAAATGGAGCCCATATACCAAATTTGAACCAAATCGGTCCAGTGTTGCTAAGAAAAGTGCCGCGTACGTCGTACGGCGTACGGCGGACGGACGCAAATTTTTTTATTCGATTTTCGTATTCTACGTACCTTGAAACGTAAAACATCAAATTTTGAGGGGGGTTAAAATTTTTTTTTTCTTGCTCGATTCCAAAGGCTTATTAATGAAAATAATAAACCAAAACAATTGATTGATCATGGATATGTCCATTGTTGTAGGTGTAATTTGAAAATTAAACAACGTAGCATCTCTTCTAATATGTAGCTATGATTTTGTTTAATAGTTGCAGAGTTACATTTTTTGTGGCAAAAGAAGTGTCGCGAAAAATTCCTTGACCCCCAGCCAAAAGACATACCTATCTATGTAAAAAAGTGTTACTGAAAACAGAGGTATGGATATAAGCCTTTTAACGGCATACCCGGTTTTTAGCTAGCTTCTTAACAGGAATACAACCCGTTTCGGAAGAATAAAACTCGTTAGGTGATAGGCCTTATAACAAAGACTTAGAATCTGTGAAAAATACAAACAGGGTAAAAATGGATATAAGGACGTTTGAAAGAAAACTCTTCACTTGAGGAAAACGTAGCCATGAGTGAAATCATCAGAAAAGATTCTGATCTTCCTTTTGGAAGACAGCTGATGACGTCCGCGATCCCAGGGAAGGCAGTTTTGAACGAAAATTTAATCTCAGATAGTATTCGTAACTTTTACTTATTGTTGTGAGAGAATATTGCTTCCGATCTAGGTACCAAGGTAGCAGAAGCATTGTTTTCACTTTTAAAAGTTGAAAAAAATTCCCTATAAAATAATTATAATTTTCATTTAAGTTTTAGACCTTCTTGAACAATTTTGGTTTCGTGTCGGTCTGTGGGTCTGCAAATTCATGTAATTGGCAAAACTACTCAAAACTGTCAAATTTTGATGACATTTCCAAGAATCATGCGGGTTGGCGTGTAGATTGTTCCCTGTAAAATTCATGTGAACCGGGTTGATAGTAGCCACTCTTGCAATAGCCATAACTTGACTTGAAATACGCACAACTTTGTCCTCTTTAATTCGTTACATAGGGAATTTTTTGATAGGATGGACCGTTTCAAAGTTATAAGCGAAAAATAAAAAAGTGCGATATTTTCGAGTATTTGCACATCATGCAATATCCTTTCGATTATACAGTGCACCATCATCCTATTCAACATCAGGGAAAAAAACCTACTTCCCTGGGCCATGCAAGGTGGCCCCCACTTTTGGAAGACAATTTGACTGGACTAAATAAGGCCACAATGTATTTCTAGCTTTTAATTGATTTAAAAAATATTTGCACGGCTATTTCTTTCATGTGGAGAAAAAATAGTTTCTGGCAACAGGGAGTAGTCGAATAGACCTCCAAAACCGCCTTCATGTAACACCAAACCTTTCTCAATTTACCCACTAGAGAGCTCTGTCACAGCTCTCCCTGTTGAACAAATATGTGGACAAGCAAAAACATTTTAAAAGCAATGGGCAACCTTCATGATTCGAATAATTCATCCAGAAAATCATCAATCCTCACCCAACTTGCCGCGAAGAAAATCTAATTCACTAATACTAAAATGAAATACTAAACTCAAAAATTATTGTGTCCATGAGAGTGACATCTGGCGATCGGAAGCCGATGTGGACCTATCTCATTTTTAATTGGGTTGATTGAATAAAAATCCATCGTTCCAATTGAGGGCATCAAGATCAATAGGCGAGCCTCAACAAGATTTTTTTATAGTTGACGTCGCAGTGTAGTGGGGCAGATCCTGAATCTTAGTGGCATTTTGATAAATTCGGGCTTTTATTTTGCTTCCTTCACTGTCGAAGATCAAGAAGCTTTGAATTCGTGCAAAAGGTCTACGACCAAAACCTTACTTTGGATATCAGAGTTTTTGAACAACTTTGGTTCCGTGTCTGTCCCCATGAAGAAGTCAACTTTAAACACAATCTTGGTGAAGTTATGTAGATTAATGGGCCACGAAGCTCAAAGAAGGTTCAGATAGTTGAATCTCTTGTTTTAATTATTCATAAGCTGACATTCATATTCAATCACATTGTCTTCCTTTCACAAAGCAGCCAATGCAGTCCTGAAAGTTTAGCGCCTCAAACGTGTGCCATTTGCGTAGAAGGGAGCCGTTGAAAAAGAATTAGAGAGCAGTGGCGTCAGGTGAGAATATTCGTCAGGCAAACAGCTTCACCAGTCTTAGAGGAATAAACAATAATGAAAAACGCAGCAAATTATTACACAAAGGTTTTTTTTTTTTTTTTGTGAAGATCACTCGCCAGCAAAGAACACAGCTTTGCCATTGTCACTATCTACCAACATGTTTTCGCTTCGCAATCGAGTTTATTTAGATGAAATAAACGCTTCACACTCCATTCGAAGAAATAAATAATTCCTTCATTAAGAAATTTGGCTTAGTATCCATGGCTCATCTTACAATTTTCTCTGCTTTCAAGGCCACGAAACAGCTCCTCGATTGTTTGCATTGGCTGACGCTGTTACAGTGGGGGTATAGCGATACCAGACCCCGCGCTGACCCCCACCTACCCGCTGATCATCATTTGTCATCCAAAACTGTCCCGCAAAATTAATTATTTTGAACTGTTTGCCTTGCATCGCTGGGGATTTCAAAGTCACTGCTGCAGCCTTCTTGACATATCGCTCAACAAGGCGCAAAAGTCCGATCAGAGACGTTCTGCTCTTGCATGACACTGCACTCACACTGCCGCCTTAACCACCTTAAAATTGGCTGAACTTCCGGCACTAGAACATCCTCCTTACATCCCAGATTACCCATACGATTACCACATGTTTAGGCCCTTCAAAGAAGCACTTAGTGGAGAGCGTATCGACAAAGCAGCAAGTACTACAGCAAGTAGCAAGCAGCAAGTACTACAGCAAGTAGTACAGTAATTCGTACGCAACTGGATGACTACATGTCCGAAATCATTCTTCGAAAAAGGAATTAAAAACTTACGATTCGTTGAGGAAAGTGTATTACGATGCAAGGGAACTATAAGCAGGAGTGATCCTAGAGGTTTTGCTTCCGAGTCTACCAAGGTAGCGGAAGCTTTGTTTTCACTTTTCAAGGACGAAAAAAAAAAGTTCTCCAAAATCAAAATTTTCACTCGCGTTTTGCGTTTTAGACCTTTCTGAACAATTTTGGTTCCGTGTCTGTCTGTCTGTCTGTCTGTCCGTCTGTCATGAATTCCTTATAACGCGCATAACTATACGAAGTTATTGTCCGATTTCGATGAAATTTTCAGGGATTGTGCGAGTTGGTGTGTAGACGGTCCCCTATGAAATTCATCATCCTTGGACTGATAGAAGCGACTGCGCATGCGCAAACGTCCTTGTAACGGCCGTAACTTCCACATTTTCCATCCGATTTCAATGAAATTTTCAGGGATGTTACAGATTAGTGTTTAGATGGTTTCCTATGAAAATCATCATCCTCGGACTCATAGAAGCGACTGCGCATGCGCAAACGTGAATTCCTTGTAACGGCCATAACTTCTACATTTTCCATCCGATTTCAATGAAATTTTCAGGGATGTTACAGATTAGTGTTTAGATGGTTTCCTATGAAAATCATCACCCCCGGATTGATAGTAGCCGATGCGCATGCGCGAACGTGAATTGCTTGTAACAGCCATAACTTCCACAATTTCTATCTGATTTCGATGACATTTTCAGGGATTACGCGGATTAGGTTGTAGATGGTCCCCAATGAAAATCAAGGCCTTAAAATCTTACAGTAGCCTCTGCGCATGCGTAAACGTAAAATCCTTGTAACAGCCGTAACAGTCGCGTGTGACGTGAGGATCTCAAACCCTTTTCAACCAACCCCTCTATAGGACAGTGAGCAATGCTCTGGACTCCCATCTAGGAGTCCCAGGTTCAACTCCCAGTCAAGCTTAGAAATTTTTTGATCCAATCACTACCGCACTTACATTTTTCGTCCGAATTTGATGAAATTTTCTAGGATTGTCCAGATTAGCGTGTAGATGGTCCCCTATGAGGGTAGTGAAAGGTACTTAGAGATTGGTGTTTTCAGATTAACTACTATGCACCGGATCATCTATATAATCGGGTTATGGATACGAGGAAGCTATGTGCCACACCCACTTGGCAGACTTTTTTTTGGTTTCCATGTAAAATAAAATTGTAGTACCTATCTAAAGGCCTGGTCATATTAGAGCCACCCTCGTACTTGATGATATCGTCGCATAAGGGTTTTTTCAGTTACAAGAGACTACCTCTTGGCCTGTCTTTTGCACCTGGTTTGTTTCAGAGGCATCCTTTCGCTTTGGAGAATCGGCTTCCATCCAGCATTGTTCCAATATATCATACCCAATAGCGTAAGATTCTCTCCTTTCCTTCCTTTTTTCTTCACCAACGTTCATTACTCCACAAAGTACACAGTTTTAAAAAGTCCATTCGTGCAGCATGAGCTAATGAGCGAATTTTCGTAGAAATCTTCGTAGAAAACCATGGTTAACAAAATCGAAAAACCTATAAACTAATTGAGAGATTAATCAGCCTCGTGTGCACATAGCACGAATCGTTAAAATTATACAATCAACCCCTTGTTTAACATGTTTTTAAACACTAAAAAACGTACTCTCCTCGTTACCACGAACTCAGACGTAAGTAAATTGCTTTCTTTCCTATTGAGAATTTTCAGGGAAAATAAAGCTATTGCAATGGACTCAAAGTTTAGCATGACCTTTTAACATTTTTCAACTGAAATTAGTTTAGGAACATTCTAAAACGACCCTTGAAGATTTTCCAAAATATGTGTGAAAGTTTCGTAGATATAAATTCATCAGTTGTACCGCTCTTATAGTGAGGAAGATCACTGTCCAACTCGGTTGAGGATTTTTCTCCTCATAAAATTGACATGGAAAAGAAAAAAAACGTCTGCCAAGTTGGGTGGGCAGTATAGCTTCCTCACTCATTGTAACATGGACGTATAGAATCAGTTGGCGAAAAAATTATGATTCTTTATTTAGCGGTCCACCGTCTAGGACCTAACCCACACAATCCCTGAAAATTTCATCGAAATTGGTTGAATAGTTGCGGAGTTTTGGTTGTAACAATAAATTTAAAGTTCGCGCATGCGCAGCGGCTATTGCTTGACCAATTTGATTGAAACTTATAGGGTGTCTCTAGAAGTTAGTCCCTAACTAACCTCCAAATTTGAGCAAAATCGGTTCATTAGAAACCGAGGTTCCAGGAAATTCACTATTGCGCATGCGCACTCGCTCCTATTGGTCTGAAGGTGCTGAAATTGATAGGGGACCGTCTAGGACCTAACCCGCACAATCCCTGAAAATTTCATCAAAATCGGACCACAGGTTAGTATAGTTTTGCCCGGGACAAGGATTGACCACAGACAGACCGACAGACAGACAGACAGACAGACAGACACGGAACCAAAATTGTTCGGGAAGCTCTAAAACGCAAAAAGCAAGTGGAAATTTTGATTTTGGAGGACATTTTTTTTTTCACTTCTTTCACGAATACAAAGCTTCCCTACCTTCGGTAGTGAGGAAGCAAAATAACTTGATAAAAGTTCCGGTTTTTTTTGTATTATAATAGTTTTCCGTAAACATTTTTGAAAGGTAAATTCGAGCAGGGGTTCCAAAAATACCGAGGATCAAACTTCAGTTCGTTTAGGTACCTACCGAAAACCTCCATAAACGCTCAATTTGACTCATTTTTGAACCATTTTTTAGCCATTACTGTGGATAGACCATTACTTCCTATACCTGAACACAGAATTGGATTCAGCACCTTCAAGGTCCGAGAGGAATACAAAAAAATTGTAAATACTCCAATAGTCCTCTTAGAAATAAAATGGCGCTCTGATTCACAAACCGCGAGAAGTAATTTCTGAATAAATTAAAGGACTTGTGGTTATTTTATTAAGGTTTTCAACCACTAAAGTACAGCTTACGCTAATCTCCTTCAATTTAACGAAGAACAATATCGGAATAGTTTGAAAATCTCTAAAAAAATAGCCACGATTAAAGGTTTGGTAAGAGATTGATTTAACGAATAACAGTTTAATACACACCCGTTGAACGGGTTGCGAGCATACAACATAACTACGGTAAACTGGGGTGGGAATGGTACAGGTTGAAATCTGTACCAGCAACGTTAATTATTTAAAACCATACCTACGTTGTAATAGTTCCTAATACCTACTTACCCATGTTCCTGTGGAAGACACCCAAGTAACTCATTGTTCCAGGGGAGGACACCCTTAAACTGTTATTTCACCTTGATAAAATGTTTGTTATCCAAATTTTGAATGGTGTGTGTCTTGGTTTTTGTTGATCTTCCTTGGCTGTTGACAGCTCTTCGATTTATTCAAATGTCCAAGGAGAGCCTTTTGTGGCAACAATTCAAATTTGGGGGAGATTTCAACAAAAAAATTAATAAATTTCAGCAAAACCATCCTTTATGTTATTAGTCAATTGTTTGAATGTCTCTGTGAGGTACCCTCATTATTTTCAAATGATTTAACACCCCTACCAACAATTTATTCCAAAGTCCAAAAAGAAGTTTTTTGGTGGAAAATCTAAGTTTGGTTTTCAATGAATAAAATTGTTATTTCTCAACCAAAATAACTTTTTCTTGTTTTGGCATATTCGTGAAAGGTTTCTGTAACGAATGCGAAGGTTTAGAATGATACAAAGACATTTTCAAGAGAAATATTAGTCAGTGTACCATAGTCACCCCGCAACACGGGGTGAGAATGGTACATTTTTGAAAAAAATATTACTCACTTACAAACTTATCCCAAAAAAATATTAGCCGCAATGGAAAAACTCGTTGATACATGGAGATTTCGAATAAATTATAGTGAAACAATATTAACTATTTTAATGACGGAAAATTTAAAAAACCTCAAAAAACCGTACCATTTCCACCCCGGTTTACGGTACACTTTGGTTGTATTTTCCAAATAAACACGTGGCACAGATGTTCACTTGACGTTCAGGTGACTGCCAACGGTCAACATTGCGAGGCGCCTATTATGACGTCCCAAAATAATCTCCTATCCGAGTACCAGAACACAAACCCTTACACACTGTGTCTACACTTAAGTTGGGCACAACTACAGGGTTCGAATCTGCAAGGTATTTACTATAAAAAATGTCTCTTAGCAATTTTGATTCAACCCTTTTGAAAAAAACGCTCAAATTGTCAGCTTTCCAACGGTCTATCAATTTTTCTGTTAAAAATTCAAACTGAAAGAGTAAATCATTCTCTAAGTAATTTTTCACGCTGAATCCAATGGTGATACTTCCAAATAATTCTGGCCTCTAGAAAGTGGATTTTTCGAAGAATTTTTCGTACATAAAATATGCATTATTTGTAGATATGGTAGTGAGCCTTTCTACTCAATAAAAACATCATCTTATCTGTGTCATGTCAATCTTACGAGATTCAAACAACTTTAAGTTTCAGTAGACAAAACATTTCAGAGTTCATACTTTGAGTTCTGGAGGTTCTTTCAATGATAATCTTCCGTTATTTCATCGAAAAATCCATTTTCTAGCAGTACGAATTATTCGGAAGTATCATTATTGGATTCAGCGTGAAAAATTTCATAGGAAATGATACCAAACTCGTCAAGTCATCTTGAGGTCGAGAGATTCCATACACCGCGTAAAACACTTGAATGTCTTGTAAAACACGTTTTTCGGTATTCAAACCTAATTTACTCCTTCAATTTGAATTTTAAAAAGAAAATTTGATAGACCGTTGGAAAGATGACAATTTGAGCATTTTTTTTTCGAAGAACGCCCATCGAAATGGGCAGAGAACCAGAGTAAAAACTTCGTCCAAAAAAAGTCAAATTTCGGAACAATGTTAAAGTTTGCTTTTTTAAAAATGTCTTATTGCCACACGATTTTGGTTTTCCACAAGATACCTAGCTTGGAAAAATGACCCTTTCCAACGGTATCCTCAAATTTGAATTTACTTGGTAAATAACAGGAGTTATTACAGTTTTAATGACGGAAGGTCAAAAACAAGAAAAAAATTTAAATTAAAAACACATGAAAACGCAAGGGGTTAAAACAAAATTGCTCTAAGACATTTTTCGTTGTAAATACCTTGTAGAATCTACCCCTAGTGTTATGCCCAACTCAAGTGTAGACACCCTGTATGAGCCCAGGGGAAGGGACCACCTCCAACCTCTCTTCAAGCTCAAGTCTTCATTACATCTCTCTATCATCCTTCATCAACTACTCAAACCAAATCTTTAGGAACAAACTTCCCTCCTCTGGTAACCTGGTTTAGTGTAGACTAGAAACCTCTCCTTCTCGTGGTAAGCCGGTTTTATGCAGACCAGAGGCCCAATACTCCATCTCATCACTCTCCAAACATTTCACCTTCTATATCCTAAAAATCAGTCTAGTCAATTTTTGGTAATTTAGCAACATCAGTTTTCCCTGTAAATGGCTAAAGTAACTATATTACATTCTAAATTTTACAAGTATCAACAACATAACAGTTATAAATCAACCTTTTTTAAAACTAATTCAAAATTGTAGTACCAAGTTGGTTCATAATAGGGACAGCCAATGTACAACAATATTAAATCAAATAAATCGATATATTTTTCTATGCGAATTTTGAACGTACCCAAAAATTTGCGTATAATAAAAATTTTATCGGATTCTACGCCAAAGGGGCAAGTTCTTGTCAAAATTTGATCATTAGGAAAAGGAACAGCGTTTTGGACGACTTATATGAGTGACCCAGGTTCTCTTCAACCCATTCATTCAAAACGACGAATAATAATTATTAGTTGAGCTAAGAAGGACCAATCAAGAACCTCAAATTCTCGATCGATAGGCATCACCTGAAGAAGGCGATCGATTCAGAGGAACGTCGAACAGTTGAATGCACCTTGACAGCGGTGTTTGTAGAAACCAAGTACTCGGATCACGAGGTTATTCTCTCTTGTCGAACGATTGATTTGAAGAGCAGCCAACAACAATGTGGCGGGGTCGGCACATTCAGCGGGAGAATACAAATTGGCTGATTCAGAGCGAGGTAGGAATATTTCAACCACCTTGGAAAGGAAGATTCCAACACGCAATAATTATTGCCGCCCATTTTGAAAGCCCCTAAACTACAATATTGGGGTACTTCTTAGCAACCAGAGGAAGTCAGATCAGCTGTGGGAGCAATGAAGAAGCATTTTCCTCTATGATAATTCGAAAATTTCTCAATTTCCCCCTTAGAGGGAAAAACAATAGATCATGGATATGTCCATTGTTGTAGGTGTAATTTGAAAATTAAAATGATGAAATAAAAGACACACAAGATAATATATTATGTACCTACCTATTACTTTTTCAATAAATTAACAGAATTTAGAAGAAATAATGTCAAAAAAATATTTTATTTGAATAAAATGTACCTAAGTATGTACCTTACCTACTACTTTTTCAATGAATAAACAACTTTTTTTTTCTAAAAAAAAAAAAAAAAAACCCCCGCTTAGAGCCTAATGGCTAAAATGTGACATACCTTGAAAAGGTTTTTGCTCCCTCTCCCTCTGTAATATTTAAGATACCTCCTTATTCATAATAACATCAGGTTGTCAAGCATATTTGTTGGGGACGTCCCCTGGAATGCATGCATTACTAAAAAATATGTTTTGTTTTTCACCTTGAATACGGATGTGAACTTCGACGGACTGCCTACCAAAACTAATAGATAAAAGTTCAATGTTACGACGTATTTCCGCGTTGGTGCCAGACTGGCAGGGGAAGGGGAGGGGGAACTCGAATTCGCATGTTGGGTATCGTAGATCATAGATTCTCAAAAGCTCTACAAATTCGATGCTCCCATGCCGCTAGAAACGTTGTGGTGGATAAGGGGAGGAGGAGGGGGGGAGACCACTATTTCTTGCCTGAAATTACATCGAATGAAACAGTTATATCGCTTACCAAATGGTTTATATTGATTTACCGCTTATCCAATAGGACGTCCCCTGGATTGCATGCGTTACTTAACAGTATGTTTACTACCTGCCGAAAGTAAGCTCCCACTTCAATTCCTCTAGAAGACTTTCAAGCGCCCTCCTTCCTTACTGCCTCATTAATTTTAGCCAATTTTACTAATGCCGATAAAGGTGTAATTAAATTTTAAATTCTGATAAGCGGATTATGTTTGTCATACCTTTCTTAAATATCCGATTTGCGTTTTTTTTTCAAAATTTTGCCTCTAACCTGGTTTATTTGAATTATTGTCAAACATAATTAAACAAAATTGTTATTACTTTCCAAATTAGTCTGTGTAAGCAGTTTTTAAATATTCCATTTTGTTTACAACTGGGAAGCTACTTAAATTTGTCCTCGTAAGCTACCATCTATTTTTTAAAAATCGTATACAAATCGGTGACACTTAGCCTCAATTTGTTCAAACTTTATTCTTACATCTACTGCTACATAAGGATGTCCTCAAACTATTCAGTATTGAAAAAAGATCACTAATTCAAGTCGCTAGCGTCATACAATGGGGTATTTAGGTGAGTCGGAAATTCAGGTTTTTGACCTCAAATTTGGATTCAGCACCCTTGAAACCCTATAAACTCCAACTTTAAGCCCAATGATACTATAACATGTGGTAGAAAAATTAATTAAAGAGATCACACGTTTGAAAAAAAGGCGGGCCGCCATAAATGCACACACACTGGGCAAGGACTACGCCGCGCGCGTGTGTGAATAGTATTTTGTAGTATCCAAGAGGTCCTCCAAGGGTTTCTGTGCATGGATACTTCTTCAAAGACAGTTGGCTAGCTACGCCACGATTGGCTAGCTACGTCACACCATTCAAATCTTCAACTTTCCTTAGCTTCTCTGATTTTTGACATTTTCATGTCTTTCATATGGCACATAAAAAAAAAATCGTCACGAAATTTGATGCAACGAAATTTGATGCGACGAAATTTGTCCCAAGTCGCCACAATGATGATTATGACCATCAGAAGTGAAGTTGTTAGGTAGGTAGGTACTTTACAGTTTGATATTACCAGATCAGCTGAGTCGAAAATTGAGCTCCCAGATCAGCTGAGTCGAAAATTGAGCTCCCAGATCAGCTGAGTCGAAAATTGAGCTCCCAGATCAGCTGAGTCGAAAATTGAGCTCCCAGATCAGCTGAGTCGAAAATCGAGCTCCCAGATCAGCTGAGTCGAAAATCGAGCTCCCAGATCAGCTGAGTCGAAAATCGAGCTCCCAGATCAGCTGAGTCGAAAATCGAGCTCCCAGATCAGCTGAGTCGAAAATCGAGCTCCCAGATCAGCATGAAAATGTTTCAATGTGTTGCAGACTCGTATGCAAGCGTTTCAACATTTCTTTCATTTTTTAGCCATTATGATGAATTTTTAACTATGCCTACAACTAGTCTAGCCAACGAAGGGGATAGAATGCTCCGTTACCTGGACTAAACCCAATTAAACTGTATACAGTCCTAAGCCTGTTGAATGGGAAGGGAAATGTTGACCGGCAGCCGAAACGGATCTCACTTCTTGGGACGTGGGAGCCAAAACGGCCTCTTCCAAGGGAGCACTAAGAAACTCGGAGTAGCCTAGGACGGTATTATTTAATACCATTTTATTTTCGAGAAATTCGCTTAGGAGCGAAAATTTGTGATCTGACAGTGTTGTTCGGAAGAGGATCCGAATATCCATCGATGGTAGCGCTCCAGTAGATTCAAACAGCAGGTACAGTTTTAAAAACATTTTCTCGACGAACAGACCCGATTACCGTTATTCCTGAGCCTTACTCTTTTGGAAAAGAAAATAAAAAATTGACTGAAATACCCCATTCTTTGACCCAGTGTTTGACAGCCATATTTTTGGTTGCACCCATGATTGACGCATCAGTATTTCAGCATTAAATGAATGAATGAATGAATTTTCTTTATTGTCGCCATACACAGTGGTACATGACAAACGTCATTAGCTTAGCAAAAAAACAAACAAGCAGTGATAACAATTCAGTTTCAGTCATGAGTAAGACGGTAAGAAAATATAAATATGTATAAAAAATTCATAACAAACAGAGATAGATAACAAAAAGAAACAGATACATATAGATAGCTGAAATAAATAACAGGTGCTGGATAAACCAAGGGATTGTCACCATGTTTCAGGAGTCAGTTCCTCCAGCGTGTAGGGAGCAATGCCAATCAAAATGTCCTTCATCCTCCTTTCGAAGGCTCTGGTGGGCAGGTTTTTAATCTTTGGAGGAAGGCGGTTGAAAATCTTGATCCCCACAAAATCTGGACTCCTTTTCTGCACCAGTGTCAGTCGATGTCGGTTGATGCTCAGATCGTCGCGGTTCCTTGTCTGGTATGTGTGGTGATCCCCTAGCCTCGGGAATTCCTGGATGTTATTTCTTATTCTTACCAAAGAAACAAGAGCATAAAGGCCAGGTAGGGTGAGAAGTCTCAACTTTTTGAATATAGGGCGGCAGTGGGCGTCTGAGGGGGCTCCGTCGAGAGTCCGTACTGCTGCCTTCTGAAGTCGGAATATGGCTAGTGCGCCTGTAGAACTTCCCCATAAGAGGACGCCATATCTCAGTCGTGATTCGAACAGACCATAATACGCATTTAAGAGAATCCCGTGCGACACAGCAAACGACAGGCGGCGCAGCAGAAAGACCAGCTTCCCAAGGCTTTTGCGCAGTGCGCATATGTGCGGCTTCCAAGAAACTGCCTCATCAAGCCTGAGGCCCAGTAGAGTGACAGCAAATGAATCACTCCCACGTGGACTAAACGTCAAAGCTTGGGTCTTAGATTCGATGAGAACCAAATAGTTGGCAGAACACCACAGAGATATATAAGATTTGACTAGCCTGACTGATTCCTCATACAGGCCAGACGATGGAGCCCTCACCAGGGCAGTCAGGTCATCCGCGTACATAATCATTTTGACATTCACATTCCCAGCTGTCGCTACTCGGTGGGTCATCAACTCAAGCAAGGGCCCCAATATTGACCCCTGCCTAACACCTGATGGAAGGTCTCTCAAGTCCGAATATTCTCCATTGAAGCTGACACATTGTTTCCATCCAAACAAATAATTTTCGAAGAAGGCTAGGGCAGTCTCGTCAAAGCCATAGTACCTTAGCTTAAGAAGCAGGAGCGACAAATTTACAAGGTCGAACGCTTTCGACATGTCGAAGAGCAGAGCCCCCACAGTTTCACAGCGATCAAGTCCCTCCAAACACCCTGACACCAACTCTGTCACAGCCTGTGTGGTATTACGCCTCCGTCTAAAGCCAAATTGAGAATCATCAAGTATGTTATTAGCCTCAAAGTAATCCTGAAGCTGCTCATAGATAACCAGTTCGATGACCTTCAAAAAATACGATATAATGGAAACTGGGCGGAAATGATCATATCTGTCTGTTTGTCCTTTTTTATGTACCGGTGTGACTACACTTGCTTTCCAAAAATCAGGAAGGTATCCCGTCCTGAAGCACATATTTATCAAGTGTGTCAACTGCTCTACCAGGAAGGGAGCCACCGCCTTGATGAACCCGGAGTCGAAACCACACACATCCACTGCCCTGGAGTTCTTCAGTCTGAGCATCGCTGCAAACACTTGCTCCACACTCACCTCTCTCAACGAGAAAACACAGTCCGGTCTCCTTCTGAGCCGCAGGAAACAGAGTGCCTCACTGAAGCGTATCTCCAGCTTCGTGGTCGATTCACGGCCCGTGAAGGACCCCATAGATTCCAGTAGCGTCGTAACGCTAGAGGCAAAATACTCGCTGAAGCCAGAGGCAGTGAGGTCACATGAAGGCAGGGCCTGTGCCGATCTCAGCAGTGCATGTCCAGCCTCCTGCCTGACAACCCTCCAAGCAGCCCTACACCGATTGTGGGCAGTAGATATTATATCATCATTAGAGGTTACCACAATACACTTTGTCTGCCTGCGATACTCTCGCCTAGCACCGCGCAGGGAGTCAGCAATACCCTCATCCTCTGGGGACTCTCGGGATTTCTCAAGAAAAAACATTACTCGTTCCTTGTGTGGAGCAAGCGCTACACTGAAGTTGCGAATCTTCTTAGCGGTTTTCTTTGCCTTCCGTGGTACCCAGGGGCAGAAAGAGTCAGCAGCCGTCAGCAGTACCCCAAAAAACTCTATGGCTTGTCCATTGATGCTGGGCAGGCTGTACACATTCAACCAAGAGTAGGATCGCAGCCATTCTGAGAGTCTTCTCAAGTTCCGAGGGTAGAGCGCTCTTGCAAACCCCAGACCTGTCTTCTGTAGGATTGCATTGGCAGCAGGTAAAAGAATGTCACATTCCTGTGCGGTGTGGTCGGAGAAAATCATACTCGACATTCTACTTTCGCAGAGGTCAGGAGCAATATTGGTTATTATATTGTCGATGCACGATGCTCTTCCAGAGGCAGCAACGCGAGTGGGGTCCAACAGGGTGAGCCGAAGACCAAAAGAGTGACACATATCTATGAACGATTGTGAGAAATCGGATTCTCCCTCGAAGTGTATATTAAAATCTCCCGCCAGCACAATGGGGACACTCCTGCTCCCAGAACAGCAGGACGACAAGAACCCATCAACAATCTCAAAAAATACATCTCTACTGCTAGCATCAGTTTTAGGAGGACGGTACAGTGAGCAAACGATGACACTCTGTTCAAGTAGTTCCACAGCAGCGAGTTCGCATATCGACTCTTTGGAGGCCGTTACTGCCCCCCGCACTGGTGCAAATGGTATGTTGTCGCGAACAAATATCACCGAGCCACCACCAGAGGCAGCATCACGGCAAAACGCCGAGCCAACCACAAAATTCGTCGGGACATAGAGCTTAATCTCATCAGCCTCAAGCCAATGCTCTGTTATACAAACTACTTTTATTGAGGGCGTTTCGGCCAAATATTGATTCAATATATTAATTTTGTTGCGCTGGTTCAATGGTTCAATGTATCAACAAAACATTTATTTTAAACAAATTTATAGGTGAAACGAACATTTACACAACTAATTCGGGTATAAAATATAAGGACGATTTATCACAGGCATGGTAAGGCGAAATGAAACAAAAGCACCGAAGAAACGACAACTCGTGGTTTTGTTGAATAACAGTTTCCAGATTTCACTTGAAATCTTTTTCCTCCTTTACACTTCACTGAGAAGGTATTGTGACTCGAAATTCGAAAGAATCATCCTTATTATTTACTCATTTTGGTGAGATGTCTAGAGTATCTTTGTCCAATACTGGTCCCTCCACCTTAACCTAAGGTTTAGTTAATAAAAATATTAGCACTCCGACATCTAGCACAAATTATCTTGAAGGGGATCGTAGCATTAAATGCATTTATAAATTGACATTACATGCAAGAAAAACAAATTTTGTTTTTCTTGCATGTAATGTCAATTTATAAATGGATAAAAATGTTGGGTAAAGGAAGTGTTTAACAACCAAATTTAATGTTTAAAATTCACACATCATCGAGTCTACTATCATTGACATGCCCGTCAAGAACATCATCTCTAGGGAAACGAATGACAGGCGAAATATGGGGAATGCCTGTGATGGTATCAGGGATGAATTTCTATTTTCAACTGGGTCACTCTGCAATCCCACGCATGTGCGTGACGGGAATAACTAGTTGCAGTTCTGGAGGAAACTGCCCTCCCTTGCACGATCACTTGGAAACTCACGTTAGTCAGACGGACGAGAAACATGAGCGTTAAGAGTAGAAGTTGTTAATAGAGGAAGGAAAATGTATGTTTATGTGATGAGAACATGAGTAGTAGTGAAGCTGGAGGTACGTGAAGTTGAGAACTGGATTTTAGGGCGCTTTCTCGAGCTGCTGATGCCCTAGAATGAACGTCTATTGAGTGAGAGCCTTCACTACAGCTACCTAGATGAGGTTAACTTCGTATGTTAAGTTTAGAAATTGCCATCGAAAATTCAAATACCTGGAAGCTGATTCGAGCCGGAGAGACGACTGCGAGGATGACTTTCGGGATCAAGTTTCCGACGAAGATGAGGGCCTCGTGATAGGAACTGGCGACAATTTGGATTATTGGAGGCGCCCCGTTAGTTGTGGCACAGATAGGACGTCCTAGCGAGGAAGGCCGGCTGTCCCGATGTCTACGGTACGACCGAGTCGGAAGCTGGTCGCAGGGAATCCGAAGGGAACAGCGGAATCGGGAACATGTCGCGAACTCGCGGGTACTCGGGGAATGTGGGGTAGAACCGCAGCGAGCAACGGCGATGGCAATGGAGCAAAGGCGAGAAATGGTAGAGCGAAGGGAACGAGTGAAACCTGCGACGCGTCTATCGAGAACTGCAACACTTCCTTCCCGCCTAGTTTCAAATTCGCTACGCCAACTACTTTTCCTATTTTTACTTACTATTTTACTTACTATTTTTATTAACTATTATTTACTAAAAAATCCCTAACTACCGCTAACAGGATAAATAAGTTAATAGCTGAAGAAAAACCTACATAAAAGACCTTCACCCCAACTTGCAATTCCCATTAGTGATGGCAAAAGTTTTACAAAAATCGATATATCGGGTTTGCGATATATCGGAAGGGAAATATCGATGGCACCGATATATCGGGAGCAAAAATATCGATATATCCGATATATCGGGATTAAAATATCGAATCATATTTGTTCTTGTTAATAATAATTTTAATTTGTTTTCTTTGGTTTAAAACACAGAACATATAATATATTGATCCTCCCATTAGCTTTACCGTGAAAACACACTTTATTTGAGTTGATTTATTTAATTATTTACTACTTTAACACAATAAAAATATAGAGGCCTACTGCAAAAAAAATAAGCAATATTAAAATATTGCTAAATATAAGTCGAAACTGGTGGTTAAATAAATGATTGGAAGATCATACAACAAACATAATTCATTCAATAACACATTTATTTCATAAAAATTACCAAAATAACCATTGGCCTATTACATATTTAAATCTCTTATGGTTTCTCACAATGAGTAATAATATCATGTGCACGCATGTAAAGAAGAATGGGATTTTTTTCTAATATGCTCGAAATTTGACGCTGATTCTGAAAATGATAGTTTTTTTTGTAGGAAAAGCCCGGAAAATGGCTAAAAATAGGAAAAACATTGTTTTGGTCAAAATGCGTCAGTTATTATCTACTAGGGCGATATATCGGTTAAAAAATATCGATATTCCCGATATATCGTAGCACGATTTTTCGATGGCGATATATCGATATATCGGAAGCAAAATATCGATATTTCAAAAATATCGATATGTTGTTGCCATCACTAATTCCCATTGAAAACACAAACGGTGGATACAGCTTTCGTACAAGTACGCAACCATGAGAGACATTTTATGTCTTTGCGCCCCCTTTCCCCTTCATATAAAACCTCGTATTGTACTTTTGTTTGTGGAAATTTGATTGTGCTCGTTGATGGTTGCGATGTAATGTACGTAAACATTCATTTAAACAATCACGCTCATACCGCAGCTTGTTGGCCACGCACAACGGAGTGTTTTACGTAATACGATTGGGCAATTTAAATTAATCGAATGTAGCTTCCTGCGTTCAACAGGAGAGGAAATGGCCTTGGAGCTCACTCAGCTGATCAGTGACCACTCAGGCGCCTTCAGCATTCTCCATTGACCCTGCCTCTCAAATGTAAGCTTCCTACGTCCAACAGGAGAGGAAATGGCCTTGGAGTTCACTCAGCTGATCAGTGACCACTCAGGCGCCTTCAGCATTCTCCATTGACCCTGCCTCTCAAATGTCAGCTTCCTACGTTCAACAGGAGAGGAAATGGCCTTGGAGCTCACTCAGCTGATCAGTGACCACTCAGGCGCCTTCAGCATTCTCCATTGACCCTGCCTCTCAAATGTCAGCTTCCTACGTTCAACAGGAGAGGAAATGGCCTTGGAGCTCACTCAGCTGATCAGTGCACAATCAGGCGCCTTCAGCATTCTCCATTGACCCTGCCTCTCAAATGTCAGCTCCCTGCGTTCAACAGGAGAGGAAACGGCCTTGGAGCTCACTCAGCTGATCAGTGACCACTCAGGCGCCTTCAGCATTCTCCATTGACCCTGCCTCTCAAATGTCAGCTCCCTGCGTTCAACAGGAGAGGAAATGGCCTTGGAGCTCACTCAGCTGATCAGTGATCACTCAGAAGCCTTCAGCATTCTCCATTGACCCTGCCTCTCAAATTTCAGCTTCCTGCGTTCAACAGGAGAGGAAATGGCCTTGGAGCTCACTCAGCTGATCAGTGACCACTCAGAAGCCTTCAGCATTCTCCATTGACCCTGCCTCTCAAATGTCAGCTCCCTGCGTTCAACAGGAGAGGAAATGGCCTTGGAGCTCACTCAGCTGATCAGTGACCACTCAGAAGCCTTCAGCATTCTCCATTGACCCTGCCTCTCAAATGTCAGCTCCCTGCGTTCAACAGGAGAGGAAATGGCCTTGGAGCTCACTCAGCTGATCAGTGATCACTCAGAAGCCTTCAGCATTCTCCATTGACCCTGCCTCTCAAATGTCAGCTTCCTGCGTTCAACAGGAGAGGAAACGGCCTTGGAGCTCACTCAGCTGATCAGTGACCACTCAGGCGCCTTCAGCATTCTCCATTGACCCTGCCTCTCAAATGTCAGCTCCCTGCGTTCAACAGGAGAGGAAACGGCCTTGGAGCTCACTCAGCTGATCAGTGACCACTCAGGCGCCTTCAGCATTCTCCATTGACCCTGCCTCTCAAATGTCAGCTCCCTGCGTTCAACAGGAGAGGAAATGGCCTTGGAGCTCACTCAGCTGATCAGTGACCACTCAGGCGCCTTCAGCATTCTCCATTGACCCTGCCTCTCAAATGTCAGCTTCCCACGTTCAACAGGAGAGGAAATGGCCTTGGAGCTCACTCAGCTGATCAGTGACCACTCAGAAGCCTTCAGCATTCTCCATTGACCCGCCCTCTCAAATGTCAGCTTCCTACGTCCAACAGGAGAGGAAATGGCCTTGGAGCTCACTCAGCTGATCAGTGACCACTCAGGCGCCTTCAGCATTCTCCATTGACCCTGCCTCTCAAATGTCAGCTTCCTACGTCCAAAAGGAGAGGAAATGGCCTTGGAGCTCACTCAGCTGATCAGTGACCACTCAGGCGCCTTCAGCATTCTCCATTGACCCTGCCTCTCAAATGTCAGCTTCCTACGTTCAACAGGAGAGGAAATGGCCTTGGAGCTCACTCAGCTGATCAGTGACCACTCAGAAGCCTTCAGCATTCTCCATTGACCCTGCCTCTCAAATGTCAGCTCCCTGCGTTCAACAGGAGAGGAAATGGCCTTGGAGCTCACTCAGCTGATCAGTGACCACTCAGGCGCCTTCAGCATTTTCCATTGACCCTGCCTCTCAAATGTCAGCTTCCTACGTTCAACAGGAGAGGAAATGGCCTTGGAGCTCACTCAGCTGATCAGTGACCACTCAGGCACCTTCAGCATTCTCCATTGACCCGCCCTCTCAAATGTCAGCTTCCTACGTCCAACAGGAGAGGAAATGGCCTTGGAGCTCACTCAGCTGATCAGTGACCACTCAGGCGCCTTCAGCATTCTCCATTGACCCTGCCTCTCAAATGTCAGCTTCCTACGTTCAACAGGAGAGGAATTGGCCTTGGAGCTCACTCAGCTGATCAGTGACCACTCAGGCGCCTTCAGCATTCTCCATTGACCCTGCCTCTCAAATGTCAGCTCCCTGTGTTCAACAGGAGAGGAAACGGCCTTGGAGCTCACTCAGCTGATCAGTGACCACTCAGGCGCCTTCAGCATTCTCCATTGACCCTGCCTCCGTAACGCTTTATAGGGATCTGTTGGATGAAGATACCTATTTTCCTCTCACGATCATGTTGACATCTCATTTGTTGCTCACATCATACTCGTATGTTAGTAAACATGCGCATAATTCAGCTTTCCGTACAGGTGCATTCATATTAGGGACCGTGTACTATGATTAATAAATTGAGAGCTTTCCAATGAGCGGTGAACGATTTTTGTGGGTCGGAAAATGAGGAAGTTAGTTTTCCCTAGGAACGATTGGTTGTACGTGAAAATCATCAGAAAATTTCCGCGTGACGCTCCCCTCGTTACAATGCCCGCGTGACGATTTTTCATTTATGTGCCACAGTAAAGACATAAAATGTCAAAATTATGCATCCTTCTCCGAACAGGCTGAGAACATGGACCTAGCATCCATGTACCCATATGGATGATGTATCCATATGGGTACATGGATGCTAGGTCCATGGCTGAGAACGAAAGCCTCACAAAATTCAAACTCAAAGGACATGACTCTGAAAAAATAAATTATTTTCTACTTTATGTTCCAGGGTATTTTTCCCTTCCAAATAAATTATGCATAATCCCGTGTCTTTTCTTCTGAAACCTAAATTTTTCTCATTCCCAACCTGTGTGTGACAACACTGCGTGTAATGGTCTTGCGTTTTGTTTCATTTTTGAAATTTGTGTTAAAAAATGATTAATAATTATATTCTTGTGTAGCATCTGCGAACTAGAACTATAATTACCTATAGTTATATAATTACCTATAAGTACCAGCGAACCACTGCCCGGCCACCCAATACTCAGGTTTGCTGTACGAGTTTTTCCCTACCCTCGTACACTCGTACGAAGTTCCGATTTTATGAGTTGGCAAAACTGCGAACTGACCGCGACCGGTGGAGAGGAGAGTGGAAGTTTGAAAATGTAACGGTCGCTGTTGGTGTTTCCCTTGCCTTTTCTATTTCTTTTACAATTTATGAGTGATTATTTCACAATGAAAGCTGATCTACCCTGGTAAGTCGATAACTAATTATTAATTTGTATGGTCAACTGCTAATCCCAGTTACCAGTAAAATATTAGGTTTTCCTTTGTGGGTTAGCCTAATCTGAAGTGACGTTAGAAGGGTTCTATGTTGATGTTCGATTGTTGTGTTCACATTTGGAAAATAACTCATACATTTCATCTGTATAATGGAAGCGCGAGATTTCGATGTCGACTAGGAAGGAAAGTCGACAACGCTTCGGTTTTTGACTGGTCATGAAAAAGAAACAGCTCAGATTGATCCTGTTGTCTGTAAGGATTCATCTGGATTGTCGATAAGGATTCAGATCCACTAAATTGGTTCCAAGTTCAAATAATTATGAGAAGTAGATGACCTAATCACCTACAAGTCCATTTTATCATTCTTCATTCCTGTTTCTGCAAGATTCACCTACCTAGTAGATGCTAACTCCTGATTCATTCGCTAGTATTGGTTCTGAAACTTTAACGTTGTAAGCACCTTCAAGAAAAAGTATGCCCTCGTTGAAAGGAACAAAAACTTGAAGTTGATGGCCAACTTAGTAAGTAAAATTTCAAAATCTTCGGTGAAAAATGTCAACAAGAAATAAGAACCGCGTGAAGTTGCGTGAATACTCTGGAAAGTTTCCCATGTTTTCGTTTCAGAAAGAAAAACCAGGGACAAAGTTTAAAAAATGATCCAAGAGAGAATTGTGTGGTAAAACGCTTGCATACGAGTCTGCAACACATTGAAACATTTTCATGCGCCTCCCCCCTCCCGAGACATCTGGGAGCTCGATTTTCGACTCAGCTGATCTGGGATCTCGATTTTCGACTCAGCTGATCTGGGAGCTCGATTTTCGACTCAGCTGATCTGGGAGCTCGATTTTCGACTCAGCTGATCTGGGAGCTCGATTTTCGACTCAGCTGATCTGGGAGCTCGATTTTCGACTCAGCTGATCTGGGAGCTCGATTTTCGACTCAGCTGATCTGGGAGCTCGATTTTTGACTCAGCTGATCTGGGAGCTCGATTTTTGGCTCAGCTGATCTGGGAGCTCAATTTTCGACTCAGCTGATCTGGTAATATCAAACTGTAAAGTACCTACCTAACTGTAAAGTACCTACCTGTAAAGTACCTAACAACTTCACTTCTGATGGTCATAATCATCATTGTGGCGACTTGGGACAAATTTCGTTAGCAATTTTCGTCGCAACAATTTTCGTTGCAACAAATTTCGTCGCAACAAATTTCGTGACGATTTTTTTTTTTATGTGCCATATGAAAGACATGAAAATGTCAAAACCGCACTAAATTAAATGAATACTAAGTACCCGTTATCAATTGTGTCATTATGTCTCATATTGTGCTGCTCTAATAAGTTTTAGCCGTGTGAATACAGGTTTGTTCAGTATGTAGAAGCGTGTCTTATTAGAGAGTTCCTAGTGGTTTTTGATACGGCGTGACGTATTACACACACACTCTCAACATGGAAGATTTACTTCTTCCATGCTCTCAATCCGGCGCCGGATTGTGATAAGAACACGCCGTATACGATACGGCGCCGTATTGTTATGGTCGAATACGTCACTAGGAGGCAATCCGGCGCGCCATATTGAAAACATGGCGGGCGATCCGGTTCCGGCGCGCCGGATCGACCCTACTAGGAACTCTCTACTCTTTTGGCCAACTCTAGTCACAACATTAAGTACATAATATCGTCGGCTTACAAGTGAAATTCACTAAGTCAATTTTTTTAATTTCCGGTTTATTTGCTACTCCTATGTATTTTTTGACGCCCGAACGATTGGTGAAGTCAGTTTTGAGACAGTTTTGAGGTTTCCTTGGAAACCATTCCTCGGATCTCAAAAATGACTTCACCAATCGTTCGGGCGTCAAAAAATACATAGCAGTAGCAAATAAACCGGAAATTGAAAAAATTGACTTAGTGAATTTCACTTGTAAGCCGACGATATATTCTTACCGAAATGTTAAGTAGGTAATTCTTACTACGAATTTTGAGTTACGCAATAGGTAGGGTAAAAACGTAGTCATACAAAGCCAATTGACACTCACCTGGTTATTGACACCCTTTGAATTCAAATTAATAAGCGAACGGAGCTGAGTTCATCAGTAACCGTTTCCCACCCACAGCCGTAGTCAGCAGGACACTGCTTCGTTACTCCAAACGCTAATCAATCAAGTTTTATTTGTATGAAAATACAGAGTGCAAACAATACACAAATACACTATACAATTTATACAATAGGGTGTGCGCCTGGGTAGGAAAAACTGTTATTTTTAATCTAAGGTAGACCTCATTCTGAGAATTTTGGTAGCAACCGCGACCTTCTAGAGTGTGTAAATCGTTTCCTATGAATTTTTAAAGTTTCGACCGTTTATGACGTCACAGTAGGCTGGGGGGTCCAATACTCACGCTAGGAGGTCGCGGTTGGTGCCAAAATTCTCAGGATGAGATCTACCTTAGATTAAAAATAACAATAAACAGTTCGATTAAAAATCTTAAAAAAATCAAGGCGCACCCCCATTGTCATTGGCATATAATATATATAATATAATATGAGATATATTATATCTCCTACAATCAAATTAGGGTCACAAAAAAATTGTGGTTTTTGAAACTTTACTAAAAATTATGGATTAACTTCCATGAGTCCGTAAAACCAAACTGTTTTGAACTAGACACATAGGTAAAAAGAACAACTTTAACATGATTAATAACAGACTCCATGGAATTTCTGATTTCTGGCTGATTTTACATGGAATTTAAAATATTTGATAGATAGAATAAAGAAATATTAGTGCATACCCCAGACAGGTTCCTGTTTACTTCAGGTGCCTACTATTTGAAATTGTCTTCTTTTATAAGTATTATCGTTGTTAGAGCACTCAATAGAGAGTTCCTAGTAGGGTCGATCCGGCGCGCCGGAACCGGATCGTCCGCCATGTTTTCAATACGGCGCGCCGGATTGCGTCCTAGTGACGTTTTCGACCGTAACAATACGGCGCCGTATCGGATATGGCGTGTTCTTATCACAATTCGGCGCCGGATTGAGAGTGTGTGTGTAATACGTCACGCCGTATCAAAAACCACTAGGAACTCTCTAATGTCCCGCTAATGTACCTTTCTACCTGTACCTGCTCGCATGTTGTTTCATTATTTGTTGTTTCTTTTTCACATCAAATTTTCTATTCTAATCTGTATGTATTTTAATCGACTATTGTAATAACACTAAAGTGTTTTCTACAATAAAAAAATTCATTAATTCACTCAATCAATAATTATTCATGTTTATGATTATCAGATCTCAAGACCACCATAGACCTGCAGACGGTGTTCTTCCCACGATGGCTGCACGATACCCCGTATCTTTCGAAGTAAGCTCACCTTAGTCTCATGATGGGGAATGGGGTATTTCAGTCAATTTTTTTAATTTTTTTTTCAAAAGAGTAAGGCTCAGGAATAACGGTAATTGGGTCTGTTCGTCGAGAAAATGTTTTTAAAAAATCAGAGAAGCTAAGGAAAGTCGAAGATTTGAATGGTGTGACGTAGCTAGCCAACTGTCTTTGAAAAAAGTATCCATGCACAGAAACCCTTGGAGGACGTCTTGGATACTACAAAATATCACTCACACGCGCGCGGCGTAGTCCTTTCCTAGTGTGTGTGTGTATTTATAGCGGCCCGTCTTTTTCTCTTTATCTCTTTAAATAATTTTTCTACCACATGTTATAGTATCATTGGGCTTAAAGTTGTAGTATATTGGTTTTCAAGGGTGCTGAATCCAAATTTGAGGTCAAAAACCTGAATTTCCGACCCACCGAAATACCCCATTGTCTTTTTGAAAAATATTTGTTTTCACGATTACGCAGTAGCGAGCAGCAGGACGTTGGGGAATTTCCCTCACTTTTTTAAATTTTATTTTTTAAAGAGGGTTCACTGATATGGAAGAAAACCGTAGTGTGCTTTTCGTAGAAGCATCCAAAAAATGTAGAGAATTTAAGGAAGATAGAAATTTTAAATTGAGCGGCAATCTGTATGGAGGCAGCCATGTTGCGACGTATCTGCTTTCCTTACCAATCTGATTCCATTAATGAAATATGAGGAAGAGTCACTTCATGGGGGATCTGTGCTGCCCACGACAGTAGTGCTACGTCTGGAAGAGTAAATGAAACTATTAGCTCACGTGGTCAACACAGTCAATGCAGATGAGAAAGTGACCAAAAGAAGAAATTTTACCAACTCAATTTTACAATACGATTCTACCAATTAGTTTATCAAGCATTATTAGTCTTCATCTTCTTTTATTCAGTTTCTATATTAGTTAGTTTCGTTATTTGAATCAAATTATTTGAGTGATAATCGTGTGGATCTCAGTGACAAGGGCGCCTTCAACTCTACCTGTTGACGTTCCCTGATAACGTTTGTTGAGACTTCTTTTACTACGCTTTGCCAGAGCACTGCAGTGTGAATTTGGTTAGTTTTCGCATCATTTTGCGGGAAGAACCCCGGGTGTGACATGCTCAGCTTCCCTCGATTTTTGTGGTGTTTTTTGATAGAGGCTTTACTTGTTTAGGCATTTTCTCTTTTCCCTGGGGTATTACTGGTGTTGAACTACTTGAAATTCCAGAATCTAAAATTTAGCGCAAAGCAAAACAAAACAATGGTACGTGTTAAATGAGATGTAAACAAACAACGAGAGTTTGTTACCAAGTTTCCTGAAGTTTATCGAAGTAGCTCGCATTAAATATCTAATTTTTCTAGACGATGCACTCTTCTCCAAAAGTCGACATCCGCAAAGATCAGTCCCGCCCCATCATTTGGCTAATATCGTCCAATTACGCAAAATGCATTACTGACATTACTCACCCATGTGGACCCTGGCTTTACATTGACTGAGCTTTCCTCGTGTCATCTTCCATGCTCCCACTGTAGTGGGTAAGTAAAGTAAACAACCATTTCAGGTTGAATTTTCGTCCAACTGCCTTCTGGTGTTGCGGACATCATCAGCTGTCTTCTAAAGGGAAGATCAGAATTCATTCTGAAAATTTCGCTCATGGCTTCCCATTGCCTCACCGCCACTGGGCTGAAACCTAAAGCTGGGAGCCCTAGAAGCGTACTGATTGGTGGAGCTCCAGGACGTAGTTGTAGCTTACGACAACAGATTGCGTTCTCTCAACAGCATCACAACAATTCACCTTATTAACGCATATTTTTCTCCTTGGGGCGTTACCAGCCGCATCAAAGTAATTAGTTTGATAACATATAGTTATTTCCTCGATATTTATGACTAAATTCGAGCTAATTATCAATAATATACTAGGTTTCATACGTTTCTATGGGGATTAAACATTCGAACTACTGGCAGTAGGGGCAACAACAATTGAACGAGCAATTTGGAAAAATCTTTTGTCTCGAATGGATTTCCTGAGTATTTCTTGCTAGTCAAAATGATGAAGAAATAAAAAATTAAAAATTTCTCACAATTAACAATTAACAATTTGAAAGGAAGTGGGTGATTTGATAAGAAGCAGCGTGGCCTCCTCCCCACCACTTCAGTTTCTGTAGAAGTTCCTTAGCTGAAAGTAGATAGCGCAACTGAGGCAGCCTCATAGATGTTTGCACGCCATTATAACGTTAGCTTTCTCCTCTGTTAACTTGGCTCCGTTACTCTATGCTCACCACCCTGGGTTTTGACGAGGGGGGAGCCATTAACTCACGACCTTCCCACAGAGATCGGTTTGCGTCTCAGACCCAGAAAACGTGCCGGTGAACGATCACAGCTATCCCGACCCCAAGCTCACACTGCGTGTGCGGATCAGACGCCACTTGTATCCATGGATGCAGGAACTTGTGTCGTATCTCTGACCTAGCGATGTGCAGCACTATCATGTATGGCAATGATGTCTTCACCACCCTGGTTTTAGTGGAAAAATTATTATTATTAAAAAATTATTGGAAAAATTAGTTGTGCTCAAAATTGATAAGTATGAAAAAAAATCGTATATTTTGATTTCCGAGTTGGGTTGAATTGTTTAAGAAAATCTTCTTCCCAAGGACAAAAAATCACCTTTTACATAGGGCATAGATATTTCAATGATTTTATAAACAAAGTATCCGTTTTCATTCATGTGTTAGATAAACAATTTATATGGTTCTGCCAGCCTCAATATCTCCTCCCATCAGTCGGCCTCTTTCCAATAATTGGAAAGCCCAACGTGAGGAGAAAGAACGAAGGAAGGTAGGAACTTCATCAGCAAGCCTTGTCAATGCTATCAACTTAATGAAATGAAACAAAGTATGGACAATTATTGTCCATACTTTGTTTCATTTCATTAAGTTGATAGCATTGACAAGGCTTGCTGATGAAGTTCCTACCTTCCTTCGTTCTTTCTCCTCACGTTGGGCTAACAACCATTCAGATGGTATTGTCATCAGTAATACTTTCATATTTCTCGGCAGGAAGTGAGAAAACCAGATTGAGAAGCTCAGGCTACAATGGGGTATTTCGGTCAATTTTTTTTATTTTTTATTTCAAAAGAGTATGGCTCAGGAATAACGGTAATCGGGTCTGTTCGTCGAGAAAATGTTTTTAAAAAATCAGAGAAGCTAAGGAAAGTTGAAGATTTGAATGGTGTGACGTAGATAGCCAATCGTGACGTAGCTAGCCAACTGTCTTTGAAAAAAGTATCCATGCACAGAAACCCTTGGAAGACCTCTTGGATACTACAAAATAGTACTCACACACGCGCGCGGCGTTGTCCGCGGCGTAGTCCTTGCCTAGTGTGTGTGCATTTATAGCGGCCCGCCTTTTTCAAACGTGTGATCTCTTTAATTAATTTTTCTACCACATGTTATTGTATCATTGGGCTTAAAGTTGTAGTGTATAGGTTTTCAAGGGTGCTGAATCCAAATTTGAGGTCAAAAACCTGAATTTCCGACCCACCGAAATACCCCATTCTATGAGAATTGGGAAAATGTTGGCTAAGCAGGAGGAGGGGTGTATGTAGTGATTCTGCCCCTTGAAAAAATATATATGATGGAGATGGAACAGAAAGAATAACTTGGCTCAAAATGGATTATAAATTGATCACATTGCTCTAGATAGTACAAGATGGCCGAAACTCCCCTTTCGGTCCATTCACTGGCTCGCTCTAGGCCCAACTGGCGACTGAAGAAGTAACTAGGGAGATACTCCCCCACTTCTTCCAGGGTGCAACGCATGGAAATCCAATCTATATAGCCCCGAACTAACTATCAGTTGCTGGTATCTGGGTTTTACTGTGGGGGCGGCCATATTTACGTTCGAAAATAATACGAGTATCCTTGGGCCTTTCTGATTAATTTTCTTCTTTGATTGTACTGCCTCGCCAACTGTGAAATTTTTTCTCCGTTCTGTTAGGTTTTTACTATCTTGTAGCTGGCTTCTTACGTTTTACTGTAATATTCACCATGTTTCACATTTGCTACACTCCTTTCATGGTATTGTAAGCCCCTAATGAGCTCAGGTGATAACGTTGTTGTGAATTGCTGTGAAGTTTAGAGAAAATACACAACTTAAAACTAAGTTAGGTAGGTGGTACTTAACTGGTTCGAGGAAATGGTAGCGGCCGAAGATGCAATCCAGGTCGTCTAGTAGCTGAAATGAGTAACTCCCTGAAGGGGCTTCACCTCGTTGCTTGATATAGAAAGGAAAACAGAAAGATAGGCGTCGTTGCGCAATTTAACTTGCGTAATTTAATTGACCCTACTGGTGAAGTGGTAATTGCTTGTGTACTCTTTGATTTCTGTTTGACCACTATTGAGGGAACCAGGCGTTGCTTAAAAGAGAACAACGAAATGCGATTCAATGTTTGTGTAATCAACGTCAAAGGCAATGGCACATGTAAAATATATGTACAAAATAGACAGTTGCGCATACAAATAACGATGTGGCGTTGCTTAATCTTATACCCCTAGTATCTTCAATTAGGAACAAGGTTTGCAAAAGTTGTGTATCAATGGTGAGAATGACTAATTGAGTGTATCTCAAAATAGCTAAAGTTGCTTGAGGGCGACGAGCAATGTTTAAGTTCTTAGGACTACACTGGAACAATGAACAGTTTGAGTTTCTGCAAGGGTCGGTCAATAGCGTGAGGGCAATCACTACAGCAACTAATGACTTGAGGGGGGACTTTAGATAAAGATTCAGAGAGCGTTTTGGGGGTCGTTCCACAATTCAAGAGCGAGTTGTTGGGGAATTGCTGCCAAAAGGTGGCTGGACATAATATGTATATTATAGGCTAGCAAGGGGGTAGTAGCTTGGAGAGCTGGAAAGGGATTGATGAAGGAGGGAAGGCCCCTCCCCTGATCACTGCTTGTCGATGGAGGGGATGGTGGGCCCTTGGTCTCTCTGTGGGAGTGGGGATGCCCCGACCCGACTGGTGCTCCTCCTCTTATGCTGATTTTCCCAATGTCTTTACCTTCCTTTTTCCTCAGCCTGTTCCGGAAATGGGAAACAATGCAACTGTGAGCTGGTGCTCCTATTTTCTATGTACTATAAATAAGGAATTCGTCATGTCTTCATAACTAATGGGGGGTGTGCCTGATTTTTTTTAAATTTTTAATCGAAAGTAGACCTCATCCTGAGAATTTTGACACCAGCTGTTCTCTTTTTGGATGAGTAGATCTTTTTCTATGATTTTTCAAAGTTTCGACCATTTATGACGTCACGCGCCCCTCTCGCCTGGGCGGGACCCCCCCTGCCCACTGTGACGTCATGAACGGTCGAAACTTTGAAAAATCATAGAAAATGGTCTTCTCACGCTAGAAGGTCGCGGTTGGTGTCAAAATTCTCAGAATGTGGTCTAGTTTAGATTAAAAATAACAATAAACAGTTTTTCCTACACCCCATTCTTGTCATGCTGAGAAGGAAGAGATCAAAAATTCCCTAATAACAGTGAGCACAATCGAGCATATTTTTTATCATGGTGTTTTTTGAGGACCCTTATGTTTTGTGGAATTTATTTGACGTTGCTGGTATGTAGAATAAACAAGTTTAAGATAAATTTGTGTACAATAAAAATTGAATTGCTGAGATGGTATGAGACTCACCAACGGAGGAAGGAACGTACCCTTCTGTCCACATTCGTTCAATTTACAAACATGCTCAATTTCTTCAGACATTATTTCTCCATTATTGAATTGCTGCTCGTATTTTACTATCCGATTACTTATTCATATCTTTCCCATCGTTTCTAGATCCAAAACAATGCTGGCAATCCTCGGGAGGCTGCAGTTGAAGCAGCTGAACTCGTGCTGGGCCCCTTTTCTCGCATCCCCAAGCTGGAATTCGCCAACGTTGAAATTGGTTCTGAGGCTGTTCAAATCGTCAACCTGAGGAACCCGACAGACACGGTGCAGTCGGTAAGTAGTTTCAGGTGTCTAGATTTGACTTGGATCTGAAAAGAATAATAAATAATCACCAAAACATTTGGAAAAAAACAGAAATTTACCAATTTTTAATTTGGAGGTCGTGGTGTAATTGAACTCACTCTAAATTGCAGACAATAAAGGGAAAATTATAAAATGGGGTGAATGAACACAAGCTTCAGCCAAACATGGAGTACTGTAAATAAATCATAAGTTATGAAAGTACACTTCTCGTTCTCATTTCAGGTTGTGGTGATTCTCCCCAAAGATTTCTCTGAGCGAGGATTCTCTGTGAATTCTGAAGAATTCGAAATACCACCTTACGGTGCAGGAGAATTGAAGCTACTTTTCAAGCCCTTGAAAGAGCTTCAGTGTCGAGACACCATCTACGTCAAAGACAAGTATCGAAATCAAAAGTCGCAGTTCCAGTTAACGTCTCGATCCATTCCTGTTGTAAAAAAGGTATCAGATGTATCTTTGGCACTTTAGTATATTGGTTTATTATTTTCAATAATGAATCTTTGGAATCGGAAAGAAAACAAATTTTACCCCCCCCCCCCCCAAATTTTTTGGATTGCTTATCTTATACGGACTCCAGTCACTGCTTTCTTCTCTCGGTCACTAAACCATTCTGAGAGACGTCATTCAGCTATAGAAAAAGAAGCTGCCGCGATAGTCGAATGCTTAAAAAGGTGGAAGTGCTTCTTGTTGGGTAAAACATTCCAACTCATTACCGATCAAAAAGCACTCTCGTTCATTTTTGATTGGAAAAACTCTAGAAAAATTAAAAATGACAAAATTTTGCGCTGGCGGTTAGAGTTAGCTCCATTCAGGTACGACATCATCTATCGACCTGGAAAGGACAACGTCAAAGCAGATACTCTATCAAGAGTATGTGGCGCAACTACTAGTACCAAACTGTTTGATCTCCACCTGTCACTCTGTCATCCTGGTGTAACACGAATGCATCACTGGATAAAAACTAAAAATTTGCCCTACTCTCTTGAAGAGATCCGAAAAATGACATCCGCGTGTCCGATGTGTGCCGAAGTAAAGCCCAGATTTTGCAAACAACAAGGGCATCTTATTAAAGCAACAGCTCCGTTTGAACGACTAGATGTTGATTTTAAAGGTCCATTACCTTCAAAACGCAGATATCGGTATCTTCTAACTATAGTTGATGAATATTCTCGTTTCCCGTTCGCGTTCGCCTGCAAGGATACTAGCTCTGCTACAGTTATAGAGTGTTTTACTCAACTCTTTGCCATCTTTGGAAATCCTGCTTTCATCCATTCAGATAGGGGATCTTCTTTCTTGTCCAGAGAACTGACCGGTTTCCTTCATTCGAATGGAATAGCCACTAGCCGTTCTACACCCTACAATCCAATGGGGAATGGATTGGTAGAACGGTATAATGGTATTATCTGGAAGACCGTCACACTAGCTTTGAAGACGCGAGAGCTTGATAATACCGAATGGGAGAAGGTGCTTACTGAATCTCTCCACGCCATCAGATCATTGCTTAATACGTCCATTAACTGCACTCCCCACGAGCGCTTCTTCAATCACCCTAGACGAACAGCCAATGGAGAAACCATTCCGACCTGGCTGTTAAATCCCGGACCCGTCTTACTCGCCAAACAAGTGAGGAATTCCAAATACGAAGATTTAGTCGAAGAAGTAGACCTTGTGGAAGTTAACCCTCAATACGCTACAATTCGCCGTCAGAATGGTACAGAATCAACAGTGTCATTGAGGCATCTAGCTCCCCGAGGTGACAAAACTATTTTGCAACAACGTGATGAAGAATCCAACACTCCAAACGAACAAGAAGATACACCTGTACAGCTGGAAGAGTCCACAATAAATACAAACAAGCTTCCAGTGATCCAGTCTGTACCTCAAGACCAGCGAGCATCTCAAGATCCACCTAATGAAGACGTGAGTGGACCACTCAGCGGACCGCCAACTGAATTTCGTCCTAGAAGAGAGATTTCAAGGCCTGCATACCTAAAAGACTATAAAATTGGATACCTTCCTTCAAAATGAACTCATCTCCCAGTTGTTTTAAATTTTCCGTTTGAACCCTAGTAGTTTCGGTTCTCTACTACAGTGGGGGAGAATGTCATAGTGTTTATCATAACTCCACTACTGTTAAATCTTGCAATGTGTTCTATCAGCTGTAGCAACTTTCTACTTTCGTATAATTGCCTAGTTTATTATGACTCGTGTTTTTCAATGAATAAAAGCCAACTTTTGGTGATTTGATTTTATACTTATAACAAGGGGTGAGGAATAGGAGCAGGGAATTTCAAAACGCCCCTAATTCAAAAACTTTCGATATAAGAGTATTGTTTTTTCGCCAATGTAAAACAGCATTGAATTTTTAGAATCGAATGAGACCACCCAGAGCTGTGTAGGACCAACCGCTTGGTCCCTATGTGAACTTAAAGGACAAAACGGACTGGACTTGAGATAAATCAGAAACTCGAGTATGAATCGCAAACGAGGGCTAATCTCCGTTCAAGATTTAGCTGACCAAAATCCTTTCGTTGTTCGTTTCTTCGAGTTGTTCTCAGTTTTGCGTCCTTAGCAACCAGTATTAAAATTTCCTAATGAACACGCCCTCAACTCCCTATTTCTTCGAATCAAGTGTGTAGCGTTTATTAATTCCGAATAAACTTGATTGTGAAGCGAAAATTTGGAAAGTTTCTGCAGTCTGAGGGGGGAAAGTTTTAGTACAGACACACACATGAAAATTTGACATAGTTGGTAGTAATTTTATCCGAGAAACTAGCCATACTACATTGGAAATCACGAAAAAATATGTTATTACCTAAGTATTCTTTTTCAAATATAGATGTCCCAAATGTAAAAAAATTGGTCAAGAAGAGGTCATTTCTGACGCGTAAACTTACAAGTTTCGATGATTTCAACATTCATTCTCGAGTTTTTCGAACAATCGAAGGTGAAAACAAGCCATTGAAGTGGTCATATCTCTCGTGTAAACCAACAAATTTCAATAATTTCAACATTCATTCTCGATTTTTTCAAACAATCGAAGGTGAAAACAAGCCGTTGAAGTGGTCATATCTCTCGTGTAAACCAACAAATTTCAATAATTTCAACATTCATTCTCGAGTTTTTCGAACAATCGAAGGTGAAAACAAGCCATTGAAGTGGTCATATCTCTCGTGTAAACCAACAAATTTCAATAATTTCAACATTCATTCTCGATTTTTTCAAAAAACCGAAAGTGATTAAAAGCCTTTGAAGTGGTCATTTCTCTCGTGTAAACCAACAAATTTCAAAAAATTCAACATTCATTCTCGATTTTTTGAAAAAATCGAAGGTGATTAAAAGCCTTTGAAGTGGTCATTTCTCTCGTGTAAACCAACAAGTTTCAATGATTTCAACATTCATTCTCGATTTTTTCAAAAAATCGAAGGTGATTAAAAGCCTTTGAAGTGGTCATTTCTCTCGTGTAAACCAACAAGTTTCAATGATTTCAACATTCATTCTCGATTTTTTCAAAAAATCGAAGGTGATTAAAAGCCTTTGAAGTGGTCATTTCTCTCGTGTAAACCAACAAGTTTCAATGATTTCAACATTCATTCTCGATTTTTTCAAAAAATCGAAGGTGATTAAAAGCCTTTGAAGTGGTCATTTCTCTCGAGTAAACCAACAAGTTTCAATAATTTCAACTCGATTTTTTCAAAAAATCGAAGGTGATTAAAAGCCTTTGAAGTGGTCATTTCTCTCGTGTAAACCAACAAATTTCAATAATTTCAACGTTCATTCTCGATTTTTTCAAACAATCGAAGGTGAAAACAAGCCTTTGAAGTGGTCATATCTCTCGTGTAAACCAACAAGTTTCAATAATTTCAACATTCATTCTCGATTTTTTCAAAAAATCGAAGGTGATTAAAAGCCTTTGAAGTGGTCATTTCTCTCGTGTAAACCAACAAGTTTCAATGATTTCAACATTCATTCTCGATTTTTTCAAAAAATCGAAGGTGATTAAAAGCCTTTGAAGTGGTCATTTCTCTCGAGTAAACCAACAAGTTTCAATAATTTCAACGTTCATTCTCGATTTTTTCAAAAAATCGAAGGTGATTAAAAGCCTTTAAAGTGGTCATTTCTCTCGTGTAAACCAACAAGTTTCAATGATTTCAACATTCATTCTCGATTTTTTCAAAAAATCGAAGGTGATTAAAAGCCTTTGAAGTAGTCATTTACTCTAGAGAAATGATCACTTCAAAGGCTTTTAATCACCTTCGATTGTTCGAAAAACTCGAGAATGAATGTTGAAATCATTCAAACGTGTTGGTTTAGTCTAGAGAAATGATCACATCACGAGTTTTTCGAACAATCGAAGGTGATTAAAAGCCTTTGAAGTGGTCATTTCTCTCGTGTAAACCAACAAGTTTCAATGATTTCAACATTCATTCTCGATTTTTTCAAAAAATCGAAGGTGATTAAAAGCCTTTGAAGTGGTCATTTGCTCGAGAGAAATGATCACTTCAAAGGCTTTTAATCACCTTCGATTGTTCGAAAAACTCGAGAATGAATGTTGAAATCATTCAAACGTGTTGGTTTAGTCTAGAGAAATGATCACTTCAAAGGCTCTTAATCACCTTCGATTGTTCGAAAAACTCGAGAATGAATGTTGAAATCTTTAAAACTTTTTGGTTTACTCGAGAGAAATGATCACTTCAAAGACTTTTAATCACCTTCGATTGTTCGAAAAACTCGAGAATGAATGTTGAAATTTTTGAAACTTGTTGGTTTACTCGAGAGAAATTATCACTTCAAAGGCTTTTAACCACCTTCGATTGTTCGAAAAACTCGAGAATGAATGTTGAAATCTTTGAAACTTGTTGGGTTACTCTAGAGAAATGATCACTTCAAAGGCTTTTAATCACCTTCGATTGTTCGAAAAACTCGAGAATGAATGTTGAAATCATCGAAACTTGTTGGTTCACTCGAGAGAAATGATCTCTCCAAAGGCTTTTAATCACCTTCGATTGTTCGAAAAACTCGAGAATGAATGTTGAAATCTTTGAAACTTGTTGGTTTACTCGAGAGAAATGATCACTTCAAAGGCTTTTAATCACCTTCGATTGTTTGAAAAACTCGAGAATGAATGTTGAAATCATTGAAACTTGTTGGTTTACTCGAGAGAAATGATCACTTCAAAGGCTTTCAATCACTTTCGATTGTTCGAAAAACTCGAGAATGAATGTTGAAATCATTGAAACTTGTTGGTTTACTCGAGAGAAATGATCACTTCAAAGGCTTTTAATCACCTTCGATTGTTCGAAAAACTCGAGAATGAATGTTGAAATCTTTGAAACTTTTTGGTTTACTCGAGAGAAATGATCACTTCAAAGGCTTTTAATCACCTTCGATTGTTCGAAAAACTCGGGAATGAATGTTGAAATCATTGAAACTTGTTGGTTTACTCGAGAGAAATGATCACTTCAAAGGCTTTTAATCACCTTCGATTGTTCGAAAAACTCGAGAATGAATGTTGAAATCTTTGAAACTTTTTGGTTTACTCGAGAGAAATGATCACTTCAAAGGCTTTTAATCACCTTCGATTGTTCGAAAAACTCGGGAATGAATGTTGAAATCTTTGAAACTTGTTGGTTTACTCGAGAGAAATGATCACTTCAAAGGCTTTTAATCACCTTCGATTGTTCGTAAAACTCGAGAATGAATGTTGAAATCATTGAAACATTTTGGTTTACTCGAGAGAAATGATCACTTCAAAGGCTTTTAATTACCTTCGATTGTTCGCAAAACTCGAGAATGAATGTTGAATTCATTGAAACATTTTGGTTTACTCGAGAGAAATGATCACTTCAAAGGCTTTTAATTACCTTCGATTGTTCGCAAAACTCGAGAATGAATGTTGAAATCATTGAAACATTTTGGTTTACTCGAGAGAAATGATCACTTCAAAGGCTTTTAATTACCTTCGATTGTTCGCAAAACTCGAGAATGAATGTTGAAATCATTGAAACATTTTGGTTTACTCGAGAGAAATGATCACTTCAAAGGCTTTAAATTACCTTCGATTGTTCGCAAAACTCGAGAATGAATGTTGAAATCATTGAAACATTTTGGTTTACTCGAGAGAAATGATCACTTCAAAGGCTTTTAATTACCTTCGACTGTTCGCAAAACTCGAGAATGAATGTTGAAATCATTAAAACATTTTGGTTTACTCGAGAGAAATGATCACTTCAAAGGCTTTAAATTACCTTCGATTGTTCGAAAAACTCGAGAATGAATGTTGAAATCATTGAAACATTTTGGTTTACTCGAGAGATATGATCACTTCAAAGGCTTTTAATTACCTTCGATTGTTCGCAAAACTCGAGAATGAATGTTGAAATCATTGAAACATTTTGGTTTACTCGAGAGAAATGATCACTTCAAAGGCTTTAAATTACCTTCGATTGTTCGAAAAACTCGAGAATGAATGTTGAAATCATTGAAACATTTTGGTTTACTCGAGAGAAATGATCACTTCAAAGGCTTTAAATTACCTTCGATTGTTCGAAAAACTCGAGAATGAATGTTGAAATCTTTGAAACTTTTTGGGTTACTCTAGAGAAATGATCACTTCAAAGGCTTTTAATCACCTTCGATTGTTCGAAAACTCGAGGATGAATGTTGAAATCTTTGAAACTTTTTGGTTTACTCGAGAGAAATGATCACTTCAAAGGCTCACCTTCGATTGTTCTAAAAACTCGAGAATGAATGTTGAAATCTTTGAAACTTTTTGGTTTACTCGAGAGAAATGATCACTTCAAAGGCTTTTAATCACCTTCGATTGTTCGAAAAACTCGGGAATGAATGTTGAAATCTTTGAAACTTTTTGGTTTACTCGAGAGATATGACCACTTCAAAGGCTTTTAATCACCTTCGATTGTTCGAAAAACTCGAGAATGAATGTTGAAATCTTTGAAACTTGTTGGTTTACTCGAGAGAAATGATCACTTCAAAGGCTTTTAATTACCTTCGATTGTTCGCAAAACTCGAGAATGAATGTTGAAATCATTAAAACATTTTGGTTTACTCGAGAGAAATGATCACTTCAAAGGCTTTAAATTACCTTCGATTGTTCGAAAAACTCGAGAATGAATGTTGAAATCATTGAAACATTTTGGTTTACTCGAGAGATATGATCACTTCAAAGGCTTTTAATTACCTTCGATTGTTCGCAAAACTCGAGAATGAATGTTGAAATCATTGAAACATTTTGGTTTACTCGAGAGAAATGATCACTTCAAAGGCTTTAAATTACCTTCGATTGTTCGAAAAACTCGAGAATGAATGTTGAAATCATTGAAACATTTTGGTTTACTCGAGAGAAATGATCACTTCAAAGGCTTTTAATTACCTTCGATTGTTCGCAAAACTCGAGAATGAATGTTGAAATCTTTGAAACTTTTTGGGTTACTCTAGAGAAATGATCACTTCAAAGGCTTTTAATCACCTTCGATTGTTCGAAAACTCGAGGATGAATGTTGAAATCTTTGAAACTTTTTGGTTTACTCGAGAGAAATGATCACTTCAAAGGCTCACCTTCGATTGTTCTAAAAACTCGAGGATGAATGTTGAAATCTTTGAAACTTTTTGGTTTACTCGAGAGAAATGATCACTTCAAAGGCTTTTAATCACCTTCGATTGTTCGAAAACTCGGGAATGAATGTTGAAATCTTTGGAACTTGTTGGTTTACTCGAGAGATATGACCACTTCAAAGGCTTTTAATCACCTTCGATTGTTCGAAAACTCGGGAATGAATGTTGAAATCTTTGGAACTTGTTGGTTTACTCGAGAGAAATGATCACTTCAAAGACTTTTAATCACCTTCGATTGTTCGAAAAACTCGAGAATGAATGTTGAAATTTTTGAAACTTGTTGGTTTACTCGAGAGAAATTATCACTTCAAAGGCTTTTAACCACCTTCGATTGTTCGAAAAACTCGAGAATGAATGTTGAAATCTTTGAAACTTGTTGGTTTACACGAGAGATATGACCACTTCAAAGGCTTTTAATCACCTTCGATTGTTCGAAAAACTCGAGAATGAATGTTGAAATCTTTGAAACTTGTTGGTTTACACGAGAGATATGACCACTTCAAAGGCTTTTAATCACCTTCGATTGTTCGAAAAACTCGAGAATGAATGTTGAAATCTTTGAAACTTGTTGGTTTACTCGAGAGATATGACCACTTCAAAGGCTTTTAATCACCTTCGATTGTTCGAAAAACTCGAGAATGAATGTTGAAATCTTTGAAACTTGTTGGTTTACACGAGAGATATGACCACTTCAAAGGCTTTTAATCACCTTCGATTGTTCGAAAAACTCGAGAATGAATGTTGAAATCTTTGAAACTTTTTGGTTTACACGAGAGATATGACCACTTCAAAGGCTTTTAATCACCTTCGATTGTTCGAAAAACTCGAGAATGAATGTTGAAATCTTTGAAACTTGTTGGTTTACACGAGAGAAATGATCACTTCAAAGGCTTTTAATCACCTTCGATTGTTCGAAAAACTCGAGAATGAATGTTGAAATCTTTGAAACTTTTTAGTTTACACGAGAGATATGACCACTTCAAAGGCTTTTAATCACCTTCGATTGTTCGAAAAACTCGAGAATGAATGTTGAAATCTTTGAAACTTGTTGGTTTACACGAGAGATATGACCACTTCAAAGGCTTTTAATCACCTTCGATTGTTCGAAAAACTCGAGAATGAATGTTGAAATCTTTGAAACTTGTTGGTTTACACGAGAGATATGACCACTTCAAAGGCTTTTAATCACCTTCGATTGTTCGAAAAACTCGAGAATGAATGTTGAAATCTTTGAAACTTTTTGGTTTACACGAGAGATATGACCACTTCAAAGGCTTTTAATCACCTTCGATTGTTCGAAAAACTCGAGAATGAATGTTGAAATCTTTGAAACTTGTTGGTTTACTCGAGAGAAATGATCACTTCAAAGGCTTTTAATCACCTTCGATTGTTCGAAAAACTCGAGAATGAATGTTGAAATCTTTGAAACTTTTTGGTTTACACGAGAGATATGACCACTTCAAAGGCTTTTAATCACCTTCGATTGTTCGAAAAACTCGAGAATGAATGTTGAAATCTTTGAAACTTGTTGGTTTACACGAGAGATATGACCACTTCAAAGGCTTTTAATCACCTTCGATTGTTCGAAAAACTCGAGAATGAATGTTGAAATCTTTGAAACTTGTTGGTTTACTCTAGAGAAATGACCACTTCAAAGGCTTTTAATCACCTTCGATTGTTCGAAAAACTCGAGAATGAATGTTGAAATCTTTGAAACTTGTTGGTTTACACGAGAGATATGACCACTTCAAAGGCTTTTAATCACCTTCGATTGTTCGAAAAACTCGAGAATGAATGTTGAAATCTTTGAAACTTTTTGGTTTACTCGAGAGATATGACCACTTCAAAGGCTTTTAATCACCTTCGATTGTTCGAAAACTCGGGAATGAATGTTGAAATCTTTGGAACTTGTTGGTTTACTCGAGAGAAATGATCACTTCAAAGACTTTTAATCACCTTCGATTGTTCGAAAAACTCGAGAATGAATGTTGAAATCTTTGAAACTTGTTGGTTTACTCGAGAGAAATGATCACTTCAAAGGCTTTTAATCACCTTCGATTGTTCGAAAAACTCGAGAATGAATGTTGAAATCTTTGAAACTTTTTGGTTTACTCGAGAGAAATGATCACTTCAAAGGCTTTTAATCACCTTCGATTGTTCGAAAAACTCGGGAATGAATGTTGAAATCTTTGAAACTTGTTGGTTTACTCGAGAGAAATGATCACTTCAAAGGCTTTTAATCACCTTCGATTGTTCGAAAAACTCGAGAATGAATGTTGAAATCTTTGAAACTTGTTGGTTTACTCTAGAGAAATGACCACTTCAAAGGCTTTTAATCACCTTCGATTGTTTGAAAAACTCGAGAATGAATGTTGAAATCATTGAAACTTGTTGGTTTACTCGAGAGAAATGATCACTTCAAAGGCTTTTAATCACCTTCGATTGTTCGAAAAACTCGAGAATGAATGTTGAAATCTTTGAAACTTGTTGGTTTACTCGAGAGAAATGACCACTTCAAAGGCTTGTTTTCGCCTTCGATTGTTTTAAAAAATCGAGAGACAACAATCCTTTGAAGTGGTCATTTCTCTCGAGTACACCAACAAGTTTCAATGATAATTGATAATAATTCGAACTCCATGTATTTTTTGTTCCATCATTCTCATTGTTCATGTACCTGTTGTTTAGGTGACGACAATATGATTGCTACTGTAGTAACACTACATTCTTCGATTTTGGTTGAATATTCAGGAATTGAGCTAGTTGGTTTGCAGATGGTCCCCTATGAAAATAATCCCTCTGACTGAGAGCAACTTCTAGAGTTTACATCCAATTTCGATAAACGTAACATCTCGAGTATCTTACGAGATCCAATCTCCACCGCTGGATCTTGAAAATTTCCTCACCCCTACAAAAAAAATCCAATTTTGATCAAATTTTTAGGGATTGTGCGGATTGGAGTGTAGACGAAGAAAATCTCCCTGCACTGATAGGAGCTTGCAGGTTGATGTTTTGTTATAAACTTTTATATTTATCATTCTTTTTCATTTCATAATGTCCTTAAAAACCTGAATTTTGAGAAACTGATCACATTTATTTATTTTATAAATAATTTAGAACCCTGGAAAATGTCGAAAATTGACCCTGGAAAACTCTTTATGCTTTAATTTCTCGCTCCAATATTTGTAATCAAAGTCCTTCAGAAAAAGGAGTTTGTTGGCCATGTCGTTGGTCAGCTGATTCCTCTGTCCCCTTAAAATTTGGCCAACTTCTGAATAAAAGCCTTTCTGAGGGAACAGAGGTAGCCACGGCAGTCGCGTATCTGAAGGCAATTTAAGAAGCTGCAGGGGAAGTCTCCGCCATTGGCTTCCAATATAATAGCGGGTTTTTTGATGTTTATAAAGTTATTACAAAATGCATTTTGCAATAACTTAAGCAGGTGATAGTAGGTACATAATCAGGTGAATGGGTACTAACAATAACGAACTAATCATAATTGATATCGTGAGGAGAGAATAATCGTTTCAAATATAATCGATTACCCGATTAATCAACCCATTGGACATCGATTATTTGACAAATTCATCGATTACTCCGATTAATCTATCTACTCCCTGTAACGGCTAATATTGCAATGTGTTTAATTTCAGGTTACAAGAAAACGTAAAACGTGGAACATCAACAAGAAGCCATTAGTGGTGCCTACTGTGGAAAGCAATGTAAAGATTGAAAGCCGTCCCCCTGAAATTCCTATTTTAAGACCCGCCGAGTCTTCTAACAAGCAAACTGAGGAGACTATGAATGTCACCTTTCCAGTAGTTTCCGTCACCGGTAACATCAACATCCCTACAGAAAAAGACTCTACGTTCCACGTTGATCCAGTTAATGAGTCAGCAGTCTTCGACGATTCGTTGGAAGTGATGAATACAGAACTGGAAATCCGAACTCGTGTTCAATACACATCCAAAACCGACAGCTTCACCTTCGACTCAGTTGAACTTTCAAAAGCTGACAAGGAGAATGTCGGGTCTGGTAAAAAAAGACGCGTGTTTGACATGAACTTCTCAGACATTGGATTTGACAATCTAACTCCTGATCGGACTGAGGTTAGGAGTTGTTTGAGGAGTTTGGAAAACGTTTCCCACAACACTTCGACTCCTTTGGTCAGTGCGTCGAAAATGAAATTCACCGAGACCACGACTTACACTACTGTGACCAGCGTGAAGAAAGAATTATTGTCGTCGAAAGCATACCGTGTATTGGGTGATTCCAGGTCGAGAGTCGATGAACCGTCCAGACACCAGCGAGAAGAACTAGGTACAATAAAATTGGAACCTGCATCACCTCCATATCAAAGAACCGTGTCTTCACTTGCCAGTGATGGACTGCTAAGGAGAGAACCTCCTATAAAACAAGAGCCTGTGACACCTGAAGAATTCTCCAGCCAGTTCCAGTTCGAAACTGCGGTGCCAGTCAATGAGGAGGAAGAGCCTAAGACCCCTGTAGCGTATAAAGCTGAAACACGTTCAGACGCCTCCAGCACATTCAAAGTGCCCGCGTCTGTTTGCCCTAAGTTGGAATCCTTCACGCCAATCCCACAATGTGAATCCATGAGGAAGTTAGCCATTGCTTTCGCGATTTCCCCACCTAAAGAGACTCTGAATAGTAGGAGGGAGCTATTCACAAAAACGTCTAACTGTTCTACCCCTCGCGATCCAAAATCAGTTGTCAAACGGGAAACTGAGGAAAGCTTCCAGTCAAAAACCTTCAACGTGAAAGCATCGGACTTATCAACCACCAAGAAAACGAGAAGTTCCTCTCAGTCGCCTAAGAAGTCCGTAAGAGGAACCACTCTGTCACCCAAGTCGCTGGTAGCATTCAAGAAGAGTATTCGAGTTCACGTACCAACAAGAAGTAAGTTGAGTCGGGTTTTTCTCCTCATATTTCAAGACAATGTTCATGTAATTTTTATTGACCCCTTCAGCACCAATTTTTTCCTACTAACCCGAAAAATCTCAAATTTTGTACTCGCTCAACTATGGGTCACTAGGGTCAAAATTTCGTCATCCTAGGGTCAATGGTTCAGAAGATACGGAATGCAGAGTAGGACTCAACCGTTACTTTTACCTCAACCTAGACTAAAATCCAGCCAGGCGCGATGATTTTCATAGGGGACCATCTACCCGTCAACCCACACAATCTCTGGTTTTTAAATTCAGGTGAAAATTGTAGGGGTTATGGCTGTTACAAGTTGACTTTCTGTTATCGATCCGGGGACAATAATGTTCCATAGGCCCACACAATCCCTGAAAATTTTGTCGAATCCGTGCAAATAGCATGGCTGAAACAACATCATACATCACAAGACTAATAGTAAAACATGCTCGAATTTTCGAATTCAAAGACCATTTGGAATAAAAATGATTGCAAAAACTGAAGTCCAAGAATTCGAAGGTGTAATTAGAAATTAGGAGAGTAGCCCCCAGAAAGTGTTGTCGGGTTTCAGCGCTACCTACCGCCACTTCAACGAACTACCATTTCTGATATCTTATCAGGTGATCACGCTCGCAACCGCATTACCGTCGCTCCTCTAACTTGCAGTTATCCTAAGATTACAATGTAGCGATGTACTTAGACTTAGTCGACTCGAGAACATTTATTTTTATTTTTTATTTATTTATTATAATACGGGCAAGCCCAATTTACATGATAACAAAAACGTGATACAAAATTACTAAGCTACTGTTAGAGGGAAATGAATCAATAAAGAGATATATACTATTGACAGATAAATGGAATTTAAAATAAAACAGGAGATGATAATATGAGTGGTTTAAGTTGTGATGAAGTACTATGGAAAAAGTCAAAATCAGGATGAAGATGGAGAAGAAGATTTGCTGAATGGCGGATACGGTTTAAGGGGGAATTTAGTAAATAATTAACACTTTCCGTGCGGACCTAAAAAACTGGTTTTTGCCTGTGGCGGGAGACCTTTTTGTCAGGAATTCGGTAGTGCAAACCCACAAATCTTAAAGATAACAGAATCCCCAGAAGTGAAAACGGGGCACTCTCGTGGCGACAAGAGGACCTACTGAGCACGAGAAGAATCCGAATGAGGTTCTTAAGTCATCCACTAGATAGCAGAACAATGAACAGCTCGGAGATATGCTTAGAGCTGTGATGGTATAAACCATCATACGCCACTCGCGAAACTCGGCATGATGGTTATTACCATCATCCGCACGGAAAGTGTTAAACGCTGAAAACGGAACATGGAACAAGGTGGGATGGCGACTGGTGAGACGAGGAGTGGAAAACTGGAACTTGGCGAGAAGAGACTAGGGATGGGTATCGATACTCGATATTTCGAAATATCGATACTTTCATTCCGATACTCGATATTTTAGTATCGATACTGTTCTATCCGATATTTTTGGATATCGATACTTTGGATCCGATATTTCTAAATATCGAGTATCGATACTGTTCTCGCGGAAAATTCAACATAATGGCTAAAAAATGAAGAACGTAGAGAAGCTTTTGGGTCATTACTCTCTGGTTGCACAAATAACGTTAATATCATGGAGAAAATCACTCTGCTTGGACTCTAAATAGTGAAAAATGAATAAAAGTTGTTGAAAAAATTATTTTTCTTGAGATAATTGGATGATATTGATAGTTTGTGACACTAAAGTATCGATACTCGATATTTTAAAATATCGATACTCATGCCCAACGATACTTGGGATATCGATACTTGGATACGATACAGTATCGATACAAAATATCGATACTTTTATAACAATACCCATCCCTAGAAGAGACGGGCAATTTATTTTATTATTGAGCAGTTTGTGAAGGAACACCAAATCAGTAAGGACCCTCCTTTTAGTGTTTGAAGTTATACTATAATATAATTAGTAGTAGTTAATATAATTAGTGTTTGAAGTTTACTGGTCTCCAACGTGTTGTGGTAGTTGAATTCGTCGGACGGAATTCTCAGTTTAAAACTTACGTATCTTACGTATTTTCGAGTTTTACAATTGATTTGAATGCACTAGTGGTGGACTTGATGTGTGTCTAAAAAGAAATAACAACTAAACAGCCAAACTTAGAAATTAGAGAGTGGTAAAACCGAGGTAAGCCTACTTTTCAGGAATGCCGCTTGACAACGCTCACATCGAGCTGAAAAGGATGGTAGTTCGCTGAAGTGGCGGTAGGTAGCGCTGAAACCCGACAATACTTTCTGGGGGCTAGACTCTCATTTAGAAATTCAGGTTCGATTTCTATAAAGGTCAACATTGCTTGTATCAAGTTATACAGTATACTGTATGTACACAAACTTCGAAGGCCCGTGACGACCATATGTCTATTGTAAACAACTTGATGAGATCCCAAGCAGCTGGAGAATCTCTAAAATCAATTATAACAACAGGAATAACGAGAAAAAAACGCTATAAATTATTACACTAAGGTTTATTATTTTTCTATACAGGGTGTCACCCTTACGGTCGCACGACCGGGCACGGTTCGATTCTACAACTAATTTGCAAAAAAAAAAATGTCTCGTAGCAATTTTTCTTTAGAAGCTTCGTTTTCGACTTATTTCACATTTAAGATTTTTTTCGTGTTTTCGACCTTACATCACTAAAATGGCTATAACTTTCTTAATTGATAGAGCAAATTCAAATGTTATTATATCATTGGAAAGAGCGTCAAATTTGCTATCTCCCTGATGGGGTTTTAGAAAATTTCAAATAAAACAAACGGGTGTAAAATAAACCAAAAGTAAAAAATTGGTAAAGTTTTGAAAATTTTCACTTTTTTCAAAGTTTGTTTCTCGAAACGTCGTGAACGGAAATTTTCATGCTGTAAGCCTAAAAGTTGCATGTGAATCCCAGCTTTCTAACGGTGTAATCATTTTTTTAAAAACACCACTTATTCAGTTAGAAAATGACGTTTTTAGGGCAGAAACGTTCATTTTCGGTTGTAAATCGGCGTTTTTCACCAGAAATGCTTTCCAACTTAATAAATAATTTGACATGAAATTTTACGTACTTTTTGACGCTCAATCGAATGGTAACTTTTTCCGATCTCCTCGACAAACAAATAGTACTTTTCAAGCCCTTTCTGTGTTAAACAGGGTACAACTGAGTCCTCGACTCCTAACTTGTTATCTATCGAAAAGATAAAGCTTTCCGCAAATGATCGGGACGATATTTTCAAGACAGAAGGCAAAGATTAGGTAAGTCAACAATTTGGAAGGAGTGCGAGTCATTTCCAACCCAGACCTCCCTTAATGACAATTTTGGATAAAACGAACAACGAGATTGAGCCCTTGCCCAACAGAAAGGGCTTGAAGAGAAACTATTTGTTTGTCGAGGAGATCAGAAAGTGATTCAGCGTCGAAAATTACGTTAAATTTCATGAGAAATGATTTATTAAGTTGGAAAGCATTTCTGGTGAAAAACGCCGATTTACACCCTAAAATGATCGTTTTCTGCAAAAAAAATGACATTTTCTTACTGAATAAGTGGTGTTTTTAGAAGAATGACTACACCTTTAGAAAGCTGGGATTCACATGAAACTTTTAGGCTTACAGCATGGAAATTTCCGTCCACGACGTTTCGAGAAACAAACTTTGAAAAAAAGTGAAAATTTTCGAAACTACCAATTTTTTACTTTTGGTTTATTTTACACCCGTTCGTCTTATTTGAAATTTTCTAAAACCCCATCAGGGAGATAGCAAATTTGACGCTCTTTCCAATGACATAATAAAATTTTAATTTACTTTATCAATTAAGGAACTTATAGCCATTTTAGTGATGTAAGGTCGAAAACACGAAAAAAATCTTAAATGTGAAATAAGTCGAAAACGAAGCCTCTAAAGAAAAATTGCTAAGATACATTTTTTGTTGCAAATTAGTTGTAGAATCGAACCCTGCCCGGTGGTGCGCCCGTAAGGGTGACACCCTGTGTAGATCACTCGTCTGTAAAGAACATAGCTTTGCCATTGTCACTACCTACCAACAATAGCTACTCCCTATGCTACCACATACCTACTTCACAATCATATACATTTAGAAGAAGTAAACGTTTCACACTATGTAGGAAGCGAAAGGTTTGTCCTACAGAGCTCTGGATAATCTCAACAAATTCTAAAATTTCATACTATTTAAAATTGGTGAAAAAACGATACCTTTCTTTCGAGAGTTTTCGAGCTAGGGCACTATTGACAATTTCAACCCTTAATTTTCACCCCTTACAAGTGACCGACATCAACCAAAAGCTTCGGGGCACAACTAGACCCCAAATGGAGCCCACATACCAAATTTCATCAAATTCGGTCCATGGGAACTAAGGAAAGTGCCGCGGACGGACAGAAAAGTTTTTATTCAATTTTCGGATTCTACGTTTCTTATAACGTATAACAACAAATTTTGAGGGGGGGGGGGGGGGAGTTTAAAAAATTTCTTGGTCGATTCCAAAGCTTCATTATTGAAAATAATAAACCAAAATCGAATTAAAAAAATTCCGTCCGTCCCCCCGTACGCGGCACTATCCTTAGTTCCCATGGACCGAATATGATGGAATTTGGTATAAGGGCTCTAATTGGGGTCTAGTTGTGCCCCGAAGCTTTTGGTTGGTGTCGGTCACTTCTAAGAGTTGAAATTTTGGAAACGCCCGAGCTCAAAAAATTTCCATATAATGGTAATTTCCATCAATTTAAGATAGTATTGAATTTTTAGAGACCACCCGGTGCTTTGTAGGATCAACCGTTTGCTCAGAAAAATCAGAAACACGAGTGTGAATCGCAAAAGCTCTCCATTCAAATTTTATTTGACTAAAATGCGATCGCTGTAAGTACGTGGTAGGTAGGTGGGGATAATGGCTTTGCCGAGTTCTTTGCAGACGAGTGATCTAATAAAATAATGAAACTAAAAAATAATAAACCTTTGTGTAATAATTTGCAGCGTTTTTAAATTTTAACGGAGAAGTTGATTGTAATTTCAACGATTCGTATTACATGCCATACGGAGGCTGGCTACTCTCTCATAATAGCTACTATTTCAATTTTCTTCTTTTTCTATTTTTATTTTTCTTCTTGGCGGAAAATCCGAATCTGGTACTCATTTTGGTCAGCTAAAATTTGGACGGAGGTTAGGCCTCTATTACGATTCAAACTCATGTTTCTGATTTATCGTAAGTCACCTATAAGTTCTCATGGGGCGCGAACGGTTTACATAGCTCTGTGCGGTCTCTAAAATTCAATGCTATTTTAAATTGGCGAAAAATCAATATCTTTATATTGCAAATTTTTGATCTAGGGCGTTTTGAAAATTTCAGCTCCTATTTCTCACCCCCTAGAAGTGACCGACATCAACCAAAAGCTTCGGGGCCCGAATCGAGCCCATATACCAAATTTCATCAAAATCGGGTCATGGCAACTAAGGAAAGTGCCGCGTACGGCGTGCGAATAGAACTTTTTTTTTACTGGATTTCCGGATTCTACAAATCTTGAAAAATAAACCAACTTTTGAGTTTTCCTTGATAGATTCGAAAGGTTCATTATTGAAATAATTAACCAAAATTAAGGAGGTTACGAACCGATTGAAGTTTTTCGAAGGAAGGGTGGACCATTTACTAGCGGACACTCTGTATTGAACCAATTTATTTAGATCTTCATCATTTATTTAGATCATAGATTTAGTGTTATTGTGTCTTATACCTTCATCGAAATCTTCTAAGCCTTTCATTTCTACATTAATTCACAATTCCTTACCCTACCGACGTATAATCGAAATCCGACGATTTTTTGATGAGACCATTATTGTTCCCACTATGCAAAACTACCCATTGAATCTTTCCACCTACTCTCATATTCTCCCAAAACCTAACTGAAATTTTCTCGCATTCGAGTGACATACATAGTGATAATTATGTCTACCTACGTATTCCCCCCCCCCCCTGCTCGTTAGCAGAACAAATAAATTAAACACCTGCAATAACTGGATTTTAGGAGCCCTGTGAAAGTTGCATTGCGCTCTCCTGAATAGTTCCAAATACAAAATTCGCATGTTTTCTAAGTGAAAAAAAGTTTGATTTTAGTTTATTGTTGTCAATACCGAACCATTGGAATCGAACAAGAAAACAAATGTTAAACCCCCTCAAAATTTGTTGGTTTACTTTTCAAGGTACGTAGAATCCGAAAATCGAATAAAAATTTTGCCGTGTGTTACACGAGTGTGAATGGGAAAAGAGACCTAATCTCCGTTCAAATTTTAGCTGTCCAAAATGCGATCGTTGTTCGTAGCAACCAGTAGTACCTAATCAAATTTCCTAACGAAGGCACCCACAACCCTTTATTTCTTCAATTGAGTGTGAAGCGTTTATTTTTTCAAAATGAACTAGATAGTGAAGTGAAAATATGATTCGTGGGTAGTGACAATGGCAAAGCTGTGTTCTTTGCGGGCGAGTGATCAATACAGAAAAATAATAAACCTTTGTGTAATAATTTGCAGCGTTTTTTAGCAGAGTTGGTTCGTGCGCTTACGTCAACTCTGCAACTGTAAAACTTGCCATGTGTAAGTTTCTATAGAATTTTATTATTATGTTTTTTTTCCAGACGCGTCCAGACCGAATTCGGCCAAATCAGGTAAGCCCCTTCTGGCCCTCCTCTTTGTCTGTTTCAGAATTCAGCCGTACATTAATGAGGAATTTCACCATGTCGGAATTTCCTATTTTGGACCCCAAAATCGGATTCAGCACCTCGAAAAACCCCCTAAGGCAAACTTTCAGCCCAAACTTCCTAATTTACGAATAAACAAAACAGTGTAGAAAATACGAATGTTTAAAAAAACCGGGAAAATGACGTCATCCTTGAATAGTTCATTTACAGCCGCTTGAAGCGCTGAGATCGAGAAATCTATAGTCCCCAGATGCAAAATTTCATGAAACAGTAAAGTTCGAAATCGAAAAACTGAAGAAAAAAGTAGAAAAAGCAAGATGGGGAAAATTAGGTTTCCCCTGTTTTTGTTTGATAACTTTTCTCTTAGAAAACACGATTTCGTCGTCCCAACGGGCAACACTGGGAGGAGACAGCGATCTGAACAGCCCAATCAGCGAGCGTTCCCGCTTCACGTCCGTTTTCCCTGTTAGTTTTGAAATCAAAAATTTTGATTGTTTCCCAAAAATAACAGGAGACTTATTTTCCGAAATCAGCCCGATTTTCATCTTTCCCACACCATTAACTATTCAGGAAAAATGCAAACAGAATTCGGTGAAATTCCTCATTGTATTTGAGCTCACCCAGTTTTTGAAAAAAGTATTTTGATGCGGGAAAGTTGGGTAAGATGACGAGGAAGGTTAGATTTTGTAAGGGTTGGGATGCTAGATAGGAGTATTCTTACCGCCTGAGACGAAGGCAAATCCTCGATTCTACTCCAACATTTCCCTATGATCAAGTTTTTAAAATTCTGAAAACGGATTTGTATTGCTCAGAGTCTAATGCAACTGCTCATTTGACAACTTTTTGAAAATTTCAAAATATGAACCGCTTTGTTTTGGAATAAAGAATTTTTTAAATGCACACCTCAACCAATTATCTTGTTAGAATTCTAATTGCCTCAATTTTAGATTCTGGAATTTCAAGTCAAATCCTATTATAGGGCCCTAGAATAACGTTTAACACTAGGAATAACCAACGGGAAAAAATTACCGTAGGAGAAAATGACTAAACAAGTGAACCTCTGTTACAAAACACCGCGAAAATCGAGGAATATTGTTGACGTCATACGAAAAAAAAAAAACGACGCGAAAACAACGACAACAGACAGAGTTCTAGCACCGCGACACAAAACGATCCAGTGAAATGGCTACTCGAATAATGTGATTCAAATCTTGAAACTAAATAAGAGAAGATGAAGACTAATAATGCTTGATAAACTAGTAGGTAGAATCGTATTGTAAAAAAGTGAGTAATATTGTTCCTTTTGGTCACTTTTGTGTTTGGGTTCTTCCTACCAGTTCGTGGCGCACTCTTGTGCGCACTACTCGGAAGGTAAAAGTTCGTGTATGTTCCGCTTCTGTGGTAAGCGCCACAGAACCTCCTTTGAAGTCAGATTGGTAGAATATCCGTCACGTTTCAAACATGGCTGCCTCTTACACATTGCCACCACATTTAAAATTTCCATCTTCCTTAAATTCTCTAATTTTTTTGGATGCGTTTTCGAGCAGCTCACTATGGTTTTATTCCATAAAAACAAACCCTCATTCGAAAAAAAAAAAAATGTGAGGCAAATTCCCCATTGAGGGAGTCGTTTTCAGTAGTAAAATATCTTGTTTAATTGCCAGATGAAATTGGGCTCCGTCGGTGCAGCCATCTTATCTCAGTCTCACTAAAACTTCGTGACATTCAGTTAGGTCAGTCCAAAAGCCTCAAAGTGAGGTGATGGTAAAATTTGTTCTAGTATTTATTTGTTGTTGTCATTGAACAAAACCTAAGGTAAATCAAAATCGCCAAAGCGTCGTCATCTTACCAGATTTTTTACCCTTGATATCTCAAGTTTTGAAGATGCTTACCATTTTGTTTTCGTTATTATTGAAGAATGACCAAAACGCCATTTTTAGGCATTTTTTTTCTCTGAAATCCTAGAATGTGGAATCCACCATGGTGTGTACTTACTTTTTCAACCTATACAGGGTGTCCCACGAAACGAAGACCCCCCCTCTAAAACCGTTATTTCAGTGGTAAAATTAAATTTTTTTTTGAACCCGCATGTTTTTTCCAAGGACCTCAAATATGACCACGTTGCGCATTGCGCATTGCGCAAATCGTGCGCAATGCACACCAACTTCGTTTTTCCAAATGAGACCCCCATTTTTTATTGCAGATTTGGATTCTACGCAAAATTTCATGAATTTTTCACTCCTCAAAAGATTTTTTGTTCAGACCCAGCCGGCACAGGAGGCGTCCAAAGTTGCGCAATCGTGAATTTGCGCAATTAGGAATATTTTTGGTTAGGCCAAGTGTGGCACATGACTTAGCACTATTTTTCAACGCTGATTCACGTGGTGACGTCTGTTTTTCGATTGGTTAAGGTTCTAGTGCAATTCTTGAAGAAAATTAGGTTGAAATTCCCGTTTATGCTGTACCGAAACAGATTATTTCCTTCCCCTCCTCCTTTCTCAACCGAGCTAGGGACCGGCAATGGCGGAGTAAAAAAAATTTAAATAAATTTTAGAATTTAAATAAATTGCCTTCTTAAAATACTGTGAAAATTAAAAATAGGAAAATAAATATTCTACAGAGAGAAAGGGTTTCATGTCTTTTCAAAGCATTTGTTCAAAATGTCCACCATCTTGCTGCAAGCAAAATTGCAAGCATTTCTGGTGGGTTGGCGCCTACCAGGATTCCTCTCGGCGTACACTCGAACGGCACGTAGCAACTGAGAGTTTGTCTGGAAAAAAAATCTGGACCATGGTTGTCCTCTCTTCCACGGAATACCGAGTAGTTGGAGCTCGAGGCATGTTGATCACGTGAAGGTGCCAACACAGAAAGAATACGACTGAATGAATCCAGTGGATAAGTGGGCAAGATGTTCTCTTTCCTGTTTTCATGATTGGGCAAAGTTGAAAGGGCTGTTGTTAGATATAAGAAGTGATTTGATAAACACTAGCCGTTATCAACTCTAAAGCTTTGTATTGTCAACTTACTAATCACAACAATGAACTATCGTTCAAAAGGCATTTTTTAGAAGGCGATTTTATTTCTTTTAACTCCACCATATCCAGTTCCCAGAGAGTGGAGGGGAAGGAAATACAGCATAAACAACCTAATTTTCTTCAAGAATTGCACTAGAACCTTAACCAATCGAAAAACAGACGTCACCACGTGAATCAGCGTTGAAAAAAAGTGCTAAGTCATGTGCCACACTTGGCCTAACCAAAAATATTCCAAATTGCGCAAATTCACGATTGCGCAACTTTGGACGCCCCCTGTGCCGGCTGGGTCTGAAACAAAAAATCGTTTGAGGAGTGAAAAATTCATGAAATTTTGCGTAGAATCCAAATCTGCAATAAAAAATGGGGGGTCTCATTTGAATAAACGAAGTTGGTGTGCATTGCGCACTATTTGCGCAATGCGCATTGCGCAACGTGGTCATATTTGAGGTCCTTGGAAAAAAACATGCGGATTCAAAAAAAAAAATTTAATTTTACCACTGAAATAACGGTTTTAGAGGGGGGGTCTTCGTTTCGTGGGACACCCTGTATAGGTTGGTAATTTCGAAATGTAGTGCCGAATTTTATGCTGCAATACAGAACTCTACTCAACTTGCAATTGTAACTGCAATTCCCGCTCAATTTGAAAACGTTTTTCAAGCCTTAGAAGTGACCGACATCAACCAAAAGCTTCGCGGCACAACTAGACCCCAAATGGAGCCTGTATACCAAATTTCATCAAATTCGGTCCATGGGAACTAAGGAAAGTGCCGCGTACGGCGGACGGACGGCCAAATTTTTCCGAGTCTACCAAGGTAGCGGAAGCTTTGTTTTCACTTCTCAAGGTTAAAAAAAAGTTCTCCTAAATGGAAATTTCCATTCGTACGTTTCAGACCTTTCTGAACGATTTTGGTTCCGTGTATGTCTGTCTGCGTGTCTGTCATGAAATCCTTGTAACCGGCATAACTATACGAAGTTATTGTCAGATTTCGATGAAATGTTCAGGGATTATGTGGATTGAATTGAAGACGGTCCCCTAAGAAAATGATCACCCCCGGACTGATAGTACCCGCTGCGCATGCGCCAACGTGGATTCCTTGTAACAGCCATAACTTCCACATTTTCTATCTGATTTCGATAAAATTTTCAGGGATTAAGCGAATTAGATTGTAGATGGTCCCCAATGAAAATCATGGCCTTAAAATTGACTGTAGTTTCTTCGCATGCGCAAACGTAAAATCCTTGTAACAGCCATAACACTTACTTTTTTTCATCCGAATTTGATGAAATTTTGTAGGAATGTTCAGATTGGCATGTAGATGGTCCCCTATGAAAATCATCATCCCCGGACTGATAGTAGCCACTGCGCATGCGCAAACGTGAATTCATTGTAACAGCCATAACTTCTACATTTTCCATCCGATTTCGACGAAATTTCTCAGGATTGTTCAGATCAGCGTGTAGATGGTCTTAACTTTTAACTACTATGCATCGGATCATCTATACAATCGGGTTATGGATACGAGGAAACTATGTGCCACACCCACTTGGCAGATTTTTTTTCTTGGTTGATTCCAAAGGTTCATTATTGAAAATGATAAACCAAAAACGCTGCAAATTAATACACAATGGTTTATTATTTTTCTATATAGATCACTCGTCTGCAAAGCCACCAACCATCCAACTTGAAGAAAAACATTGATCGTATTTCGGTCAGCTAAAATTTGAACGAGGATTAGGCCCCTTTTGCGATTCACACTCGTGTTTCTGATTTATCGTACGTAAAACCCTAAGATTCTCGTAGCGAGTGAACGGTTTGTCGTACAGAGCTCCGCGTGGTCTCAAAAAATTCTATAGAATCTTAAATTGAAGGAAAAACAATACCTTTATATCAAAATTTTTTGAGTTAGGGCGTTTTCAAAATTTGAAAATTGATTTTGGAACCCTTAGAACTGACCTACATCAATCAAAATCTTCGGGGCACAACTAGACCCCAAATGGAGCCTACATACCAAATTTCATCGAAATCGGTCAATGCTAAGTGGCAAAAGTGCCGCGTACGGCGGACGGACGGCCAAATGTTTATTCGATTTTTGGATTCTACGTACCTTGAAACGTAAACCATCAAATTTTGAGGGGTTGTTAAAAAAAAAATTTCTTGGTCGATTCCAAAGGTTCATTATTGAAAATAATAAACCAAAATCGGAATGATAATAGAAACAGAAATGATGGAAGCAACTTTCACAGGAAACCTGTGCCAACTTCAAATTCAGCACTACTTTTCAAATACCCAATAATATGTTAGATACTGTCCTCACCATATAAACTGTAAAATCACGTTTGTGTTGTGTTTGAAAATTCGTCATTAACCCTAGTTTTATGTTCAGATTAGGCTTGAAATGCTAGCACCTAGTTATTCCTAGCTATGTATTTCCGCGTCCATTAGCCCTGTTGCTGTACATTGGTCTTGTTGTAACTCGTTGGTTCTCTTCAGATTGTTCTACCTCGTCAGAGCATTTTGTGGTGGTCGATTTGTACAGGCCTGATTTTAAGGGACCTTTGTACCACTTGGACATCTATGGCGCTACCACTATGACGGATCCGTTTGCTCGGTATGTATTAACAGCTATCTTCCAAAACCCAGGAAATTTTCTTGAACGAAAATTAGAAGTTGATGGTCTTTACTACCTCTTCGCATTTCTGATCATTTACTTCGTTGGCTCAGTGGTAATAGGGATCGACTCAGGATCGTTAATGTAGTTCAGTTGGAAAGATTGAAGATCAATCCCCATTCGAGGGAAGTTAATTTTTAATGACACGACAAACTGGTACAGTCAGTACAGACCCGAAATATCTCTTCAGAATTCTCTGAGGACCATTATCGTTATGTATCAAAACAGTTTTCTCAAAACATGAGTCGAGCCGAAGCTGATTCGGAAAAAATTCAGCAAATACTGTGGACCCATTTCGGGTTCATACTGACTGCGCCACTTAGTTGTACGATTAAAAAACTAATTTCCCTCGACTGTGGATCAATCTCCGACTAAACTCGGGCTCGCTACTAGCGATGGGATATCGATAATATCGAAACATCGGTGTTTTGCTCGTAATATCGATGTTTTATATTCGATGTTTTTCAAACATTGATGTTTCGGTCCGATGATATCGATATGTCGACGAGATGGTCTAATAACATCGTTTGATAAATTTGACCTATATGATTAATAGATAATTTGACCTATATACTTGGTACTGCAAGGGAACCCGACAAAAAACAATTTCAGACCAGATAACTTCATTGAATTTACTTGAAATTTGAAGAAAATCTCCTACAGCTACCTCCTGTGATCAGCTACCTCTTCGCATTTCTGTCCGTTCACTTCCATAGCTCAGTAGTAACGAGCTCCATCTCAGAAGTGTAAATATAGTTTAGTTGGAACGATAGGAGGTCAATCCCCGGTCGAGGGATGTTAATTTTTGATTATTCAACACAATCATCGCTTTATACAACAATATAATTACTGGAAAACAATAGAAAGAAGTCTCTTTATGCTTGAACCAATAATGGAAACGGGGAAGATATAGGGATGGGTATCGATACTCGATATTTCAAAATATCGATACTTTCGTACCAATACTCGATATTTTAGTATCGATACTTTGGACCCGATATTTTTGGATATCGATACTTTGGATCCGATATTTCTAAATATCGAATATCGATACACTTCTCGCGGAAAATTCAGCATAATGGCAAAAAAATAAAGAAGTTAGAGAGATCATTACACTTTGGTTGCACAAATAACGTTTATATGTATAAGGAGACTCACTCTGCTTGGACTCTTGTTAGTGAAAAATGAATAAACATTGTTGAAGAAATTACTTTTCTTGGGAATATTGGATAATAATCTTAGTTTGTGACACTTAAGTATCGATACTCGATATTGACATTTTCATGTCTTTGCTTTGGCACATGAACTGAAAAATCGTTACGAAAACTTTGATGCTTGGGTTGAACTAACAACCTTACTTCACTACCTTGTTGTGTAGTGGTTGACATGAAAATGTCCCAATGTGTTTCAGACTCGTATGCAAGCATTTCTGAAGCATTTGAGTGGATCGCTTCATGTGGTCACGAGGTTTCTTTCATAATAATGTCAAAACTTTTTTAAAATATCGATACTCAAGCCCAATGATATTTGGGATATCGATACTCGGATACGATACAGTATCGATACAAAATATCGATACTTTTATAACGATATCCATCCCTAGGAAGGTATGGGATATCGAAATGAAGTGCAAAAAAATCGGATAATTTATCACGAATGAAAAACATTATATTGGAGTAGGTTATCTAGTAAACTAAAAGCACGTCAAAAGAAAAAATATCTTATCTACTTCTTATGAATGGAGGAAGAGCAGCCACATCAGGGTTTCTCGCTTGATTCTAATTGGTTGACAGATGAATTAATTTCCCGCTTTTTAAAAACATTGATTTTTCACCTTACGATGTTATCGACATCGATGTTTTTCATACGATGTTTCATCGATATCGATGTTTCTATGAAATATCGACATCGATGTTTTCTGTTCGATGTCCCATCCCTACTCGCTACCTCTGAGCCAAGGAAACGAATGGACAGAAATGCGACGAGGAAGAAGATCGCAACACTTCTTTCACAATTTGAATTGAAATGCATTGAAATTTTGCCTCTTGTGAAAAAAATCATAGTTGTAAACCATTGAATAGAATAGCTATGGGGATTGTTGTAATTTTTTTGAAAACTCAAATTTCTAAGGGAAATGCGGGAGGGGGGGCTCATGGGACACTGTCATACACTCATACTCGACTTAGTTATGAGTAGGGCTCGGCATTTTGCATATTTTTTTTGCCATATGCCCAAGCTGTAAGGAGCCCAAATATGCCATATTCAAGCCATTTTGTCGCTCCAAATTTAAATTTATCGTGCATGTATTTGCATATATTCGCAGTTTTTGGTATAAGTGCATATAATGGGCATTTCTTGACAAAAGCCATATTTTCCAGTTTTGTCAGCTATTTCCTCTAATGAGAAGGCGTTATCATGGCCCGGAAAAACAGGTGAAACCGTTCGAGAAAAATTATATTGTGTACTCAAACGAAATCCCCCCATGGGACACTGTCATACACTCATACTCGACTTAGTTATGAGTAGGGCTCGGCATTTTGCATATTTTTTTTGCCATATGCCCAAGCTGTAAGGAGCCCAAATATGCCATATTCAAGCCATTTTGTCGCTCCAAATTTAAATTTATCGTGCATGTATTTGCATATATTCGCAGTTTTTGGTATAAGTGCATATAATGGGCATTTCTTGACAAAAGCCATATTTTCCAGTTTTGTCAGCTATTTCCTCTAATGAGAAGGCGTTATCATGGCCCGGAAAAACAGGTGAAACCGTTCGAGAAAAATTAGATTGTGTACTCAAACGAAATCCTGGCTGGAAAACTGTCGTTGTGTTGGCGAAAGTGTTGGAAGGCGACTCACCCAACACCAGCAATTGGTCATACACTCCTCAAGAAGTGGCGTCTTTGAAATATCTACCAATTGTCTCAGCAGATGTGGAGTGGTCATTCTCCCGTTTGAAACTATTATTGCACGATTTGAGAAAATCTTTTACAACTGAAAATTTGGAAAAGCACTTGGTAGTACAAGCTAACATATTTCAGCAATTAAATGTTTTGTCTAAAAACTGAGTAAAACTATTGTAAAACGCTGCAAATTATTACACAATGGTTTATTATTTTTCATTTTTCTATATAGATCACTCGTCTGCAAAGCCACCAGCCATTCAACATGAAGAAAAACATCGATCGCATTTCGGTCAGCTTTAATTTGAACGGAGATCAGGCCTCTTTTGCGATTCACTCGTAGTGAGCGAACGGTTTGTCGTACAGAGCTCCGGGTGGTCTCAAAAAATTCTATAGAATCTTAAATTGAAGGAAAAACAATACCTTTATATCAAAATTTTTTGAGTTAGGGCGTTTTCAAAATTTCAAAATTGATTTTGGAACCCTTAGAACTGACCTACATCAGCCAAAATCTTCGGGGCACAACTAGACCCCAAATGGAGCCTACATACCAAATTTCTTCGAAATCGGTCAATGCTAAGTGGCAAAAGTGCCGCATACGGCGGACGGACGGCCAAATTTTTATTCGATTTTTGGATTCTACGTACCTTGAAACGTAAAATATCAAATTTTGAGGGGGTGTTAAAAAAAAATTTCTTGGTCGATTCCAAAGGTTCATTATTGAAAATAATAAACCAAAATTGTATAAAATGATTTTGTATAAAAATGTACATACGAAAACGCTGCAAATTATTACAAAATGGTTTATTATTTTTCTATATAGATCACTCGTCTACAAAACCAACAACCATCCAATATGAAGAAAAACATCGATCGCATTTCGGTCAGCTTTAATTTGAACGGAGATTAGGCCTCTTTTGCGATTCACACTCGTGTTTGATTTATTTATATATATATTTCAATAAAAACCCTTAAATTCTCGTAGGGAGCAAACGGTTTGTCCTACAGAGCTCCGCGTGGTCTCAAAAAATTCTGTAGAATCTTAAATTGAAGGGAACACAATACCTTTATTTCAAAATTTTTTGAGTTAGGGCGTTTTCAAAATTTCAAAATTCATTTTTGAACCTTTAGAAGTGACCCACATCAACCAAAATCTTCGGGACACAACTAGACCCCAAATGGAGCCTACATACCAAATTTCATCAAAATCGGTCAATGCGTACGGCGGACGGACGGCCAAATTTTTATTAGATTTTTGGAATCTACGTACCTTGAAACGTAAATTAACAAATTTTGAGGGGGTGTTAAAAAAAAATTTCTTGGTCGATTCCAAAGGTTCATTATTGAAAATAATAAACCAAAATTGTATAAAATGATTTTGTATAAAAATGTACATACGAAAACGCTGCAAATTATTACAAAATGGTTTATTATTTTTCTATATAGATCACTCGTCTACAAAACCACCAACCATCCAATATGAAGAAAAACATCGATCGCATTTCGGTCAGCTTTAATTTGAACGGAGATTAGGCCTCTTTTGCGATTCACACTCGTGTGAGAGTTCTAGCTGATTTATATATATATTTCAATAAAAACCCTTAAATTCTCGTACCTTGAAACGTAAACCATCAAATTTTGAGGGGGTGTTGAAAAAAAAATTTTCTTGGTCGATTCCAAAGGTTCATTATTGAAAATAATAAACCAAAAAATTGAATAAATACAAGTGTCTATGTACTGAAAAGACTTTGTTTCCCACTTATTATTCAATTGTTCAACTATGTTGCGCATATTTTGAAGGCATATTTTCGGATTTCTTCGCGCATATGTACAAATGCATATATTGGGCATCTAGGTGCATATTTTGAGGTTTTATTTCGCATATATTGCCGAGCTCTAGTTATGAGTGAAGGTTGGTATCTATGTGTGCCATAAATAGCCAATATTCATTATTAAAAATCTCAAAACTATTCATTGCAGATGTGCCATCCATCCTTTGGAGTTTCGTGAGCGACAAGGACAGCAGCTCATCAAATGGGTAAACTCTGTACTCACCCCACCTGAGGAGTACGCTGCGTATGAAGCTGGCGTCGACGTTGCCAGTTTATGGAAGAAGTCCCTTACAGACAAAGTACCACTTCCGCCAAGCCGTGAATCAGTCTCATCCAAGTTTCATAAGAACGAGATGCATTTACACAATTTGAGGAAAACTGCTCATTTGATCTTCAAGTCCAGTGATGTAGTTGAGACGCTGTACAAAGTCTACTCCAAAATCGATGTTGGATATATTTCAGTCAAAGATGATTTGGATCTCCACAACGATCAAGGTCAGCACTCATGAATTATTTTTATCGCTAATAGGACGGCAAATCTCATTATCGAATGGTCGCACTTGCTCAAATGTCTGTTCACGAAAGTGAGCCTAAGAAGTATTGAGTCCGAGTACACCCTCTATGAGGGTAGAGTGAGCACACAACAGTATTCATAGTTAAGATTTGATGGCGCCCTGAGGGATTTCCTAGGGTACACTCAACTCTATTCACAAACTTTATTGAGGATCACCCTCGACTCAATGGAACAAAATGTTGAGTGTTGGTGGGAAGTCCCTCAAGTGCCCCACAGCCTCAGCTAGTATCAGATTTTCCCACTGAAAATTCTATACACAAGTCAATTATACCGAGATTTCTTGTTTTATATAAAAATGATGTCCGTAAACACCAAAAAGGGAAAAATAATAATCTTAGGGAATTCAGTTGGGAAGGTGGGTAGGTAGGTACGGATTGAAGTCGCTGCTGTGCCCATGTGTTGACACAACCATACGTATAGTAGATTCCACTTCCATCTGGTTAGTATTATGACATGCGTCGATAGTGCGATACAAAACAGATACGAGAGAGGGTATCATTGAGGTAATATATGTGTTCCAAAACTATTAGGTAGTACGTCACTGCTGTGACAGCAGTGCTGTCGTATGAAGGAGGATGAGAGAGTGACGATGTGTGTGAATCCCCGTAAAAATTTTTGGATTCCAACATACCATCTTTTGATTAGATGATATCTAATTATACCTAATCTATTGATCTAATCTATCTATGATTAGATATCTATATACTGTAATATTGCAAGTATTGCATAATGCATGTAGAGACAATGTAGATGCATGTAGATGTCTAGATCATGATGTGGGTTTGTGATATGAGTATGGGTACATACTCAAATGATCGGTTAGTATTACAACATGCATCGAAAGTTCAATAAAAAACCGGAGTAAGGGTAGGTAAGTAAGTAAGTTAACAACCTTCTCATGTTGAATCTTTAACCAACTGCCTTTCTTGGTGTCGTGGACGTCTTCAGCTGTTATCACAGGGAATATTCTTACTAAGATCCATTCACACTTATAGTCACACTCTCATCCTCCTTCATACGACAGCAGTGACGTACTACCAAATAGTTTTGGAACACATTTATTACCTCAATGATACCCACTCTCGTATCTGTTTTGTATCGCACTATCGACGCATGTCGAAATACTAACCAGATCGAAGTGGAATCTACTTACGTATGGTTGTGTCTACAGATGGGCACAGCGGCGACTTCAATCCGTACCTACCTACCCACCTTCCCAACTGAATTCCCTAAGATTATTATTTTTCCCTTTTTGTTGTTTACGGACATCATTTTTGAGGTCGGTCCATTTTTTTGTTAAAAAGGTTTTTATTTTATTATTTTTCCATTTATAATATTTTTTATTTTTCACTTTTTAGTGGTCCTCAATTTAAATCGGAAATTATTTTACCCGCAGTTTTTCGATCAGTTTTCGTAATATAGATCTATTTCCGTACAGTGAATCATTTCAGTAAGGTGAACCAGAAGCCGTAGGGTGGACCAAATTCTGTAATCCGGATCAGTTTCCATATGTATAGATGGGTTTCCGTTTTTGGATCGGTTTCAGGAGGTATTTGTTTCACTTTGCTACTTAGCAATCTACTCTCATATCCCCTAACTGTTCGACTTCCCTCATATTTGGTAGGTACTTGGTAGTTCTTACAACACAATTCAACAACTCAACCATGACATGATTGACGAGGTAGCTATGTGCTACACCCGCTTGGTAGAAAACCCTGTCATCACCTAATAGTACTATATACTTCATATTTGGTAGGGCACTATTCAGTTCAGATGATCTCCTATAACATTACCTACCCAATCATGTTATTAGTAATGAGGGAGCTATGTGCTACACCCACTTGGTAGAATACCCTCTACGGCTAACTGTACTATATACCTCATATTAGGTAGGACACTCTGCAGTTCTGACGATCTCTTATACCATTACCTACCCAACTTTATTATGAATGACGAGGAAGCTATGTGCTACACCCACTTGGTAGAATGCCTAATAACAGTACTATTATATCACTCATATTTGGTAGGAAAACTCACATACTTGAGCTTTCATAAACACGTTTGATACGGCTCATGCAGGTTTAGAGCGAATAGCCCACCATAATTTCCCCCTTTCTCATCCCCGCAGCACCTTTTAATTATCGGAACCCCCCTCATATAGCATATCATTTTAAAGCTTACACTCTGACCTTTAATTTGACTATACACAATTAGTCCGGCATCGACTTAGTCGGAAGTCACAGGGCAAGAAGAGTGAATGCGGACCAATATTTCCGAAAACGGGACCACGTTTTTCAACTTCTTTCACAAATTTTCGATACTTCTAACGAAGCAAAATGAAATCTGTTTGAAACGGGACCACCACGGATACTGCTAGAACATATTTCAAAAAGACTCGGGCAAATTGGTGCCAGAATAAAAAAATGCAAAGTGTTCAGACATACAAAAAAAAAAAAAAAAATCGCTTTCGCGCGACTTCGGCGCGTTGAAGTCGGTCAAAAATATGGGAACTGCTGGCATATTTACAAAAACTTATTTATCAGTAATTATTCCGAGGAAGCCATCGAAACATAAAGCCCACCACTTGTTCTATTTATGAATAAATAATGTTGGAGTAACACTATTTCAGGACGTCACGAACTCACTAGGGAATGGTCTCTCCTTACCCAATGATTACACAACTCTGCATTTTGGATGTTTTTGATCGTTGTTCTGCAACTAATAGGTGATTCTGAAAGGTTTTTTAACGCTGAATACGAATTTCATTTCAGTTTTTACCTATCACGTCTAGATTTTCCACAAAAGGTGAATAAAAATGGCTCACTTTTGTTCCTTAAACCCTGCAGACCTTGGCCTTCAAATTGGGAATGTATTGAAAAAAAAAAATTTCTGACGGTACCAAGCAAATGTAATGTGGTTCCAGGGGATACAGATTTTTGGATTTTAGACGTGAACCGAGTACTTCGGCTGCATCTTTTGGAAGATTCAGGTCTCTTACCAAGTCATTCAACTCGCCTTGACAAAATCGCTTGGGGGAGCTAGATTCGGTGGGCTCGTAGGAAGGATCTTCAATTTCCACATCTTCATTCTCAAAATGTGGGATTTCATCTACTATAACATCATCTTCCAAATTCGCTGGAGGATCTGGTAGGGTGGAGTGGGGTAATTGCGTACCAAAATTTCAATAGTTCAACTTTAACCTCACATAGCTCTGCCCCAGTTACAGCTAGAGTAATATTTTTTTCTTTAAAATTTACGCAATTTAATGCTGATTACAATCGCTGGATTGATATTTTAATTTTTCAACTTCTTCATAGCTCTCAGCTCTATTTTTTAAAACGACCCGGTGAAATGGGGCAAATGTGTAAGTGGTTCTGTTTTCTAATTTCTTATCAACTCAAATATTTACTGGGCAAATGCGTGAAAAGGCCACTAAAAACAAACAAAACGGGATATTCAGAATTTTTTTTGCGACATTTTTTCCAGTAGAAACAAACTTTTTTCTCCAACAAGTGCTAACAAGGGGGAAATAAAGGAAGAATATTAATGATACAAAGAAAGGTCAAACCAAAAATAAGTGACTTAGATCAAAAGGAGAAGAAAATTAACCACCAAACAAGCAAAAAAATATTTATTTTATAAAATAAACGTAAAATCACATTTTACATTACAGCTACATTTAGCATTACAGAGCTTACACTTTTCCCCCAACATGGTAAAATCAAGGGGCATTTGTATACCACAGCCAATTCTACAGAATACGGAAGTTTCAAGAGTTGTGTACTATTATAATCATTAAAAGTACTTACCAGAATATGAAAACTGGACGGAATGACACTCAAAACTTATATTGACAGTCCATTTACAAGAAATTTGCACAAAGCACTGCACTTGACTCACGAGTGAAAAGGGACTCTCCACGAAAACAAGTCGGTAGCACATGAGAGCGCGGTCAGAGTACAACCAACTTTTGTGGTAAGACGTATCAGATGTAAACACAACCATAGAGAAGACATTCGAAAATCCAGTTTCATTTGGCTCCATTTTTTGAACCACTTACACATTTGCCCCGTTTACACAATTACCCCACTCCACCCTACTGGAAGTGACTCATTGTGGGGTACGGGTCTCATAGCTGACGCAAATTGGGATAAATCAGCGATTTCTTGTTCTTTGATGAAATTCCCACCACATTCGTCATACAGAAGTAGCAGTCATTCACATGGTTTTGAGGTTCTCTCCACATCATCGGAATGGCGAAAGGCATTGACTTTCTCTTACCTTTAATCCAAGATCTTATTTGTTCAACACAAGTGCGACACACCAGATGGGGGGACCATGGTTTGTCCTGATCGCCCAGTTTTATTCCGAAATAGCTCTGGTATGCTTTCATCACGAAAGAAGTTATCACCTGTTTTTGTTTTTCAGTCATGTAAGAACCACATATGAAGCAAAAAACATTAGGATTGTTCACGCACTTACGCCTTTGGTTCACGCTCATTCTTAAAAGCTAGAAACATCGAAAATACTCGTGTCCACTCAACAAGAACTTGTCTACACGGTAGGTTTCAAAGGTCATTTAGGGTTAAGGATCATTGTAAATAACAGAGGGTTAGCCTGTGAATCACAGGAGTGCGGTCTCAGCTCAGGATTGCCACCTGTTGTACTCTAGAAAAATAAATCCCGTAAGAGATAAATAAACCTCAACATGTGAATATTGTGAAATATCTAGACGTGATAGCGAAAAAACTCCAACGGATTCTAATTCAGCGCTAAAAATCCATTTAGAATCACCTATTAATTTTGAAACAACGAAAATAATGCGGAGTTGTGTTATTACTTCAAGGGTGGATCAAATATAAACGGGACTTTATTTTTTTTTTAAGTTTATTTGTTAGAAAATAAAAAGCGGGTGTATGTCACTTTTCTACATAGTCTCCTGCTTTTGTGACACATTTTTCCCAGCAAATAGGAAGTTTTTTAATCCCAGCATCAAAAAACGATGAAGGTTGCGTCTGAAGCCAATTGCGCACGAACCCCTCGACCCCCTCATCATCCTCGAATCGCTGTCCGCCTAGGGCTTCATTAAGTGGCCCAAACAAGTGAAAATCACAGGGCGATAGGTCAGGGCTGTAGGGAGGATGATCAAGTGGAGTCCAATGCATTTCTTCCAATTTTTGAACAGTTAGAGCTGCAGTATGGGGCCTTGCATTGTCGTGGAGGAGGATGACGTCACGAATTGGTTGATTCCGTCTTTTGCTGCGATATGCAGCCCTCACCTGAGTCAGCAGCTCACAATAGTAGGCAGCATTGATTGTTCTTCGCTCATGCAAAAAATCAATGAGCAAAACGCCTCGATAGTCGAAAAAAACAGTTGCAAGGACCTTGCCAGCAGACAGTCGAGTTTTTGCTTTCACTGGGGCTGTCTCCCCCTTCCTCCGCCACTCCATACTGGCTTGCTTCGATTCGGGTGTGTAATGATGGACCCATGTTTCGTCGCAGGTGACGATGCTAGCCAAAAATGCTTCCCCTTCTTCCTCAAACCTTGCAAAAAGCCTCTGATAGACCTCCAAACGTCTCAACTTCTGATCTGCAGTCAAAAGGCTAGGGACCCATCTGGCACACACTTTACGGAATCCTAGGTGCTCTGTAATGATCGTTTGGCAGCTCCCATAACTTACCCCTACCTGCTCAGCGATTTCGGAGACAGTCACACGTCGATCATCTTCAAGAATGTCACGAACCGCTTGAATGTTCTCATCCGTAATGCTGCTCCGGGGACGACGATCGTGTTCCTCATTCTCTACTCGTTCTCTTCCCTCCTGAAACTCTTTGTTCCAGGCAAACACACGGGTCCTAGAGAGGGTTTGGTCCCCGAACTGGGCAGTCAACCTTTGAAAAAATTCCGAAGGTTTGACTCTTTCACGGGTAAGAAATTTTATGATAATTCGTTGCTCAATGGAAACGGGCACCTTTTGTTCAGACATCGCGATAACTACTCATGAAAGGTTGTAAAGGGGGAGACGCCCCCCTCATCCACCTTCTAATGAACCTGTTCAAACAATCTCGAAGTGACTTCTGTCAATCTGTGACGCTTCTGTCAACCGTTGGCGCTCAGAGGTCAGAGTCCCGTTTATATTTGATCCACCCTCGTATTATTAGTGCTTACCCGAATTCTATTGTGATTTAAAATTCATTTTATTCTTTTAGGAGCGAGGTATCACCTTGTCCAGATGCTGATGTACTACAATCCTCTCTGGCTTCGTATTGGACTGGAAGCCATATATGGGAAAGATATTCCACTCCAGCCTCGGCACACTGTGATCGGCCTCATGCACTTCATAAGAAACAATCTCCTCACAGACAAATACATCGTCGAGAAGAATTCGTACCAGAATATACAACATCTGAGAATGCCCAAGTTCAAGGTAATTTACTTACGAAGGAGGTAATTTACTTACCTTTAAGTTTCTCAAGCGATACATCTCTTTCTTATTCCCTTTCACTTATTAAAAATAACTTATCTTATTGAGTTTTTGCTGTCCTTAAGTTCTCGTTAAAAATCAAAGCATTTGATTTTTTTCGAACTCGCATTTTGGGATTCAGTTGAAGCTGCTTGTGAAACCTCCATGTGAATTCGACCATCCTTCAAGTCTGTAAATTTATGTTCATATTTGGAGGATCATTCGGAATTCTTACAATCATTGATTGAATCCGACGAAGAAGTATCCAAGAAAAGTTTTCTGATTGTTTTAGCGAATTTTCAAGAAAAATGAAGCTATTGCAATGGCCTCAAACATTTTTAGAATGGACTTTTTTGAAAAATTGTTTCACTGAAATCAGTTTTGGAACATTCTGAAACGATCCCTGAAGTTTTTCCAAAAATCATATGTATATAATATATATCATATGTATGTCCGCACAATACCTTGATTAATTGTCTAGATTTTTTTTTTAGTTTTCGCAAAAAAAGTTCGTAACAACAAACAAAAAGACGAGTTCGTTAGCCAGAAATTTTGGACCCCTAAGGAGTCCAAATTTCAAAAATTTAAAAAAACGGGGGTTTTCCGGGTTTTGTGGTTATTACCTTCACAATCATAGTAATATATGGTATATACGGAGTTAGCAAAAAATTTCTGATACCGATGCACCTTCCAAATACTAAAAAAAGTTGTTGTACCCAGAAATGCAGTAGCCGTGTAGGTAGGTACTGTATGAGTTCGTGGAGTCGAGTATATCACGAATACGGACTCCTAACATCTTCAAAGCATACCCTGTACATACAATATGTTGGTATAGTATACTGAAAATCGAAAAAAAGCAAGAATAGAGTTTGAAAAAAAGTTTCTAATAGAAATTGCAACACCATTGTTTTTTTTTCTTTTTTTTCTTGACCATAAGTACCTTCAAGTGTAAGATTTCTTTGAAAATTGGCTCATTAATTCATACTGCATGAATGGACTTTTTTCTCATAATATGCTTTGAAAATAAGTCGCCAATGAGGAATTTCACCATGTCGGAATTTCCTATTTTTGACCCAAAAATCGGATTCAGCACCTCGAAAAACCTCCTACGGTAAACGTTCAGCCCGAACTTCCTAATTTACGAATAAACAAAACAGTGTAGAAAATACGAACGTTTGAAAAAACCGGGAAAATGACGTCATCATGGAATAGTTCATTTACGGCCGCTTGAAGCGCTGAGATCGAGAAATCTATAGTCCCCAGATGCAACATTTCACGAAACAGTAAAGTTCGAAATCGAAAAACTGAAGGAAAAAATAGAAAAAGCAAGATGGGGAAAATGAGGTTTCCCCTGTTTTTGTTTGATAACTTTCCTCTTAGAAAACACGATTTCGTCGTCCCAATGGGCAACACTGGGAGGAGACGGCAATCCAAACAGCCCAATCAGCGAGCGTTCCCGCTTCACGTTCGTTTTCCCGGTTATTTTTGAAATCATAAATTTTGACTGTCTCCCAAAAATAACAGGAGACTTATTTTCCGAAATCAACCCGATTTTCATCCATCCCACACCATTAACTATTCAGGAAAAATGCAAACACAATTCGGTGGAATTCCTCATTGTGGATCTATTGGCCTACCAGAGAAACTTGAGGGTTTTCCTAGCGCCCCAATCCTGTACTAGATTTGTACTCGAGCTCTACTCTTGCTGAGACGTGAATTAGGGGGGGATCATTAATGGGGTAGTTGCATGATATTTTTTTGTATTTTTTCTGTGTAGAGAATCTCTATTGAAGTACGAATCTGCAAATAAAACTCCCAGAAACGCTTCCAAAAAATTTAGAGATTTTTTCGAAAAACGGGATTTCGGATTCAGGCGGGAAAACCTACACACGGCTTGGACACTGCGGGGTGGGGGCTACGTCACGGGTGTGAAGGGGGCCAAGAGACCCCTTCCTTTGCCCGGGGGGTCCTTTGATAGCAACCCTCTGTTGGGTTTGTTTACGTTCGTTTGTGGCAATAAAATTGGAGAATCACTCACACTTTGTGGTTCTTTCATACTGAATTTTGCTAGCTGTGTAATCGAAACATGTTGCATCAAAGATTTTGTTTCCTACTGACATTCCCTCCACTGTAACTTAAACCTCATATGGTTGTGAAGAAATGCGGTGTTCTGGTGTTACTCGAGCCACAACCTCGCAAATTTGCTAGATTCTTCTAAGTTGGACATAACCAACATCGTTTTATTTAACAATTTACAAACACTCATTGGTACTACGTTGTACAGGATAATGACACTACAATGAAACTTCCAATAAATGAGCAACCATTTGGATGAAGAAGTACTACACACAAGAAATCACAGTTACAACTGACCTTTTACTATAAAAGTGTCAACTTACCTCACATTATTGGCTCCTTTTATTTCGGCGCTGACGAACTTGTTGTTATTGACGTAAAAATCGTACAACATGCCAATATTTATGTACAGAATATTTTCCAGGGAAGCTACCTCGAAACTCTAGTCGATGGCTCTCCATTTTGGCATATTGACATTTTATTTCAATACTTTGGCAAATAAACGAAAAAAAAGTTACGGTTGTTTTTCTGATGATTTCTACTTACAGCCAAGTCGTTCCTACCGAACTTTATCTTCGTCATTCGCGTTCGTAGAAAAATCGTTCACCATTCGTTGGAAAGCCCTACATTTACGCATAAATGATATACTGCCAAAACCGTTGTACTTACGGAAGAAACAGATGTACCCCTGAGTTAAAAGAACTGTCAACAACATTCGAAACCAGATTGGGTAGGTAGCGGTGAAGTGAAAAAAGTGAAGACTCGTATGCAAGCGTTTATTAAAAGCTTCTTGAAACTTTACAGTGAACATTATCTTTTCCAAACCAATCAACTAATAAATTATGGTAAATACTGGTGTAAACTATAACAACTAACAACTGTAACAACTCGGACCGCACTACGAGAAAGGGCCAGCCGAAAAACTGATAACGTGATAACGGTTAAAGCAACGGGGTTAATCGAAGTACCCCGCGCCGATGTGCCCCCCGGGCATCGGCAAAACAGCCAAAATTATGCTTCAAAATTTTCAATTTAAACGATTAATTCAAACATGAAAAACCTGAAAAATATATTTCAAAGTTTTTTTAATCATCACCATCATTTTGCAAGTACATTTCAATGTTTCTGACTCGAATTGTCCTCGATTGCAGTGATCTCCACGCACTCTATCGTGAGATTCTCGTTTAGGGATGACGTAAGAGGTGTGGCCCGCCAACACTAAAAAGGATGGTACTTCTTTATTGAAATACGGCTAAACTAAATGGAATTTCGAACTGAAAACTGGTCCATATACGTTTTTAAGTGCGCTAAATTCGAATCTGAAGTCAAAAACACGAAATTCCGACCCATGCAACTACCCCATTCTACAGGAAGTCCACACTTAGGACTGTTGGTCCTCTTGGGGTAGATTCTACTTAGGTGTTTCCTACAAAAAATGTCTCCTAGCAATTTTGGTTCTCTACGTTTTTTTCAATTTCAACATTTTCTTCGTGTTTTTACCTTGTCATTTTAAATTGCTAAATTTGAGGATATCTTTGGAAACAGCTTTAAATTTCCAAGCTACCTAAAAAACCAAACTCTTCTAAAAATAAAGCATTCATAAAAGCCAAAAAGCAAAACTTTAGAATTGTTCGAAATTTGACTTTTTTTGACTTTTTAAAAAACGTGCGTGAAAAAATTTGACTTTTTTTGACTTTTTGAAAAAACGTGCCCAAATTGTCAGTTTAACGGTCTATCAATTTTATTTTTAAAATTCAAACTGGAAGAAAAAAATCAAGTTTGAATAAAAACAAAAGTGAGTTTCACCAGAAAATTGAGTGTTTTAGGGTGTATCAAAATCACCTATACTTAGAAGACTCGAGGAATTTGTATCATTTCCTTAGTAATTTTTCCGAGTTTAATCGAATGACGATACTCCCAATTAATTGTGACTGATAGAAAGTGAACTTTTCGAAGAAAGCCATACTTAATGTTTGGAGGTTTATTTCGAGAGCATCTTTCGAACTTTCTTCGAAAATTAATCGGGAGCACCACCATTCGATTCACCCTTGAAAAATTACTTCGTTAATTCATCTTGAATTCGAAGGTGATCTTGATACACCCAAAATACACTCCCTGATTTCCAGGTAAAACGTACGTATTTGCATCCAAACACCATTTCTCCCCTAAAATGTCATATTAATCCTGAAAAATGATAGACCTTTGGAAAGCTAACCGTTGAGCCAGTTTTTTCCTGAAAGGCTGCAGTTCAGAGGAGGGATGCCTTATAAGTTTTCCTCGAAGTAGTGATATTAATCAACCTTTCAGAAGCTGAATAGAAGAGGCACAAAGAAGGAGAGGTCAAATAGTGAAGGTGGAGCTTGATTTGTGGTTATAAAATTTTGTTTCTTGACTTGATTTTTAAAAGATTTTGGTTTTGCAGTAGGTAGCTTGGAAATTTAACGTTCTTTCCAACGATATCCTCAAACCTTTATGTACTTGGTAATTAACGGGAGTAATGGCAGTTTTAATGACATAAAGTCAAAAACACGAAAAAATCTTGAAAATTGTAATTATGAAATTGCTTTGAGACATTTTTATTGGGAATCATTTGTAGAATCGAACGCTGTAGTCCTCACCATTGTGTGTGGAAACTTTTTTATTCTCCAGAAGATTTTGCCCTCAAAGCTTCAAGTTTTTTCTGGTTCACCTTTAGCACGAATTCTTGTTGGCGAATGGTGCCAATAATGGTGATTTATCTGTTACAATTATACAATCTGAGGAATCCCTGTTACAGAAAGAAATGAATGACTTCATAGTCTTCAAGTTCTTCTCTCTTGTCTTCTTCCTGGACATTGCCAAGCAGAAGGCAATTGTACCCTACGACCCGTGTCTATTCAACAAGAATTCTCCGGTCAAGGTATGCCTGTTTTTCACTTTGTTGGTTTTCACATTTTTCAGATTAACCACTTACTAATGGTTGAAGGTTTTATTAATCGATTCTACGAGTACGCGAAAAGATTCAACTACTTCAGACATTCTAGATTTCTAAATTTGATTATCCAATTCCTGATATAATACATAATATGTATTAATATGACATATTACTACATATTATGTATTATATCAGGAATTGGAACAGTTTTTCAAAAATGTTTAACCACTTTCAAGTATACTTGTTTTATATAATATACATAAAACAGGTATACTTGAAAGTGGTTAAACATTTTCGAAAAACTGTTGGTAATTCTGAGCAATTATCCGGTCAACTCCGATATTTCTCATACTTAACCATGATATATGTAGAGTAGTACATATCAATATTCAGACCGAAATAAGTGTCGGAAAAGGAAAATATATTGTGAAACTGTCTACAGTTTGAAGGATATACCCTTTGACAGTTAATCACAGCTACAACTTTGTCGACCCCGAGACTGGTGCGCATACGCAACACATTGAACGTTTGTGGAGGGAGGTGCGGGGAAGCGTGCCTCGATACGGAAACCGAAAACAACATTTTATCGGCCATTTAGCAGAGTTTATGTTTAAAAGAAAGTACTCTGATTACAAAACAAGAGTGCATCATCTATTCAGAGCAATTGCCATCTGTATAACGGTGAAAACGAACACCCTAACATCACTCGTGAAGCTGATACAGATAGCGAGTCAGATGACTACTAAGGTAAGTTTCACAATATGTTTTCCATTTCCGACACTTATTTCGGTCTGAATATTGATATTTACTACTCTACATAATATGATATATTATATAATGGTTAAGTATGAGAAATATCGGAGTTGACCGGATAATTGCTCAGAATTACCAAACTGTGAATTGCGTATGAAAAAGTTATTGTCAATAAACACAACATGTTGTAAAAGCCTGCCAAGTGGGTGTGGCACATAGCTTCCTCGTACCCATTACCCGATTGCATAGGTGATCCGATGCATAGTGACTAATCCCAAAAAATCAATTCTAATACTAAACTTACAGCGACCATTTACTCTCCAATCCACATAATTCCTGAAAATGTCGAACTCCGTTGGAAAATTTAGAAATCAAGGGTGTTACAAGGAGATCACGTTTGCGCATGCGCAGTGGCCACTATCAGTCCGGGGGCGATGATTTTTATAGGTAACCATCTGCACCCCAATCCGCACAATCCCCGAAAATGTCATCGAAATCGAACAATAACTTCTTATAGTTTTTCCGTTAACCTATTACTGCCCAGAAATCCATTTTTGACAAAATTTTCGAAATTCTTCTTCAATTCTTTATTTTTATACCTTCTAATGTTAAATATAAGGTTACCTTGTCATCCACCATGATAGGAGGGGCAGGAGCCCCTGTTGCATATATGCAACGCTGGGCAGTTACCCAATGAAGTTGCTACTATGATGTTTTTCGTTAGTGACCTCATTTATTTCCATATTTCCAGCACGGATAAGAATAAAAAGCTGTATAATAAATTTTATGAAATCAATACAATATCAATTAAGCTTCAAAATTCACAAATAAGGCAAAATAATCTTGAAACAGTGATTATACAAGATCATTGATTGTGGTTAGGACAGGATCAACACAAAGTCCCATGTTGCACTTGCTGCACTGATATTTCACGGTTGAAGTACAGTGTTACTCTGTGTATCTCCTCTGTTTTTCTTCCGGTATTTTCTCGATTCATCGAATGATTCAATCATTTTCTTCCGTTCAATAAATTCATTCGTACCGAACATCGGTTCGATCGAAAGACGACATTCTTCCTACACCTTTTGGCTGAGTGTTTTACTTGGTCAGGTAACCTGTGGTTATTTTTCTTCTGAATTCCAACTGGCATGAATGTGTAAGTAAAGTAAACAACCATTTCAGGTTGGATTTTCGATCTTTTGGTTCATGATGTCGCACTCTCCCATGCTTTATATTCTTGAATTATAAAAGGTCGAGGAACTTGAATGGGTTTCTTCTCTCGTACAGAATATCTTTTTACTACTGAGACTGGCTGAATCCTGTAAGCAAGACGAAAGAAACCACAGAATTGTCTTTCTATTAGGAAGCAATTGCGCAATAGTTTCAATTGATTGCGGATTCTAAATGCCCTCGACTACTCTTCTTCAGTTCCAGAGGCATAAAAATCAGAAGGGCAGTAACAAAAACTTTCTCTCATACAAGGAGGTAGAGAATATCTCTGTGTTGATGAAATATTCCCCTTTTTTACCCCTTAGATTTTTTTCTTTCTTTTTTGAATATTCAAAATTTTTATATTCTTGTTGAGTGTTGTGGAGGGAGTAGAATTGGATGACGGGGTAGGATCTTCTGGAGAGGGGGAGATTCCAGATACATCATCCAGATTTTGAAAGACGATTTCAGCTTCAGCAGGTGTTTGTATCAGTTCAGCTTCAAGTGGTTCCTGTTCAAATTGTCAAGGATTACTCCTTCATCTTCATCACCAGAATCCTCATCTGACATGTCGTTCTCGACTGGGGGAGTAATATACAGTGAATTCTCATACATAACATCTTAGTCGGCGAATAAAGTAATTATAGCATCTAGAACTGAAATTCCAGGGCCCAAAAGCTGAGAAAAAGCTCTGACAAAATGAAAAATCGAGTCATAGCAGTTGGGTCAGGGCACTGCCCAGCGTTGCATATATGCAACATAATATTTCAGACAACACTGGGAACAATAGGAATGACAAAAAAATTGGACTATAGTACTCATAAGCCCATGCAGGTATCTGAGAGTGGTAAAGAGTCACATCCATCCCATTTTGAAAACAGTATATAACATTGTACTTATTTTTCGTCCATTGGGTCAGCAATTCTCGAAATCGAGAAGAGAGAACACTTGTAATAAGTAAATACAATTATTATACATAATGAAAACGTCACTCTGACAGTTGGAATTTAATTGATAGGCTCTCCTCTTCGAGAAACAGACGTTGAACAAAGTTTTTCATTTCTGTGGATGTCCTGGCCAGCCTCCTCAGATGAGCTACTCCGCGTTGCATATATGCAACGCTGGGCAGAAATGGGTTAAAATGATTTCATGACAGACAGACAGGCCCAGAACCGAAATTGTTCAGAAGGTCTGAAACGTAAAACGCGAGTGGAAATTGATTTCGGAGAACTTTCTTTTTTCAATCTTGAAAAATGAAAACAATGCTTCCGCTACCTTGGTAGACTAGGAAACAAAATAAGAACCCTTAAGCTTGAACTTGTGGTTCCCATGATTATTAAAAAATATAAATTTGTGAGGTGTTACCCAAGGTGAGTAGAGGAGAGAAGGTGTGCTCACGCTGTCAGGTGGAGGAAACGTGACGTCACCAGAGTCCAGACCGCCTCGCCGCCCGCCGTCTCTGATACTTTGCTAGAGCGTACACTCTTTATAAATACACGGTAGATTACATAGTGTGATCAGTTTACATTTCGGTTTTTGAGGTCGAAAGCAACTTTCTTCAATTCAGAAAAATTAGACGATTTTGAAGTATTGCACAGGTCGAGAGATTGACCACAAACGGACAAGGAATGAATGAAAAACGCCTGAAACTCAAAATCCAAGTGAAATTGTGAATTTCCATCAAAACCATTCCATAATTTCCTAGTTATGCCCAAAATTCTCTAAAACGTACAATTTGAGTGAAAATAAACGGCTAAAATTCTAACAATTTGTAAACATTAGATAATTATTTTGAAGTTCTGCCTATTGAAAGATTGGCCACAAACAGAAAAGAGATAATTATTGAAAAGACTAAAACATTGAATTCGAATGAAAATTTGAATTTGAGGGACTCACATCGTTTCGAACCGCACCAAAGTTGAAATTTCTCAAAAACTGAAAAAATTCTACAAAAAATGTTGATTTCCACATTTTTTTTTTCAAATTGGATAATTTGAAAAATTTGACGAATGTTTCTGTAGTACCTATTGTAGTAGACAAGAAATTTACCGTAAAATAGCTTCTTAATAGCGAAATTTGAATGAAACATTTCAATTTGAAGAACCAGTCCATAATTCCTCGGTTTGATAGACAGATACGAAACCAAAATTGTTCATAAATGTCCAAAACGTAGTACGTGGAAAGAAAATTTATTTTGGAGGAAATTTTAATTTTTAACCATGAAAAGTGAAAACAATACTTCCGCTACCTTGGTAGATGTGGAAGCAAAATTATTCAAAATACCTAGGTACTTCCACAAATTTCCAGTAGAAATTGTGTTTCAACCACCTTGACCATCATCTTCATCATCTTATTACAAGGAATCAACCACAGACAGTCTCATAATCGAAATTGTAAGCTCATACAGATATCTTGGAGTTACCCTCACACCGAAGCTCTCATTTAGTAGGCATTTCTCGGAGAAGCAAAGTTGGCTATTAATAGTGTATATAAAACTGTTTTTGCCGCCCATCCATTCCTGTGACAGCCAAATATAGGATTTTTAATGCAGTTGCAAGAGCAATCTTATGTTATGGTGCCCATGTGACAGGTTATGTGATGTCAAATGTCCTTGAGCAAGTGTTGAGACACTCCATTAAGTTGGTCTTTTATCTGCCGAGGAATACTCCAAACTATTTTGTGTACTTGGAGTCTGATGCTAGGCCAATTTTCGCCTACACATTGTCACTCGCATACCGGTATGCTATCAAGTCCCTGAAGATGCCACATGGTAGATACCCAGGAGTGGTTGCAAGGGAAGTTGTCAGGTCTGAGATATCGTGGTTTCAGGCACTGACTGGACTGGCCCGGCGGCGTGGATGTGAGTTCCATGGAGATTTGGAAAGATTGAATGATTGGCCTGAGCAGCTGGACGAGCTGGTGGAGGTGGTATGTCGCAGCTGGAGTGATGATATGAAGATACGCGCCCAGGCAACGAGGAATCCTCTTTACCCTCTGCTGAACCTCGAGATCCGGCCTGCGAACTTGCTGCTGGACGAAGAGAGTCCTCTTTTGATTCGTCGCTGGATTTTGAGGCTGAGAGGTGCCTTGCTCGCACTCAACGATGGAATCTATTCAAGGTCGGACACGCCAGGGAGGTTATGTTCCATGTGCAACCTGAATGAGAACGAGGATGTTGTCCATTTCTTCGGAACCTGTCCTGTACTCCGGGAATTCAGACTGCGCTACCTGGGATCGATTGTTTTGGATCGGGGGCAAATGGTCTATCTGTTGGACAATAGACAGGAGTGGCTGGCGGTGGGACAATTTGCCTTTCATGCTTGGAGAGACCGAGAATTCCTGGTGAAGGAGTTTAATTGGTGAGCACCCAAAACACACAAAAGATACTACTAGAGCGATTTATTGATGCCTAACTACTTAAAATTGTACTGTACACAATTAACTAATTTTATTTAATTCAACTATTAAATATAACAAAGAATATACTAAGGTCGGTGGCTCGAGTCATTCCGGCAGACGGGCTTCAAGCCCATTGCTGTATCATGTTTTGATTATTTATTTTTGTTATCACACGTTTTTGTCCAATAAACATGTTTTCTTCTTCTTCTTCTTCTTCTTCAGTCTCATAAAACTCTCATAAAATCTCATAAAACGCTCTAAAACGGAAAAGTGGAGAAATGATAGTTGTCACATATCGCCATTTTCGTTGGCTCGAATTCCAAAAGTTTGTGTCAGGAAATTGACCAACCAGCAAGGAATAAAGTGATTTAGTTCTAACGAACAAAAGTTGTAATTTCTATTAAGGGGACACGGAACCCAAAAAATGATGAAAATTTAGATTTTTTTTTTTTATTGAAAATCATTCTTGAACATGCTGAGAATAGATTTAAACAAGAATTACCGAAAAATTCCTTCTCAAATGACGAGGAAATTAATTTTTGCGTACCTAGTGCAGCCCCGAAACTAACGAAACTAACCTACCAACCTGTTACACTATTTCAATGCAATACTGAAAAATCGATACTATAAATCGGAAGGCAAATATTGAATTGTCTTTGGTTGAACAACCAATAAGCAAAGACAATTCAAAATCAAGGAACCAATCAAAATTCGAGAAACGTGAGGTGAGAATCGATAGTTTCATCTGCAAGCGCCCTCGTTTGTTCCCGCTCAACTTCAAATTGCTCTCCTGAATAGTTCACTTTTTCTTGATAAATGTTCTTTTTTCTCAGGAACTACTAATCCTATCCTCTTTTTCTTTTTTTTTAATGCAAGAAGACACCTAAACAAAGGCTGTACCGGATCCTTTAACCAACTTTCCAATTCCAACTATTCCAAAAAGAGTAACGAAGGTAGAAAATAATTCTATTTTATAAAACAGAATCTCAAATAAAAAGTAATTAAGATAATCTAAAAAGGATCCGTCCCAGGCAAGATGAGAATATATCCTACAAACCAAAAAAAAAAATTAGAAGATTCGGTTGAACAGGGACTGAGAAAAATGTACCAGAAAACACCTCTATTACAGGCGGGAGGGGGGTGGGTTCCGTGTCCCCTTAAAACGCGTCCATGTATTAGGTAATACTTTGCCACGGATAACAGTTCAAGTGAATTTTCCCAAAATACCGTCACAACTTGCTGGTTGAAGCACGCACAAAATGTCAAGAAAAGCTGTATGGCGAATGGAGACTGGCGAGCCGGGGGACTCTGGTGACGTCACGCCCCTTCCCAGCCATGGAGCGTGAGCACACCTCCTCTCCTCTACTGACCATGGGTGTTACATATTGCTTATCATACAACTACTTTGGTGTACAGGAGATCTCAATGTTTCTGAGATTCGTGTGACGGAGAAGGCGTATTATTGTTTTTTTTAAACATTTATCTTACACTCACGATGGAGTTGTGTAAATAAATGTAATCCAGAATAATGGGTTCTTGTATGTTACTAATGTTGATTTCGTCGAAAGCTATGTATTTTCCGCCAACTTCCTTAATTTCGCTAAATTATTGTTCCCATCCGCCACGGGCTGTGCTCTACAGGGTGATCCGGAACCAATCAACTTAATACACAGTATACACATTTTACAGTAATCGATTGTACATCCAATTTGCAACAACTTTTCCCTCGTATTAGGTACTTTTTTAGGACATCCCACAGTAAGACTTGGGCGTCCTTATGCGATCGATCTGGGGTGAAGTTGGACAACACTCAACAGAAAAAAAAAATAACCACACAGTAATCCGTTTTACACCATTCTGAATCCAAATCCGCGAAAAAAACCATAGGTGTATGTCTGTGTGTGTGTGTGTGTGTATGTGTGTGTGTGTGTAACAAAATCTTGTGTACTCTGCACAGGCCTTAGTTCTCAACCGATTTTCCTGGTTCTTTTTTTGTTCGTCGCGGAAAACTATCTAGTTGTGCACTACGTCGCCGGAATTTCGAATTTTGCCTTTTAAGGGGGGGAAAGGGGGGGTTAATGCTCGAAAAACGTGCGTTTTTGGGCATAATCTTGTGTACTCTGCCCAGGCCTTAGTTCTCAAACGATTTTCCTGGTTCTTTTTTTCTTCGACGCGGAAAACTATCTAGTTGTGCACTACGGCGCCGGAATTTCGGATTTTGCTTTTTAAGAGGGGGAAAGGGGGGGTTAATGCTTAAAAAACGTGCGTTTGCGTGCATAATCTTGTAAACCCTGCCCAGGCCTCTATTTCCAACCGATTTGCGTGTTTCTTTTTTTGTTTGACTCAAATAACTTCCGAGTTGTACATGATTTTACCAGAGTACCAAAATTCGCAAGGGGAGGGGGTGAGTGGGGGATAATATTCACAAAATATCCGATTTTTCAATATTTCGGTTCCTTTACTGCTTACTAATTGTACCCAAGCTTTGAAATTGAGGAAAAATTCTCATTATACCTCCGGATTTTTATGGATTATTTTCTGTACCACCATGGAACTAATAGTGGTGCCACCATGGTGGCTTTTTTTTTGTGTGTGTGTTTCACCTTGAATACGGATGTGAACTTCGACGGACTGCCTAACAAAACTAACAGATGAAAGTTCAACGTCACGACGTATTTCCTCTTTGGTGCCAGACTGGCACCATTGTTGGCGTTGGGGTGGTGGAGGGGGGGGGGGTGAACTCGAATTCGCATGTTGGGTATCGTAGATCATGGATTTTAAAATGCTCTTCAGATTCGAGGCTCCCATCCCGCTAGAAATGTTAAGGTGGATAATGGGGGGGGGGGGCAGTATTTCTTGCCTAAAGTGATAAATAAATTACATCGAGTGAAACAGTTTTATCACTTAACAACTGGTTAAACTGATGTAATGCTTATCCAATGGGACGTCCCCTGGAATGCATGCATTACTAAACAATATGTTTTTCAAAAAGTCACGTTTTCACTTGAATTTTTCTCTCGATTTTTTTACCTTGCTAAACTTAAACTCCCTCATTTTCCATGAAAATTCAAATCTAATTACACTGTTGGAAAGAGCGTTCAATTTCCCATGTTGACCAGTTGTTCAGAAAAACTACACTTGGATAGTCTTTCTACCTCAAACTTGAACATTCTTACTGTGGGACGTCTTAAGATTGGGTTGCTATTGGGAAGCTAATTTGCTGATTTTTTTCAAAATGCTTGAAACAAACTGAAATTTACAATTTTTTAACGTGGAGGTAGAAAGACTACCCTAGTGTACAGTTTTTACAAGAGCTCATCATCTTTTCCCAGCGGTGTAATCAGATTTGAATTTGCCTGGAAAATGAGGACGATTTGACCATTTTTGTGTCGCAAGGTTGGAAACACTTGAAAGTGAAGTTTTGAGCGGGGGAAAAAGTACTAGGAGCTGTAAAGTCGATTCCTGAAGTATATAGTTGATTAGTTCTGGGACACTCTTCTATAAGGGGTACTGCCAAATTGTGACTCATTCCACAAGGTACTTACTCATTTTGTATTTACCTCGTCCATTTGGTCCACGACTAACTCACGTACCTTCATCGACACCCCCTCTTGGTGGGCTGAAGCCACGTTGGTATTCTCGACCCTGAACGCTATCAGATACTCTGACATCTACTGTTTTTGATTTCTGTGCCTCATGATCTTTTGGTAATGTTTTGTAATTGTGAGATTGGATTATTCAAATATGATTTTGTTGATTAAATTGTATTTTCTTTGTTTAGGAAAGTGAAGGTATGATAAACGAGTTCATCAAGGAATTCATCAAATGTGTTGGACACATGAAGAGGAATCTGGCATCGATAGGGTTTGCTGTGTCACACAAGCAAACTGCTATAGATGAGTATGACTTCGCAGTGAAGACCCATCTGGATTTGCGCGATGGAGCCAACCTCACTCGTCTGATGGAGATCATCCTTCTAAAGAAATATCTTGTCAAGAAACTTCGACTTCCGGCCATTTCCAGGCTTCAGAAAGTGCACAACGTGAAATTGGCATTCAATGCGTTGGCGGAGGAAAATGTTCCGATCGTCGACGTAGTTCCTTCCGATGTGGTGGACGGCCATTTTGAGAAAACTATGTCCCTCTTGTGGCAAATACTCCATAAATTTTTGAAGCCAAGGATGGAGAAAGGGGCAATAATTATCCAGAAGTGGTGGAGAAAGCAATCATTGAAAGTCGAAATTTATCGAAGGATTCAACTCAAAAGGAATTTGAGAGTTGAAAAAGCAGCTGTTACAATTCAATCTATCTGGCGTGGTTACTCTCTAAGGAAGAGATATCCTGAAATGAAAAAACATTTACAACAATACAGAGATCAGCAGACGCTAATAAGGCATAATGCAGCAAGGAAGATTCAGCGGTGGTATCGAGCTTCAATGGCAATGAAGAAACCAAGACAACAATATGAAATCACTTGTGCAGCTGTGCTTACAATCCAGCGCCATTACCGTGCTATGGTTGATGGTAGAAAGCAACGCACTGAGTTTCTTCTCAAGAAAAAGTCAGCTGTAAGCATCCAGCGTTGGTATCGAGCCACAGTGGCAATGAGGAAACTAAGACAACAATATGAAATCACTCGTACAGCTGTGCTTACAATCCAGCGCCGTTACCGTGCTATGGTTGATGGTAGAAAGCAACGCACTGAGTTTCTTTTCATGAAAAAGTCAGCTGTAAGCATCCAGCGTTGGTATCGAGCCACAGTGGCCATGAGGAAACAAAGACAACAATATGAAATCACTCGCACAGCTGTGCTTACAATCCAGCGCCGTTACCGTGCTATGGTTGATGGTAGAAAGCAACACGCTGAGTTTCTTTTCATGAAAAAGTCAGCTGTAAGCATCCAGCGTTGGTATCGAGCCACAGTGGCAATGAGGAAACAAAGACAACAATATGAAATCACTCGTACAGCTGTGCTTACAATCCAGCGCCGTTACCGTGCTATGGTTGATGGTAGAAAGCAACGCACTGAGTTTCTTTTCATGAAAAAGTCAGCTGTAAGCATCCAGCGTTGGTATCGAGCCACAGTGGCCATGCGAAAACAAAGACAACATTATGAAATCACTCGCACAGCTGTGCTAACAATCCAGCGCCGTTACCGTGCTTTAGTTGAAGTTAAGAAACAACGCGCTGAGTTTCTTCTCATGAAGAAGTCAGCTGTAAGTATCCAGCGTTGGTATCGAGCCACAGTGGCCATGAGGAAACAAAGACAACAATATGAAATCACTCGCACAGCTGTGCTAACAATCCAGCGCCGTTACCGTGCTTTAGTTGAAGTTAAGAAGCAACGCGCTGAGTTTCTTCTCATGAAGAAGTCAGCTGTAAGTATCCAGCGTTGGTATCGAGCCACAGTGGCCATGAGGAAACAAAGACAACAATATGAAATCACTCGCACAGCTGTGCTAACAATCCAGCGCCATTACCGTGCTTTAGTTGAAGTTAAGAAGCAACGCGCTGAGTTTCTTCTCATGAAAAAGTCAGCTGTAAGTATCCAGCGTTGGTATCGAGCCACAGTGGCCATGAGGAAACAAAGACAACAATATGAAATCACTCGCACAGCTGTGCTAACAATCCAGCGCCATTACCGTGCTTTAGTTGAAGTTAAGAAGCAACGCGCTGAGTTTCTTCTCATGAAGAAGTCAGCCATAAGTATCCAGCGTTGGTATCGAGCCACAGTGGCCATGAGGAAACAAAGACAACAATATGAAATCACTCGCACAGCTGTGCTAACAATCCAGCGCCGTTACCGTGCTTTAGTTGAAGTTAAGAAGCAACGCGCTGAGTTTCTTCTCATGAAAAAGTCAGCTGTAAGTATCCAGCGTTGGTATCGAGCCACAGTGGCCATGAGGAAACAAAGACAACAATATGAAATCACTCGCACAGCTGTGCTAACAATCCAGCGCCATTACCGTGCTTTAGTTGAAGTTAAGAAGCAACGCGCTGAGTTTCTTCTCATGAAGAAGTCAGCTGTAAGTATCCAGCGTTGGTATCGAGCCACAGTGGCCATGAGGAAACAAAGACAACAATATGAAATCACTCGCACAGCTGTGCTAACAATCCAGCGCCATTACCGTGCTTTAGTTGAAGTTAAGAAGCAACGCGCTGAGTTTCTTCTCATGAAGAAGTCAGCCATAAGTATCCAGCGTTGGTATCGAGCCACAGTGGCCATGAGGAAACAAAGACAACAATATGAAATCACTCGCACAGCTGTGCTAACAATCCAGCGCCGCTACCGTGCTTTAGTTGAAGTTAAGAAGCAACACGCTGAGTTTCTTCTCATGAAGAAGTCAGCTGTAAGTATCCAGCGTTGGTATCGAGCCACAGTGGCCAAGAGGAAACAAAGACAACAATATGAAATTGCTCGCACAGCTGTGTTAACAATCCAGCGCCGTTACCGTGCTTTAGTTGAAGTTAAGAAGCAACGCGCCGAGTTTCTTCTCATGAAAAAGTCAGCTGTAAGTATCCAGCGTTGGTATCGAGCCACAGTGGCCATGAGGAAACAAAGACAACAATATGAAATTACACGCACAGCTGTGCTAACAATCCAGCGCCATTACCGTGCTTTAGTAGAAGTTAAGAAGCAACGCGCTGAGTTTCTTCTCATGAAGAAGTCTGCTGTAAGTATCCAGCGTTGGTATCGAGCCACAGTGGCCATGAGGAAACAAAGACAACAATATGAAATCACTCGCACAGCTGTGCTAACAATCCAGCGCCATTACCGTGCGTTAGTTGAAGTTAAGAAGCAACACGCTGAGTTTCTTCTCATGAAGAAGTCAGCTGTAAGTATCCAGCGTTGGTATCGAGCCACAGTGGCCAAGAGGAAACAAAGACAACAATATGAAATTGCTCGCACTGCTGTGTTAACAATCCAGCGCCGTTACCGTGCTTTAGTTGAAGTTAAGAAGCAACGCGCCGAGTTTCTTCTCATGAAAAAGTCAGCTGTGAGTATCCAGCGTTGGTATCGAGCCACAGTGGCCATGAGGAAACAAAGACAACAATATGAAATTACACGCACAGCTGTGCTAACAATCCAGCGCCATTACCGTGCTTTAGTTGAAGTTAAGAAGCAACGCGCTGAGTTTCTTCTGGTGAAAAAATCGGCTGTAAGCATCCAGCGTTGGTATCGAGCCACAGTGGCTATGAGGAAACAAAGACAACAATATGAAATCACTCGCACAGCTGTGCTAACAATCCAGCGCCGTTACCGTGCTTCAGTTGAAGTTAAGAAGCAACGCGCTGAGTTACTTCTCATGAAAAAGTCAGCTGTAAGCCTCCAGCGTTGGTATCGAGCCACAGTGGCAATGAGGAAACAAAGACACCAATATGAAATCACTCGCACAGCTGTGCTAACAATCCAGCGCCATTACCGTGCTATGGTTGAAGGTAGGAAGCAACGCGCTGAGTTACTTCTCATGAAAAAGTCAGCTGTAAGCATCCAGCGTTGGTATCGAGCCACAGTGGCCATGAGGAAACAAAGACAACAATATGAAATCACTCGCACAGCTGTGCTTACAATCCAGCGCCGTTACCGTGCTATGGTTGATGGTAGAAAGCAACGTGCTAAGTATCTTGAGCAGGATAAAGCCAGTGCGACTATCTCTAGTAGAGTAGCAGTTGAAAACTTACTGGTGTCAGAGGAGCGGCGCCAAGCAGCCTTGAAGATCTGGAGGTGGTATTGGAGGTGTAAGGCTGCTCGAATTACGAGGATTAATTATCTCCAGCTGAGAGAAAAAGTAGTGTTTATGCAACGGCGCTTCAGAATGTTGCTACAGGCTCGTAGGGAGGATTTCGGACGTTCAGTTGATTATAGAATAGTCTCCGTTGCGGAACGTTCTCTCTCAATCCATCGAATGGAGGAAGTCAAAGCTAAGTTCATGTTGAAGACCAGAGCTGCAATAGTGATTCAGAGGTGGTACAGGAGTTTACTTCACAAGAGACAGCAACGAGTGTTCTCCATTGTGAAGAAATTACAGGTTTTGTCCCAAGAGCAAGCTGTTATTCGTATCCAGAGGTACTACAGAGCTTATCGCCTTAGGGTAAGTAAATATTTTATTGCTTAATTTTTATGTTCCCCTTGTAAAACATTGCTCGTCCGTGTCGCACTGTAAATATTTGGTAAAATAATTTGGTAGGCACCGCTACAAATATTCGCAACTTCTCTTATGTTGCACTGATACAGAATACGTCATTTTAGCGAATTTTCAAAGAAAATGAAGCTATTGCAATGGCCTCAAAATTTTTAGAATCGACTTTTTCGAAAAATTTTCACACTGAAATCCGTTTTGGAACATTCTGAAACGATCCCTGAAGTTTTTCCAAAAATCATATGTATATATATATGTGTCATTCCGGACGATAACTTGAGTAATTGTTTAAAAATTTTCTTTTAGTTTTTGCCAAAATGTTTGTAACAACAAACCATAGGTCAAGTTCGTTAACCAGCAATTTTGGACAATCCAAAGTGGTCCAAAATTCAAAAAAACTCCAAAAAAATGGGTTTTTTCCCGTTTTTTGAGGTCTTTACATTGAAAATCATGGTAATTTATGGTATATTCGGATTCAGCACAAAATTTCTGATATGAATGCTTTTTTCAAAAATGAAAATTGTCCAAAATTAAGAAAAGTTTGTAGCTATATATATATATATAATGAATACGTGCGTATATTTGTTGTTACAAGAAATGCAGTAGCCGTGTGGGTACTCTATGAGTTCGTAGAGACGACTAGAACACGAATATGGACTCCTAAGATCTTCAAAGCATACCCAGCAATAATTTGCAGCGTGTTATTAGCGAATTTTCAAAGAAAATGAAGCTATTGCAATGGCCTCAAAATTTTTAGAATCGACTTTTTCGAAAAATTTTCACACTGAAATCCGTTTTGGAACATTCTGAAACGATCCCTGAAGTTTTTCCAAAAATCATATGTATATATATATGTGTCATTCCGGACGATAACTTGAGTAATTGTTTAAAAATTTTCTTTTAGTTTTTGCCAAATTGTATGTAACAACAAACCATAGGTCAAGTTCGTTAACCAGCAATTTTGGACAATCCAAAGTGGTCCAAAATTCAAAAAAACTCCAAAAAAATGGGTTTTTCCCGTTTTTTGAGGTCTTTACATTGAAAATCATGGTAATTTATGGTATATTCGGATTCAGCACAAAATTTCTGATATGAATGCTTTTTTCAAAAATGAAAATTGTCCAAAATTAAGAAAAGTTTGTAACTATATATATATATATAATGAATACGTGCGTATATTTGTTGTTACCAGAAATGCAGTAGCCGTGTGGGTACTCTATGAGTTCATCTGGAAAAAAAAAAAAAAAAAAATCCTCGTTCATATAATATATGATATATATATTATATATATATTATATAATCGACAACTGCCACCGATAGAAACGTTTAAAACCGAGTGTATTATTGAAAATCGCACAATTTTTTCGTACATATCGCGAATATATTTAAATGTTATTAAATTAATTACTTAGATGCAGCAGGTAACGCACCAAGGAGAAAAATATGTGATAAACAAGGTGACTTGTTGTGATGAGGTTGGGAACAAGTGATCATGAACGCGATCTGTCGCACTCATCTTTAACTACGTCCCGGAGCTTCCCCAATCAGAACGCTTTTCGGGCTCCCAGATTCAGCTTTCAGCCCAGTGATTTCACGGCTTCCGGGACGTCAATTATTGGTGTAAAAGCATGTAAAAAAATATATATATACATATATATAAACCAAGAATCGAAAAAAAAACTTTCTACAACAAATTGCAACACCATTGGTCCTTTTCTTAACCACACCTTAAACTGAATGATTTCTTTGAAAATTCGCTCATTAATTCATGCTGCATGAATGGACTTTTTTTGATATTTATTGTTATGCTCTGCAGATGGTAATCTTCAACCAAAACCTGCATTTTTATTTTCTCTAGAATGAGCGTAAATTTCAATTTCAATTTAAAAAAAAAAGATTCCGAGTTGCTCGTGCTTCTAATTGTAATAGAGGAGTATTTGATTGTTATGGCTTTTCTGGACTCACAGGGTGTTACTCAATTAGGGAAGCTGTTGGCTATCATCGTTTGTCTTGCTATCCCGGTTGTTCCTCTAGGTTGAAAAATAAATATGGTAAATCTATTAATCGCTTCTTGTTCTCTCAATCTTAACTCTGTCGAGGGGTTTGTAACAATATAGGATGAATTTCAGATTGAAATTCACCTTATTGTTCATAATTAGTCTGAGGAGGGTGTGACGACCCTACCCCTTCAAACCAGTGATTAGATTAATCAGCCGGCCCAAAGAGGATATCGATTCATATCTCTATGAATCGGATATCTCTAAAGGCGTAGCTCCAACAAATCGGGAACAAACCAATTGGTTTGTCCCGTATAAAATTTAGGGTCGTCACACTCCTCTCCCTAAAACATACTTCTGGGTTTCAAACAGAAGTATGTTTGAAAAAAGTCAAAGTGACTGAAAATAGCATGAAGCCCAGGAAAGGACGTCTGGAAGCTTCAAGGGAATTCCTCCATCGTAATGGAACTATTCAAAAAGAAGAAGAAGAATGCCACGAATGGGCCATTTATACATACAAGAATGAATCAATGGAACTGAGGAGAAAGCAAACTAAATAAAGAATACGAACGGCAAAACATTCAAGTGTAATGATTGAAAAGGCAAACTTAGAAAAGGCTTATATAAAAGAAAAACGTAATTGAAATTAATAAAATGCCAGATTGGCAAAGCCTAACAAGGGAATGAGTTTAATTGCGGGATTGGCGAAATGATTGAATTTAATTGCCGGATTGGCGAAGTTTAATAAGGGAATGAATTTAATATAATTTAATAATATAGAGATTCCTTCTGGAATTTTCTTAGGGTAATTCCTTCTGGAATACCCAAGAAAAAGTGGAGGGGAAATGATGAAATAAATTCAGTGCATTTCCACCAAACCACGCTCTGCTACCATGTAACAATATAGGATGAATTTCAGATTGAAATTCACCTTATTGTTCATAATTAGTCAGAGGAGGGTGGGACGACCCTACCCCTTCGAACCAGTGATTAGACTAATCAGCCGGCCCAAAGAGGATATCGATTCATATCTCTATGAATCGGATATCTCTAAAGGCGTAGCTCCAACAAATCGGGAACCAACCAATTGGTTTGTCCCGTATAAAATGTAGGGTCGTCACAGGTTAAGGACAGAATAATTCAAAAGAGATTCGTCTTCGGCGAGCATTGCGAAACTTGTGAAGTATCACATTGCTTTCAATTCACTTTTTGCGTTTGCAGAAGATAAATAGACTCATAAGTGGCTTTTGATGGCGCAGAACCCAGTTATGTTGGGATCCATCCCTCAGTTGTAGTCTACTACCTCTCCTTAATATTGTGATTCCTGTAAACTTTTTTCCTTTTGCTGTTGTTCAGTCAATTACAAAAATTTGTTGACCAGTATTTCGCTTCATTGATATTAACCATATCACCTTTGTGTACATATTCAAGGTTACTGCAGTTGAAGGAGCTCCTTCGTCACCAAAAGTATCTTCACCAACACTCAGTACCAAATTCGAGCAGGCTATCGACTGCTTCCTCGGCATCTCGGCAAAAGTCAAAACAAGCTTGAACTGGATCTACGTTTCCTTCAAAAATCTTGGTAAAATTTTAATTTTTCTCTCATAAACGTAAATTATTGTTTTTTATCGAAGAGACCTAAAAAGCAGGGCATCGCCAGCTGACTCTTAATTTTCAGTCCCTCATAAATTTAGACGCTTGTTTTCAGTTTTGATTTTGCTGCATCAAAGGTAGGTAGTTTGAGTGGCCATTGCCTGGAAGAGGCTGATTCTTGTTCTTAGAGGCCTTCAGAGCGGCCTTGGTGCTAGTGCAGTACCTCAATATTTGGACCTATGGGTATTAATTGTAAGGAAAATTGACTGAGCGGTCAGGTGGGGCTGATGAATAGAATGTGTTTATGAGACAGCCAATATTCAATTATAAATATTACCGCAGAAAACATTCAATCATTTCGACCGTTTTTACAGAACTCCTTAATATTAATTTATAATTATTTGACAATTTATTAGCATGAATATGCTTTAGCCTAGGACTAACTACCCGAAAAAGTGGGGGTTATTCTCCACCCCATTCCTACTCCGGCGAAAAGCACGGCTAAAGCTTGTTCCATGTTTCTTGAATTTTAGCCAAAGGCTTTAAGCAGTAAGGAAAGGCCGGATTTTTAATTAATTTTCATTATTTTATTTTTATTTTACTACAATATTTTTCAGTCGTTACTTACATAATTCATTTTATTATTAATTTACTTAACTTTATTTTCTTAATAATTATTTACATACCTTTTTTTTTACAATCAAAAGATCCTGAACAAGTTGGAGGATACATACAAATTGGAGGATTATTACTGCGACAACATAAAACAGACTACAGCCAGCTCTATAGCTTTCTCCATGGCTTTTTACCAAAAACCCAGGGTATCCCAAAGCCTCCCTAAGAAACCTGAACAATGAGGAATTTCACCATGTCGGAATTTCCTATTTTTGACCCCAAAATCGGATTCAGCACCTCGAAAAACCTCCTAAGGCAATCCTTCAGCCCGAACTTCCTAATTTACGAATAAACAAAACAGTGTAGAAAATACGAATGTTTAAAAAAAAACGGGAAAATGGCGTCATCCTGGAATAGTTCATTTATGGCCGCTTGAAGCGCTGAGATCGAGAAATCCATAGTCCCCAGATGCAAAATTTCACGAAACAGTAAAGTTCGAAATCGAAAAAACTGAAGAAAAAAATAGCAAAAGCGAGATGGGGAAAATTAGGTTTCCCCTGTTTTTGTTTGATAAGTTTTCTCTTAGAAAACACGATTTCGTCGTCCCAATGGGCAACACTGGGAGGAGATGGCGATCTGAACAGCCCAATCAGCGAGCGTTCCCGCTGGACGTCTGTTTTCCGGTTAGTTTTGAAATTAAAAATTTTGACTGTCTCCCAAAAATAAGAGGAGACTTATTTTCCGAAGTCACCCCGATTTCCATCTATCCCACACCATTAACTATTCAGGAAAAATGCGAACAGAATTCGGTGAAATTCCTCATTGCTGATGAACACTCGTCACTTACACGCCAGATCGTTACTACACCCTCTTGATAGTTAAGCCGACCCATAACAAATTGTAATCTGTTGTTGTAGATTACAACCTCCTAGATTCAAAATTATCACGGTTATTTTCAAGTCGACCGTCTAAAAATGGAAAAGATACCTACCAATCCTGAAAACAAGTAGGTACATCGAACGATGATGGTTTGAAATCGTGTTGGGAAAGCAGTCAAACTACTGAAATTATAGGTAACACCAAGTCTCATCCCAACCCTCTTCATGGGTTATTTTCTAATATACACCTTTTACTATTGCAGATGTTGTAACCAAATATTCGCCTGTCTTATGCGAGAGGCTAGCAGACCCAGAATTGACGGTAGTATATTCAGTCATCTACAACATCTTGGATACTGAGTCTCGCTCGGACGCTTACCAAGCCATCTTTGGCCACGGAATGAATGCCCTTCTTCATTTGGCCTTGTACCAGACGACGTACGATGCAGTGTGGCAGGTATGATCTCGGTGAACCTAATAATAGAGAGTTGCATGTAGATCCTGTTCGGTTTAGATATGGCGTACAGTCATCAGGTACGAGTATTTCCCTGGAATGGTTCCAGTGACAAAGATGTAACCGTTCCAAATTACCGGTACAGTTCCATTACTGGTTCACCCTACAGAGGGCGGTCAAATCTCACTCTCATGACTTGCAATACAAAATTAAAAAATTCAAGAAAGTGCTGCAAAAGACAATTTTTTAAATATTGTGATCAAACATTTCAAGGGGAGGATCATTTTTTTAGCAGTTGAACATAACATGAGAATAAGAATACTGGAGACAACTTCCATGCTAACCAGTCCAGAAGATCCCTCCCCGGTCCAGAGCCATTCTGTGATACGATATATTCTCGGTCTGTGGAATCGGCAAGGGAGCTTCCCAGTAAGGGAACTGGACCATTACGGGTTGAGCTTTGGTCACTGCATGGAACCATTGCAAGTTAATACTCGGGTCCACAATCCCGGTACAGCTGTGCGAGTGATTTCATATTGTTGTCTTTGTTTCTTCATTTCCACTGTGGCTTGATACCAACGCTGGATGCTTACAGCTGACTTTTTCATGAGAAGAAACTCATCGCGTTGCTTCCAACCTTCAACCATAGCACGGTAATGGCGCTGGATTGTAAGCACAGCTGCACAAGTGTTTTCATACTGTCGTCTTTGTTTCTTCATTTCCACTGTGGCTTGATACCAACGCTGGATGCTTACAGCTGACTTTTTCATGAGAAGAAACTCAGCGCGTTGCTTCCAACCTTCAACCATAGCACGGTAATGGCGCTGGATTGTAAGCACAGCTGCACAAGTGTTTACATACTGTCGTCTTTGTTTCTTCATTTCCACTGTGGCTCGATACCAACGCTGGATGCTTACAGCTGACTTTTTCATGAGAAGAAACTCAGCGCGTTGCTTCCTACCATCAACCATAGCACGGTAACGGCGCTGGATTGTAAGCGCAGCTGCACAAGTGTTTTCATACTGTCGTCTTTGTTTCTTCATTTCCACTGTGGGTCGATACCAACGCTGGATGCTTAAAGCTGACTTTTTCATGAGAAGAAACTCAGCGCGTTGCTTCCTACCATCAACCATAGCACGGTAATGGCGCTGGATTGTAAGCGCAGCTGCACAAGTGTTTTCATACTGTCGTCTTTGTTTCTTCATTTCCACTGTGGGTCGATACCAACGCTGGATGCTTACAGCTGACTTTTTCATGAGAAGAAACTCTGCGCGTTGCTTCCTACCATCAACCATAGCACGGTAATGGCGCTGGATTGTAAGCACAGCTGCACAAGTGTTTTCATACTGTCGTCTTTCTTCATTTCCACTGTGGCTCAATACCAACGCTGGATGCTTACAGCTGACTTTTTCATGAGAAGAAACTCAGCGCGTTGCTTCCTACCATCAACCATAGCACGGTAATGGCGCTGGATTGTAAGCACAGCTGCACAAGTGTTTTCATACTGTCGTCTTTGTTTCTTCATTTCCACTGTGGCTCGATACCAACGCTGGATGCTTACAGCTGACTTTTTCATGAGAAGAAACTCAGCGCGTTGCTTCCTACCATCAACCATAGCACGGTAATGGCGCTGGATTGTAAGCACAGCTGCACAAGTGTTTTCATACTGCCGTCTTTCTTCATTTCCACTGTGGCTCAATACCAACGCTGGATGCTTACAGCTGACTTTTTCATGAGAAGAAACTCAGCGCGTTGCTTCCTACCATCAACCATAGCACGGTAATGGCGCTGGATTGTAAGCACAGCTGCACAAGTGTTTTCATACTGTCGTCTTTGTTTCTTCATGGCCACTGTGGCTCGATACCAATGCTGGATGCTTACAGCTGACTTTTTCATGAGAAGAAACTCAGCGCGTTGCTTCCTACCTTCAACCATAGCAGGGTAATGGCGCTGGATTGTTAGCAAAGCTGTGCGAGTGATTTCATATTGTTGTCTTTGTTTCCGCATGGCCACTGTGGCTCGGTACAGCTGTACTGACACACCTCTAGTCAGTTGTATGGTCGCAGTGCACATATTCTTAGTTCTGCGGATTCCCATTGAAATTTTCTTGCAGCTCACGTACACAGGGTGTCCGAAAAAGATACCTCAAAATTCGGGGTTCGATCCTACTAGTAATTTGCAACAAAAAGTGCCTCGTAGAAATTTTTTTTTTTTAGATACTTCGTTTTCGAGTTATTTGACTTTTTAAGACTTTTTTCATACGTTCGACCCAGTCTCACAAAAATGACTTTTCTCCCTTATTTTTTAAAATGTAAATTCAAATCTAATTACACCGTTGAAAAGAGCATTAAATTTCCCACCAGATGAGTTAAAACACACATTTTTAATTTAGCATCTAGTTAAATTCTTTCTAGTCCAAAATAACAACTTTGCAGTTTTTGAGTCGTTGCAGATCTAATCGTAATAATTTAGTGAATAAATCGAGTCACTCCATAACATGGGGTATTTCGGTGGGTCGGATATACAGGTTTTTGACCTCAAATTTGGATTCAGCACCAATTGAAAACCTCTAACTCCAACTTTTTGCCCATTGATACTATAGCATGTGATAGAAAAATTAAATAAGGAGTTCACACGTTTGAAAAAAAAAGCGGACCTCCATGAACGGGTAGGTATCCAAGGCCACGAGACGTTCGGCGCGTACGGCGGACGGACGGCCTAATTTTTATTTGATTTTTGGATTCTACGTACCTCGAAACGTAAACCAACAAATTTTGAGGGAGGGTTACAAAAAAAAAATTCTTGGTCGATTCATTATTGAAAACAATAAACCAAAATCAGGCGCACCTCACATTGACAGTAGCCTTTGCGCATGCGCAGTTGTTAGAAACTCGTAACAGCCATAACTTCTACATTTTCCACCTGATTTGGAAGAAGTTTTCAGGAGTTGTGCGGATTGATGTGTTAATGGTCCCCTAAGAGGGTAATGCAAGGTACTTAAAGATTGTAGTTTTGAAATTAGCTACTATGCATTGGATCATTTTCTGTACAGTCGGTTTATTTGTACGAGGAAGCTATGTGCCGCACCCACTTGCCAGACTTTTGTAGTGCTTTTTAATTTCCAAATGTCCTTAAAAACCTGAATTCTGAGAAATTATGATCACATTCATTAATAACCCTGAACAAATACGAAAATTGACTCTGGAAAACTCACGGAATTTTTTTGGGGGTGATCGCTGGACACCCTGTAATTAAAAAACGTGTAGCGCTATTGATTCCTCCTGTAATTAGAATTCCATTTTAATAATCCCCAAATGTTTATTCACTCGTCTTTTCAGAACACTTTGAAGTACAACGGAATCGACATACTGGTGTTCCTCATGGGAAAATTCATTGAGAAAAAGGAAGACATCTTCTGCCGAGCCGCAACGCTAATATGGATATTCTCCCGAACCCCAGAACAGATACAGGTAAGAGTCTCGGTAGCCAGCTCTAGTTCTAGCAATGGGGTATTTGAGTCAATCAAAAAAAAAAAAAAAAATTTAAAGAGCATGGGTCAGGAATAACGGTAATGGGGTATTTCGGTGGGTCGGAAATTCAGGTTTTTGACCTCAAATTCGGATTCAGCACCCTTGAAAACCTCTATACTCCAACTTTAAGCCCAATGATACTATAACATGTGGTAGAAAAATTAATTAGAGAGATCACACGTTTGAAAAAAAGGCGGGCCTCCATTAACACACACACACTTATGCCGCGCGCGTGTGTGAGTGGTATTTTGTAGTATCCAATAGGTCCTCCAAGGGTTTCATCGCTTCTCTGTGCATGGTTACTTTTTTCAAAGACAGTTGGCTAGCTACGTCACGATTGGCTAGCTACGTCACACCATTGAAATCTTCAACTTTCCTTAAGCCCGGCTTTCCTACATGCGTCTCGCCGCTGCGACTGCGGCTCGCGTTCAGCCGCATTGGCTCCTTCAATGTATTTCATATGTGGCCTCTTTCCTACATGCGGCTGAGCCGCTGCGTCTGCGGCTGGTGGAGCGCGTCTGCGGCTGGACTGCTCAAGGGACCAGTGCCTAGCTGCGGCCGGGATATGCAAACCCGCATCGTACGTAATGGATGGATGGATTCTAATAGAATTTCCAACACTGAGTCGAATTGACAATTCAGGCTCCTACATTCATTAGTATTGGAGACGTGCTCTGGATGATGTAACAATAGGTAACAATGAACGAACTTTAAGACGCCTCTAAATTGATAAATTTGGGAAAAATGCGATGGATTCTTATAGAATTTCGTACTGCCGGGTTTTGTTAGTTCTTCTTCGACGAGTGAAGCTACGAAGTTGAATTGGCTGAAATTTAGCCGGAAGAAGTTCCGGAACTTCACTTCATCACTATTCAAATGATCTTTTACCAAAACATGAAAAGCCCCTTCCGAACGTCGCAATCCAAACAAACTATCTTCTTCTCTCCTCATTCCTCCCATAATCACCCTTTCCTCCTCTTCCACAATCCACCAAGCCAATAGACCCTTCTTTCTTGACATTCTGAACACTACTGAATGCTTGAGCCGCATGGCCGTTGCGTCCAGACGCGTGTAGGAAAGATACCCCCCTGCGGCAGCCGCAAGCTCTGCGGCTCAATGTGATCGCGAGCCGCAGCCGCTGCGGCCAGACGCGTGTAGGAAAGCCGACCTTTAGCTTCTCTGATTTTTTAAAAACATTTTCTCGACGAACAGACCCGATACCGTCATTCCTGAGCCATACTCTTTTGAAAAAAAAATATTTAAAAATTGACTGAAATACCCCATTTGGTCTGTTCCTCGAGAAAATGTTTAGAAGAAATTAGGGAAGCTAATGAAAGTTGAAGATTTGAATGATGTGACGTAGTAAGTTGTTGTGATGTATTAACTTGCCGACTTTGGATCGAGATATTTCACTAATCCCGTGTGGTCTCGACCTTGATTATCCTCTAACACATAAAAAAGTATGATGAAGTTCAGAATCTGAGTGGAAATATCAATCAGAAAACCCTACAAAGATTTTCGAAAAATGGTCAAAAAAAAAATGGTCAAAATGGTCATTCGAAAATAGTCAAAAATTAGTTGAAATAGTATTCTGAAAATTCGCTCATTAACTCAAGCTGCATGACTGAAAAGTCCGTCTGCGCCAGTGGCTCAGCGGCTCTGAAGTGGCAGACTCACATTAATAAGTTACAATTTTCTCCTAGTATCATGGTTGAAAATTTCACCCATCTACCAATGAGTAATTTTTGGAACCCCGGATGTGTGTTTTTGGACTTCATCTGCACTAGTAACCCAGCGACCCATCAATAGCAGACCTGCATGGCAGACTTGTCATACCTACTATTATTGCCCAACATTTGAGTCATCTTTCTATAAGTTTCTTTTTGGACCCCAAACCGAGTGTTTTTGGACTGCGTCTGCACCGGCGATCCGGCGTTGCTGAGTGGCAGATTTGCATTTTTGGATTACTCAAACATTCAAGTAACATTGGCTGAAATTTCATTCATCTACCTATAAGTCGATTGTGGGCTCCAAATTTTTTTTTGCGTTTTTGGACCGCGTCTGCAGCGAAGACCCAGCCACTTTGAAGTGGCAGACGAACATGGTTGAGTTGTCCATGGATGGAAGTATCTTAGGCCGAAATGGTATCCCATCTACCTGTAAGTCAGATTTTTATGATTTTGAGTTCTGTTTCGTCGGCCGCTGTAACCGCCCTTCCCTGAAGCTGCGGTTTAAACTTCCCGCCGCCTCAAATGCACAACAACACACTCTGGCGGAAAAGGGCGCGCGACATCATGCAGAGATACCAACAGCTGATAACCCGAACGAGCCACAGCCACCTGCACCTACCGCGCATGCGCGCCGCTCCGCCCCACCACCGACTGGAGTGGGGGAGACTTCGAGATCGCCTCCCTCCGCATGACCCACCGGTCATTCTACGGTTGCCACTGTTGGTGGAGAGAGAGTGAGTCAAGGTGTATACGGCCCCCCCGATCCTGCAGTCGTACACCGTATTTTCGCCCGTGAGCTGCCCTGCTGCCTGAGGATAACTCCGCAACTCTGCACCTCACACCGGACTCTTTGGATATCCGGCCCCTTCTTCTACACCGCCCTCGGGATCCACGGTAGGCTTTTGCCATTCCCTATAAACTTTCCTTCTTCGTGAAGACCTTTACTTCGAGCAATAGACAAGAGACTGAGAATTTAATGCTCATCATATAAACCATTTTTGCACTGTGCTTAATCATATTTAATATTGTAAATTGTAACTTTTATATTTGTAACTTGTAAAGAAACTTACCTTGTTTGAAGAACTCATGGTGTACGCCCTCAGCGTCCACCATCTAATATCGTACACCAAGTCGTAACGTAACACAAAGATAATAATCTATTTTCTATAAAAGTACACATATACTTACCATTGCATTTCAAGAGTCCAATTGATATTATTTTCGTTGTTGAAGTAACTTGTACCTACTTGGCTAGAAATACATCTAAGAGTCGTGACGAAAAGCTGTCTTCTCAGTTAAAGCTTCCCTCAAATCTCACTGCAATTCAGTTCATTCTTTGGGTCATTTCACTTAAATTGCCTATTAGGATCATTTAGCATTCAGCTTCATAATTCACAATAATCTTTCAAATATTCATTTAACTTCATTATATTCATAAGTCTTCGAGACGTCCTACAAACGTAGGTGGTGGCAGCTATCAACAGAAGGAACTACAAAGGTAAGAGAGATATATTTATTTGAGTGTTTAACCGACTCGATGTCCCCCTCGGTTGCATCCTTCAGAAGTAACCGAGAGTGATAAAAACGGGTTACATATTTGGTGAACAGCGGTGGCGATTCTGAGTCAGTTCACTTAATTGTGTTTGATACATAATTGGTGAACAGTCATAAATTCCTTTGACACTAAACGCCTAGACTGTCTAAAATCAGTAACTACCACGCATATCTCTCGAACCAACCTATTTTCTTCTGTTTAATAATAATTTTCTTGTTAGTAAAATCAATTTTTGAAAAGCAGTGAAGAGTTGAGGTTAGTTTTACTACAGCTCACGATTTTGACTTGTGCATGTGCATGTTACTAATAAGGGTGTCAACTACACAATTTTGGTAGGTACACAAAATTGCACCAACACATAATTTTGACTTGAATCGTACTTTATTGCTTCACAGTACACCGTTCACTTGAACGGCAATTTCAACATATTTCTGAGCAAGCTAAAGTTCGTTCATTCCCCGATTTTCGTACATGGTTAATGGTCCGAGACCGTACACCATATTTTGAGACCAAGTATTTTGTGGAGAAAGGTGTACGTAGGCTGATCCTACGTGCAGGAATTTCGTACCAGGTACCAGAAGGTCGAACCCTTCTGACCAAGCGGATTTTAGGTCTGCGACCCCGACTATAACAAAGGCGGACTGTTGAAACTCGAAGTTTCCCAAATCCGACCCCTTTTTTACCTGACTTAGACAAATTGCACCTCTTGGTACAATAATTCCCGATTTTGACTAGTAGGAACTTCACTCTAAATTTCTAAGTACATATTTGGTACCTATAAGTAAAAGTAATTATTACATATTTGGTTCATATAAGTAATACATAATTGAGCGCATAATTACATAATTGGTTGCATTATCCCGACAAATTTTATTTCCGTAAAAATTGTAAATTTTGTTGAGTTTAACCCACGTGCAGGTTTACTAAGCGTTCACCCTGAAAATCGTTCACCTTCAGTGATTGTGTCTGCACGTTACATATTGATAACGATATTTGGTTAGTTACCCAATATACGTACATAATTGGTAGCAACTTTATAGGTTTACATAATTTAGTATTTTGTTTACATATTTAGTATTTTTTTTTTTTTTTTTTTTTTTTTTGATATCTTGCATATTTGGTATCTGATAATTTTGAAAAGTAAAATCAAGAAAACACATTTTCCTAAACCTGTCCTTGACAAATTTTATTTTGGTATATAAAAACTTGTAAAAATTTCAGGAAAATCCAGTAAACTTGTTGAAATCCCCGTAGGAATAAAACTCCGGATCGTACACCATCAGTGTACGTTCACCCAACACATTCCCTTGTTTACTAGTTGAAAGTTAACTTTGAAGAATAAGGTCCAGTACCCTTGAACCCCAATCTTAACTTTACAAATTTGCTTTGGTGTACGCCTTCAGCCATACACCAACCACCGTTCACCATCGTGGTGTACGCGTATAGATTTTAGCTACCCCCTCTTTTTCGGAGTTTATTCCGAGGCCGTACACCATCAGTGTACGTTCACCTCATACACCCAAAAACAATCCCGTGTTTAAAATTGAAAGTTAACTTTTGGAGATAAGGTTCAATACCTTTGAACCTCAATCTTAACTTTACAATTTGTTGTTGGTGTACGCCTTCAGCTGTACACCCTGAAATCGTTCACTATTGTGGTGTACCCGTGGAAAACCGTCCACCATACACCATATCGAGTAATTTTAATTGTAAGCCCCATTCATTTCTTTTGGTGTATCAACCGTACACCCGCGATTTCTCCTTACCTTCCGAGTCAACCTCCGTTCGCGATCGCGCGTGTGGTTCGGTGAATCGCGAGTGATATATTTGATCAATTTTATTTTAGTAAATTCAAATTCTATTTTCTTTGTGACGTTTCTACTCCACCATCATGACTGATGACTACGATCCTCAGACGTTGGCTTTTGAAGCTATGGCTAGTGCCATGGGTAAGTTGCAGTTGTTCTTGGAGGGAAAGCCGAACGACAAGGTCGGTGAACCCGCTATTGAACAAATTCCCCGAACGATGTTGCTTGAGGTTGACAACTGGGACCCAGACGACCTTGATCATGTTCCGATCGGAACCTACTTCGACATCTTCGACGGTATCACCAGTGATCTGACCGATGAACTACGCATCCGACTGCTGCGGATTAAACTCCGAGGTTCCGCCAAGTCATTTTTGTATGAAAATCGACACCTGTTGGAAGGACCGCAGCCGTATAATGAAATACGGAAAGCTATGGTGCGTTGGTACAGCCGCGACGATCCGGAAAAGGCAGCTGCGCGTTTATGGACCATTCAGAAGAATGCGGGCGAATCCCTTCGTCAATTCGCCGACCGAGTACGTCATACCGCACTCCAGGCTTCCCGAGTCGATGGATTCGACTTGACTGCCGGACAGCTACGGACCTGGATAACAACTCGATCCGTGAAAGCATTCTTGAAGGGGCTCCCAACACAGTTCGCCGGTTATTTTGTAAATAACTCTCCCGCAAACCTGGAGGATGCTTTGAAGATGGCTGAGGAACTTGAGGAAACCCTCGAACCTCAACAGGTGGACCATTGGAATATTGCTCGGGTCCAGGCTCAGGACGGAATGAGGCGATGTTATCGATGTCGACAACAAGGACACTTCGTAGCCCGTTGTCCGAACCCGCCTCGACCTCCGACTCCACCCATGCAGCGACGAAACATCGTCGGAATTCCGCGGATTCCTTGTTCTTATTGCGGAGGAAAAGACCACTTCCCGGCCCATTGCGATTCGAACCCTCGTCACTACCCTTGCGACTACTGTGGTTTGCCAGGCCACTCTGAATCGGATTGTCAGACCAAGAAGAACCAGATGAACGACGAGACGAACCCTATGTGCGACTACTGTGGGTACTACGGACACTTGGAAGCGGATTGTCCGCAAAAGACTGAATCCTATGTGAAGCCGGAGCCGCGCCAAGTGATGGCTATCACCAGCAAACCGCACGAAGCCCATCCCTATCAAGCCGTAGCCCTTGCGAATCCAGAACCGAAGTCATCAGCAGCAGCTGACGCAGAGAAACCCGACGTGTGTTTGCCCGCAATCGACTCACCTTTCAGGCAGACGATGAGAATGAGCGTGGATCTCAGTGGTCATCCTCGAACTTTGATCGTGGATACCGGAGCGCAGATTTCGGTGCTGACAACTCCAGTACCGGGTGTTCCCATCACGCCGACTAAGACTCTCGCCTGGGGAGCCGACGGACAACCCTTGCCCTTTCTTGGCCAACAACAACTGGTGGTCACGATCGGCCCGATCAAGCTCACACACGTATTCCGGATCTTCTCGCGGGACCATTCAGGATTGGACCTGTTGGGTTTGGATTTGCTCCGACGAATTCCGGCATCCATACATATGGACACGTGCGAGGTACGGATGAGGCACCCCCAAACGGGCCTTTCCATCGTGCTGAGCGAGTTGGTTGATGGATACCTCAGCCCTGCTCGCCCTGCTCCCAGACCAGATGTGCCGCAGCCAACAAGACCACGAGTAGCAGCCATTGGGACAAAAACCATATTTGACACCACAGCGATAACCCCTGATGCAACGATGCCTGATGATTGCCCTGTTCTGGACGCTTCGGAAGAGTTCCCTATTGAGGACCTGGACGCGCCCATCCCTGGGTTAGTCAGTGTTCTCCAATCTCAACTGGGTCACCTTCCGAATGCCGACAAGGATTACGTCGTTGATGTTCTTTCCGGTTATCAAGATCTGTTTCAGCGTCCCGACGCTCGGGGATGTTCGATGGCCGTTGTCCACGACATCGAAACAGGTCAACATCCACCGATATACAAACGCCCCTATACCGTTCCCCACGCGCTCCGACCTGTTGTGGAGGAACAATTGAAGGAGATGCTCGACACTCAGGTGATTGAACCATCTATCAGTCCCTGGGGAGCCCCCGTAGTGATGGTCAAGAAGAAAACTCCACCGGGTGAGCCGCAGAAATACCGCTTTTGTACCGACTTTCGAGCCCTCAACAAGGCCACCAAAAGCGATACGTATCCGCTTCCGAATCTTACTGAAACCCTGGAATCCTTGGGTGGAAGCAGGTTTTTCACCACCTTGGACCTCACCGCTGGATACCATCAAATTGCAATCGCACCACAAGACAGAGAGAAGACGTCCTTTACCACTCTGGGACGCACATACCAGTATCGCAAGATGGCTTTCGGCCTTAAAAACGCCCCAGCCACCTTTCAACGCCTAATGAATAGGGTTTTGGAGGGGTTGGTGGGCGAGTCTTGCCTGGTATACCTAGATGACATCGTGATCCATGGCCCAGATGTCAAGAGTCACCTGACTCGACTCGCACAAGTACTGGAGAGGTTGAGAAGCGCCAACCTAAAGCTGAACATGGCCAAGTGTAGATTCCTGAGCACTGAGGTTCATTACTTGGGCCACGTCGTGACGGAAACTGGATTGAGAATGGATCCCTCGAAAACCGAGTGCATCCAGACTTACCCGGCCCCATCAGACGCCACCGGAGTACGAGCCTTCTTGGGTCTTGCAGGCTTTTACCGAAGATTCGTGAAGGACTTTTCCAGTATCTCCGCGCCCTTGACACAGCTGCTACGGAAGGAAACCCCTTTCGAATGGACCAAAGAACACCAACAGGCCTTTGAAACACTGAAAGCAGCCCTGACGACGGATCCTGTACTTGTGTATCCCAACTTTGACTTACCTTTCTTGCTGTCCACCGATGCTTCCGGAATCGCCCTGGGAGCCGTGCTGAGCCAGGAGATCAACGGAGAACTTCATCCAGTCGCGTATGGAAGTCGAAAGCTTAATCCGGCTGAGCAGCGGTATTCGACAACGGAGCGAGAGCTCTTAGCCGTTGTTTGGGGAGTAACACACTTTCAACCATATCTCCTCGGTCGTCGATTCAAGCTGGAAACCGACCACCACGCCTTGACTGCTGCCATGAATCTTCGCGATCCTACTCATCGGATTGGCCGTTGGGTACTCCGACTCTCAGAGTACGACTTCGAGGCAGTGTATCGTACTGGAAAACAGATGGCTCACGCCGACGCGCTCAGCAGAGTGATCGTCGCCAGCGTAAGCACCTTCCAGCTCACAAAGGATATGTTAGTAGCCGCCCAGAGTTTGGACCCCTGGATAGCTGAGGTACAGAAGAAACCCGACAAATGGAATGCACGTCTGGAAGACGACGTGTGGGTAGCAACAAGAACTGTCGACGACGGCGAGCTTCGCGTGCCCCTGATCCCTGGAACGTTGCGTCATCGATTGCTGCAGGTCTGCCATGACAACCCATGGGCAGGCCATCCCGGCATCGAAGTGACGGAGGCCACCGTACGGAAGTATGGGATATGGCCGAAACTTGCATCATACGTGAAGGAGTACGTCAAGACTTGCCAGACTTGCCAGAAGAGGAACACCCCGAACAAACTCGACCCACCGATACAACAACCGGAACTGCCAACTCGTCCGGGAGAGATTGTTGGCATCGACCACGTCGGTCCCCTCGCTACGCCTAATGGTTCCAAGTACCTATTAACAGTCGTGGACCATTTCAGTAGATATGCGGAGGCGTACGTGGTATCAAATACCACCGCACAAGGAGTAGTGGACGTGTTGACCCGACAGTATTTTCCGACGCATGGCGTCCCTGAAAAACTGATATCTGACCGCGGTACAGCCTTTACCGCAGCGGTGACCCAGGAGCTATGTACTGCGTGGGGGATTCAGAAAGTGCAGACGACTGCATATCACCCCCAGAGTAATGGCACCTGTGAACGGTTCCATCGCACCCTGGCAGGAATCATCGCGAAACTCACAACCAAGACAACCGACTGGCAGAAGGTGTTGCCAATGGCTATGGCTGTGTATCGCAACGCGCCACACAGTAGCACTGGCTACACGCCGAACCTGCTACATCTAGGACGAGAACTTCGTTTGCCTGTTGCCGCCGCCCTGGATGTAGGCATCGCGCCGAGTCAAGGCCATGCGTTGAAGAACGTCAAGCGAGCCTACCAGGTGGCGACACAAGCAATGCAGAAGGCTTGGGAGAAGAGAACCAAGGTAGTCAACACCCGTCGAACACCTCGCTTCTTCGGAGTGGGAGATCGAGTGTACCTTCGTCAGATGGTACCCCCACCAGGGATATCCGCCAAGTTTTGGAGCCCTTGGATTGGCCCCATGAAGATCACCCGGAGAATCAACGAGGTTACTTACGAAATCGTCGACGTGGCAGACAAGTACCAGGTTGTCCACTTAAGCCGACTGAAACCCGCATACGAGCGTGGCGTGCCAGACGACGCTTGCGTAACGCCCCCGATTGCACCAGTCCCAGATCGACCCCCTGAGCCGATACCGAATTCCAATGGAATGGAGGAGCACGCAGACATGGAAGACAGCGAACTGCCGGTTGCTAGAATCGTAACTCCAGTGGACCTAACGTCACCCCTGGATGAAGAGGAGCAATCCGATCCCTCTAGTAGCTGTACGCCATCGTGCTCCACCGCCACAGAAGAAATGGAGACTGACGACATACCACCTTCGTCGCCAACAGCAACGGATGCACCAAGCACACCCGCCACCATACCGGTCGACACAGAAACTGCAAACAACACCAATGGCAGTATACCGACGCGTAAACTTAGGAACTTACCGAGAGTAGACTACCAGCAGCTACACACCGGAGCAGCCAAGAAGTCCTGAGGCGCCGGATGAACGTGACCAATTGAAACCTGAAACAAAAACATACTAATTAAATAAATGGTTATGTATAGAAAAGTATTATGTTGAAAAAAAAAAAAAAACAAATCGTTTACACACTTACCTGTATTTCTGTCGAAGAATCCCTGTCACCCGATTCGTCCAATCGCCGTTGCGACCGAACGCGAGGTTGACACCTGTAGAGTCATTCCCGAAATTTAGTAAAATCTTAATATTATCTTAGTAAAATCCGAAACAGCCTGCACCTGGAATACTTATGGTCTAGCCGAATAGAGTCCCCTATCGCATTGAAACGAACAGAGCTTTACCATCAACGCTCAGTATAACACATAACACACTCACTAACATCTTTGTAGATTGACGCCCTAATGTAACTGTACATATAGGAACTTACTTTGTCATTAGTCGTAATAACTAGACTAAGAAGTGCAGTGATGTGTTTTACAGACAATGCCGAAAGGGAAGGACTTAACTCACTTGGGCCGTGAGATGGAGAGAGCTTGGGATGAGAGGCGAAGCCGAAGCAGTAGTCCGGTGTCACGACCAGCTTTGCCGAGAGGAAGATCCAGATCCCCAGTAGCGACGCGATTCACGAGGGTGAGACAGAGCATAGACGTTGAATATGAGTGGAGTGTCTTGTGGAGTGGCGCAGAGAAAATGTACCATGCAACCAGCGCAACAAACAGAAACGCCGGATGGCAACGATTCGAAAGTGCAGCCGAGATCCTGCGACGACACATGGCGGATCTCACAACCGCAGCTCAAGCAGTGCCAAAGACCGAAGACATCGCAGCCGAACTGGTGAGGCAGCTGAACCAGTCCCAGTCACCACCATGCGACCCTGTGGAGATCGCAAGGACTGTCGCGGGCATGATGACAGCACGTCCACGAACACCACCAGTAATCAACATGGCAGAATTGGCACGCTTGATATCGGAAAACTTGAAGATCGAGAGAGCACCACCATACTCTCCCATCGTGGACGTCACCAGAATCACCAACCTGGTTGAAGAACGCCTGGAAGCAAAACAAAAAGCAGCAGCGCAACACCCCACCAGCCTCAGCGAAACAGCAGAAGTTTCGGAACTCACAGCCGACTTGCCACCATTGCGACTTAGCACATCATCCACATCTGAAGACGAATCAACAACAGTTGTCCAGCCAGCAACCATAACTCCCATCGAGCAGAGCGCAAGCACCTCAACCACCAGACCAGCAGCAACAGCCAAAGCCAGCCGCAAGTCCGACAGGAGATGCCTAGCCTGTGGAAAAGCCAGAGCACACAACTCCAGACTTTGGTGCGAAGCATGCAGGATGTCCCTGGTCAGAGCAAAGAAGGCAGCAGAAACCGACAAACCCTACACCTGCGTTGTCACAAGCCACAACAACAAGCCTGATACCACCAATTGCAGAGGTTGCCGACTACGTCAGTTGCAAGAGATTGAGGAGACATTGGAGGCGGCTGAAAATCCAGAAGTTGCCAATGAGGGCATTGGCCTCGTGAGAAAGGGGGAGTGTAACCGCCCTTCCCTGAAGCTGCGGTTTAAACTTCCCGCCGCCTCAAATGCACAACAACACACTCTGGCGGAAAAGCGCGCGCGACATCATGCAGAGATACCAACAGCTGATAACCCGAACGAGCCACAGCCACCTGCACCTACCGCGCATGCGCGCCGCTCCGCCCCACCACCGACTGGAGTGGGGGAGACTTCGAGATCGCCTCCCTCCGCATGACCCACCGGTCATTCTACGGTTGCCACTGTTGGTGGAGAGAGAGTGAGTCAAGGTGTATACGGCCCCCCCGATCCTGCAGTCGTACACCGTATTTTCGCCCGTGAGCTGCCCTGCTGCCTGAGGATAACTCCGCAACTCTGCACCTCACACCGGACTCTTTGGATATCCGGCCCCTTCTTCTACACCGCCCTCGGGATCCACGGTAGGCTTTTGCCATTCCCTATAAACTTTCCTTCTTCGTGAAGACCTTTACTTCGAGCAATAGACAAGAGACTGAGAATTTAATGCTCATCATATAAACCATTTTTGCACTGTGCTTAATCATATTTAATATTGTAAATTGTAACTTTTATATTTGTAACTTGTAAAGAAACTTACCTTGTTTGAAGAACTCATGGTGTACGCCCTCAGCGTCCACCATCTAATATCGTACACCAAGTCGTAACGTAACACAAAGATAATAATCTATTTTCTATAAAAGTACACATATACTTACCATATACTTACCATTGCATTTCAAGAGTCCAATTGATATTATTTTCGTTGTTGAAGTAACTTGTACCTACTTGGCTAGAAATACATCTAAGAGTCGTGACGAAAAGCTGTCTTCTCAGTTAAAGCTTCCCTCAAATCTCACTGCAATTCAGTTCATTCTTTGGGTCATTTCACTTAAATTGCCTATTAGGATCATTTAGCATTCAGCTTCATAATTCACAATAATCTTTCAAATATTCATTTAACTTCATTATATTCATAAGTCTTCGAGACGTCCTACAAACGTAGGTGGTGGCAGCTATCAACAGAAGGAACTACAAAGGTAAGAGAGATATATTTATTTGAGTGTTTAACCGACTCGATGTCCCCCTCGGTTGCATCCTTCAGAAGTAACCGAGAGTGATAAAAACGGGTTACACCGCCATCTTTGAATCCGACGGCTTTGAAACGGCAGACGTCCGTTTCTTGTATAACCACAATAAGTACTATCAAATTCAATAATTGGTACTTTTCTATCGATCAGTTGCCCTTTTTCAGCCGGGCTCCCGGACTATAAGAAAAATGCTGCGTACGGCTGGACGGACAATTTTATTCGATTTTCGGATTCTACGTACCTCGAAACGTAAAACATCAAATTTTGAAGGGGTGTTAAAAATTTGTTTCTTGCTCGATTCCAAAGGCTTTCTATTGGAAATAATAATCCAAAAGCGTCAAACCTGGCCTGATCAAACAGGGACACGACCTGGTTCGGGACGAATGCGCCAAAATAGCAAGCCTCGCATGGAACGGTGTTGTCACAGAACCAGTTCTTCGTGAAAGTGCTGATGGCAGCCATGGCCTGGTGGCAGACATGAAGGTTCATGGTGTGTGGGACCGTGAGAGACCTGCGTTTTTTGATACCCACGTTATAAACGCTGACGCAGTCTCTTACACTTCCATGGACTGGCCAACCATCTCTCGCCATGCTGCCCAAGCCAAGCATGCAAAATACGACAGAATAGCCGAAGATCTGAGAGGGTCTTGTGACGATCCTACTTTTACAGAAGGGGCAAACCGATTTGGTTTGTTCCCAATTTGTTGGAGCTACGCCTAGGGGGATATTTGATTCATAGAGATATGAATCGATATCCTCTTCAGGCCGGCTGATTAATCTAATCACTGGTTTGAAGGGGTAGGGTCGTCACCCTCCTCTGACTCAAAAATGGGCAATTAGGTGTATTTCTCATTTGTTGTACAGATGGAAATTCAACCTATATTGTTACATGGTAGCAGAGCGTGGTTTGGTGGAAATGCATTGAATTTACTTCATCATTTCCCCTCCACATTTTCTTGGGTATTCCAGAAGGAATTACTCAAAGAGATTTCCAGAAGGAATCTCTATATTAAATTCATTCCCTTAATAGACTTCGCCAATCCGGCAATTAAATTCATTCATTAAACTTCACCAATCCGGCAATTAAATTCAGTCTCTTGTTAGGCTTTGCCAATCTGGCATTTTATTAATTTCAATTACGTTTTTCTTTTATATAAGCCTTTTCTGCATTTGCCTTTTCAATCATTTCACTTGAATGTTTCGACGTTCGTATTCTTTATTTAGTTTGCTTTCTCCTCAGTTCCATTGATTTATTCTTTTATGTATAAATGGCCTATTCGTGGCATAAATGACCCATTCGTGGCATTCTTCTTCTTCTTTTGCAATAGTACCATTACGAAGGAGGAATTCCCTTGAAGCTTCCAGACGTCCTTTCCTGGGCTTCATGCTATTTTCAGTCCCTTTGACTTGTTTTCAAACATACTTCTGTTTGAAACCCAGAAGTATGTTTTAGGGAGGGGAGTGTGACGATCCTACTTTTACAGAAGGGGCAAACTGATTTGGTATGTTCCCAATTTGTTGGAGCTACGCCTAGGGGGATATTTGATTCATAGAGATAATATCTCGATAATATATCGATTCATATTATGAATCGATATCCTCTTCAGGCCGGCTGATTAATCTAATCACTGGTTTGAAGGGGTAGGGTCGTCACCCTCCTCTGACTCAAAAATGGGCAATTAGGTGTATTTCTCATTTGTTGTACAGATGGAAATTCTACCTATATTGTTACAGTCTTTCACGCCACTCGTAATTTCATGCGATAGAGCATTGCATAAAGAGTATGACGCTTTTCTCAAGAATGCCTCCCTACGCCTTGCCAACAAATCCTACGCTCAAGTGATGATGTAGACGCGAGTGAAAACTCAATTCTCCGTCCATCGAGCGGTTTCCATGAGGCCCAAGGAAACAAGTCCGAGGACTCTGACTGGAGGACGGAGCAGCAATTTGGCTCTCACAAGACTAACTCCTCACACATTTACGCACATTTACGCTCGCCACCATTCTCCCTTGACCCTCCCTCTCAAATTTCAGCTTCCTGCGTTCAATAGGATTGAAAATGGCTTCGGAGCTCACTCAGCTGATCAGTGATCTGAAGAGTGAAGAAGATCTACTCGAATGCTGGAGACGCCTGGAAGAGCACTGATCAGCTGAGTGAGCTCCGAAGCAGTGGCGGCTCCTGCCCCGAAACTTAGGAGGTGCACAGAGATCAGGAGAGGCTATCGAGAAGGGACAGAATAGGTGATTTTCTCTGCCAAATAGAAATTTCAACGATATGCAAATGGGATAAATCTTGGTAACTTTTTCATCTTAAAATTGCAAACGGTACTAAATACGTAGGTGAAATAGACACGAAACATGTTCTCTAGTGGTTAACAGAGATTCTGAAATACTTAATCATCAAAGGTCGAAACCCAAGAAATTCATCCATCTAATTGCAATAGCTGAAATGTATATTTGCCCGTTACGATTCAAAACATTGTCCAATTCGGAAGAAAAATTAACGAGCCCCTTGAAAACTCCGAGATTCGAAGAATCTTCCCTCTCATCATGCTCACGCAGCTCAAAAACACCACGGAACTTCATATAATCAATGATTCGGGATAAAAAATGTACCTATATTTCTTAACCGTTTCGTTTTTTTTTCTTTTTTATGTATCAGATTATGACGATGTGCACTGTCGAGTTGTTGCATTATATTTTGACGACCCAATATACGCAAATCTACCAGAGCGTTCTTATGGGAGACAGCCTAAGCGTTTTTCAATTTTTCGGCTAAATGGGAGATCACTCATGCCGTCTTTAACTCAAACCTCATTTCGGTTGGTAGAACAAAGTATTCAAGCAAAGCAAAATTATCAGTTAGTCACTTCACACCCACAAAGCCAATCTACCTTCTTATAATAGTCGACATTAAAACTTACGCTATGAATCTGCACGGTTTTTAAATTTCAACGTCTGCTGGTGTCCAAGGAGAGACGGGAAAGGGCGGTCAGTTTCTCGAATTTCGCACTTTTCCACAATCGACAAACGCAAATAGTTTACTTTACTTTAATGTAAACTACTCATCGTACCTACAACACTCCTAAATAATCACAATACTTTGAACAAAACGGTGTGTACCTACTGAAACGGTAGTTAACCGAAAACGTCAAACGGAATTCCCTTACCTGTCAGGTTTGTTTGTTTACTTATTTCTCTATAAGGAAATCTGGATTGCAGAGCTCTCTGACGGGGGAGCAACGAACCAATTCTGCTCAAGACGACAAAATGTCCTGCTCTCTGGTTGGTCAATCTCACGTGCCTGCCTCCCTCGAATGACGTCACCCTCCCCAGAAACTGTGCAGAGGAAAGGTGATGCTCCAAACGGGTGTGATTGGTCAGTAAAGAGGGAGCTCCCCGCCACAGTTTTCGCGCGTAGATTCAACTAGCACAGTACGATCGAGTCTTCTGTCACTAGCCAACTTACTCTTCAAACAAAGAGGAACGAACTTTGAATTTTTTTTTTTTTTTTTAAATTGGCTGGGGGTGCACATGCGCCTATGATCCTATCAGCAGCCGCCCCTGCTCCGAAGCCATTTTCAATCCTATTGAACGCAGGAAGCTGAAATTTGAGAGGGAAGGTCAAGGGAGAATACAGGTGCTATTGATGGAGAACCAGTGATCTATACAGAAGGGTGATCTATACAGCAAATAATAAACCTATGGGCAATGATTTGCAGCGTTTTAAAATAAAGGGCCCTCGAAAGAGGAAAGGTGTAAGCCGTCAGAGTTCGGAACTCTTTTCCAATGGCAAGAGCAGGCAGAGTGAAGGTGGGTTCACAAGCGTCCGACTCTGCGTTCCGCCCGCTGATTGGCCAAGAACAGACGGAAAGAGGCCAATCAGCGGGCAGAACGCAGAGTCGGACGCTTGTGAACCCACCTTGAGTGAGGGTCTTTAGTCTGCATGTGAAATAAATTATTCACACCTGTTTTATTTTTCTCAGGAGAATAAAGCTAACAGGATCAATATCCGTCGACTCAATTTCTACTCCAAGAAAATCCTGGCGAAGCACAAGAACGTGCATGTCAAAACCTACAAACCCGTCCTTCCCAGCCTCAAAACGGATTGGGGCTACTCGAAAAGCCAAGACCAAAAAGAATTTCGCTCAAGACTCGACGCAATTTTAGGACTGAACAAAACCTACAAGTTCATTTGATTTTAAATTAAAATGTACTGTTTTACAATAATAACAATTTTAATAATAATAATAACAATATAACAATTTTAATAATAAACCTACGGGTTTAAAACAAACAATGATTAAACTTTTTTTTGTTTTTTTTTTAATTTAATTTTATTTTATGTTTTTTTATTTGATTTTAATTGCACACTGTGTGGATTGTTTGTTTTTTTGTCGTACAAACAATGTAATGTCGATTTATTATAGTTTTTATCGTGGACCCTCGTCCTTCCTGCGAATTTTAAATATATTATAAACACCGAGTACCTACTTGAAATTGTTGTACTATGAAACTTCGTTTTCTCAATTGTTATTAAACAGTACAAATATCGATATCCTTAATTAAGTTGAGACGTACTAACCTATTTTGTAGACAACCACGTAAATAAGCCTATTCTGCAGTAGTGGGCATTGATTGTAAGGATATTGATTTTTATATCAACACTTGAGATACCGATGCTTAGGAATTTTTATGATTGTATGAATTGTAAGAGTCGTTGTGTGTGAATGTGATCTTTTATATTGTATAAAAATATTTATGACGAAAATTAATTGTACATACTTACTGTATCATATAGATAAATTAAGAGAATTTGCGAGAACTTTAGAATAACGAGGTGTCTTCTGTCTGTACTTACTCGCTTATTATTCCTGTGACTTTGTACTTTTTTACTGTTACTTGTTACTATTCTATGTTAACGATGTATTAGGTTTCCTAGTGATTCTCATAGGTTCGTGCAAATAAAGATATTTTTCAATTTTTCATGGGGTTGTCAATAATTTCAGAGTCCATGTTATGACATCATGAAAAGAGGTGTTGAATCATCAAAAATTAACTTCCCTCGACCGGGGATCGATCTCCTATCGTCCGACTAAACTATATTTACACTTCTGAGTCAGAGCTCGTTACCACTGAGCTAAGGAAGCGAATGGACAGAAATGCGAAGAGGTCGCTGATCACAACATCTCCCCCCCCCCCCTTCCCGTTAGGAAATCTTAGGTACTCCTTTACCTAGTCAGGGAGGTGAGAGGCTTTGGCCGGCGTTTTCCAACCCAGTGAGAACGCGTATTTTTGACTGGCTTGGGAGTTTTTTTGTTATTCTCCCTTATTGACGGGGCGGGGGATCTGCTGATCTCAACGTTTGTCCGAATAGGCAGTGGCTCGACTCGTATCTTGGGAGGGAGTTGTTTTGATGACCTAATCTTAATGAATTAATGTTTCTCTGAGAAATGCTTAGGAGACGATTCATGTCCTACTGACTGCGCCATACTGTTGAATCATCAAAAATTAACTTCCCTCGACCGGGGATCGATCTCCTATTGTCCGTCTAAACTATATTTACACTTCTGAGTCGGAGCTCGTTACCACTGAGCTAAGGAAGCGAATGGACAGAAATGCGAAGTGGTCGCTGATCACAACATCTCCCCCCCCCCTTCCCATTAGGAAATCTTAGGTACTCCGTTACCTAGTCAGGGAGGTGAGAGGCTTTGGCTGGCGTTTTCCAACCCAGTGAAAACGCGTAATTTTGACTGGCTTGGGAGTTTTTTTGTTATTCTCCCTTATTGACTGGGTGGGGGATCTGCTGATCTCAACGTTTGTCCGAATAGGCGGTGGCTCGACTCGTGTCTTGGGAGGGAGTTGTTTTGATGACCTAATCTTAATGAATTAATGTTTCTCTGAGAAATGCTTAGGAGACGATTCATGTCCTACTGACTGCGCCATACTGTTGAATCATCAAAAATTAACTTCCCTCGACCGGGGATCGATCTTCTATCGTCCGTCTAAACTATATTTACACTTCTGAGTCGGAGCTCGTTACCACTGAGCTAAGGAAGCGAATGGACAGAAATGCGAAGTGGTCGCTGATCACAACATCTCCCCCCCCCCTTCCCATTAGGAAATCTTAGGTACTCCGTTACCTAGTCAGGGAGGTGAGAGGCTTTGGCTGGCGTTTTCCAACCCAGTGAGAACGCGTATTTTTGACTGGCTTCGGAGTTTTTTGTTATTCTCCCTTATTGACGGGGCGGGGGATCTGCTGATCTCAACGTTTGTCCAAATAGGCGGTGGCTCGACTCGTGTCTTGGGAGGGAGTTGTTTTGATGACCTAATCTTAATGAATTAATGTTTCTCTGAGAAATGCTTAGGAGACGATTCATGTCCTACTGACTGCACCATACTGTTGAATCATCAAAAATTAACTTCCCTCGACCGGGGATCGATCTCCTATCGTCCGTCTAAACTATATTTACACTTCTGAGTCGGAGCTCGTTACCACTGAGCTAAGGAAGCGAATGGACAGAAATGCGAAGAGGTCGCTGATCACATCTCCCCCCCCCCCCTTCCCGTTAGGAAATCTTAGGTACTCCGTTACCTAGTCAGGGAGGTGAGAGGCTTTGGCCGGCGTTTTCCAACCCAGTGAGAACGCGTATTTTTGACTGGCTTGGGAGTTTTTTTGTTATTCTCCCTTATTGACTGGGTGGGGGATCTGCTGATCTCAACGTTTGTCCAAATAGGCGGTGGCTCGACTCGTGTCTTGGGAGGGAGTTGTTTTGATGACCTAATCTTAATGAATTAATGTTTCTCTGAGAAATGCTTAGGAGACGATTCATGTCCTACTGACTGCGCCATACTGTTGAATCATCAAAAATTAACTTTCCTTGACCGGGGATCGATCTCCTATCGTCCGACTAAACTATATTTACACTTCTGAGTCGGAGCTCGTTACCACTGAGCTAAGGAAGCGAATGGACAGAATTGCGAAGAGGTCGCTGATCACAACATCGGGAGCTGAGATGTATACGAGAACATCTGGTGCTGACCCCTCTTGTGCAGTACCTCCTTTTTTTGGGATCAGTGGTGATGCTATGACCTCCTCAGGGGTGTGGTGTCAACAAGGCCTGTCAGTGTCTATCCCCGGCAGAATTCCCCTCTCTGTCAGCTAGATTTTTACCTCGAAAGTTGAAAAAAAAATTCACTCGAAAAAGTGTTTTTCCCGCAAAACTCACTGATGACCCATGAAAGTATGGATCACGTTTACAAGTGTGAAATTGTCGAGTTTCCTTGGTGGAAAGTAGTACGAAACAGCTTGGCCAGTCACAGAGGAATAAACAATAATGAAAAACGCTGCAAATTATTACACAAAGGTTTATTATTTTTCTGAAGATCAAGCGTCAGCTTTACCCTCTTCACTACCTACCAATCATGTTTTCGCTTCAAAATGTTGTTTATTTAGATGAAATAAACCCTTCACACTCCATTTGAAGAAATACAGAATTCCTTGGTTTAGAAATTTGATTACAGGTTGATTAAGGAATCAAAACATGTACAACTCAAAGAGACGAACATCGATCGCATTTTGGTCAGCTAAAATTTTTAAGGTGATAAGGCCTCTTTTGCGATTCACACTCGTGTTTCGCATTTATCGTAAGTTCAACCTTCAAGTTCTCATGGAGAGCTAATAGTTTATCCTCTGGGTGGGTTCATTCGATTCTAAAAATTCAATGGTAGGTACCTATCTCAAATTGGTGAAAAAACAATACCTTCATAATGAGAGTTTTCGAGAGAGGGGGCCTCAAAAGTTACAGTCCTAATGTTTCACCGCTCAGAAGTGACTGACAAAACCTTCGGGGCACAAGTAGACCCCAAATGGAGCTCTTATACCAAATTTCATCAAAATCGGTCCATGATAATCCATCAAAATCCATCGGTCCATCAAAATGAGTTCCACGATTTTTTTATATTCGATTTTCAAAATATACGTAGTAGCTACCTACCTTAAAAGTAAACCATCGGGGGGGTTCAATATTATGCAATTATTTCCATGTAGGTACCTATCAACAAGAAAAACGATTAGGTACAGTAAAATCGGGAATGGTACACCAGTAAGCGCCAGGCAGCTGCTATTTGCGGTGGCGAAAAAACTAAGTTTTCCTTCCTTGAGATAATGTGGTTGGATGGATATGTTATGTCTTGCCATGCATGGGTTAATTAGTATCCATGGCTCATCTTCTCTGCTTTCAAGGTCACGAAACAGTTCTCCGATTGTTTGCAACAGCTGATAGTGAGGTAGTGGGGGTACAGCAATACTAGACCCCCCGCCGATCGTCGCCTCTCACTCTAAACAGTCCCGAAAAATTCATTTTCTTGAACTGCTTGCCTTGCATCGCTTTGCCACGCGCTAGTTTGCTTATCATCTGCAATCATCTACATTACCGACCTCTCCAATTCTATGGTGTGTTGCGGGCTAGAATCCAAGGCATAAACGTACTTTCTTATTCCATTCTCCTATTTCATCTAATTTACTTGGTAATAATGAAAAAGTACCTAAATTATATTAAAATTTTCCAAAATTGGCTATTACATTACTTGCAAAAAATGGGAATATAGGAGAATCTCAACAAAAATTACCTAATTTATTCATTTTGCTTATTTTTATTAAGGCAATCAGTGTTTGCCTGGAGGAGGCGCCACTGTACGTAATCGATAGGTATTCAACAATGATTGTCCATCCCTAATTTCCAATATCTGGAGAAGAAAAAACACGCTACATAGCAATAGTTACAAGGGTTTTTTTTTCTTCAGTTTATCCCCAGTAGTGTAAAAATGCAGAGCTCGTTCGTTCTTACACGTTTCGATTCAGTTCATTTCTGCCAGACAAAGTTGGAGTTCAAACTCCCATTCCTTTGATGTCGTATTTTTCGTGGAGACGGCAAATCGAATGAAATGTATTGATCAAATCGAAGCTGTCGCTACAACATGTCGTATGAAGTTAGAGGGAACTCTCCAAGACAGACAAACTACGTATAAAACCTATAACTTTCATCAAAATTCCAATTATGTTCAATGTTGAAGCACAAGACGACCTGACAAAAAAGGTTAAATCATTTTCAAGAGTGTAAATTATTCCAACATTAAAATAATGATGATTGGACATGTCTGATATTCGAGCCTCATAGGATTTATGTTGTGAAACTGTTGCATTCAAAGTTGACTCCACGAGAACTGGGCAGAGAGGTAAAAATTTTAAATGAGCAGTTATAAGAAAAATAACAATAACGTGGATTGTTTATTAATAATAGGTCATTTTTGGACGTATCGATATCAGTCTTACATTTCGTGGGTACCTACTGCACAAGTATTCGGAACAAGCCAATTACAATTAGTAAAAACGCTGCAAATTATTACACAATGGTTTATTATTTTTCTATATAGATCACTCGTCTACTAAATCACCAACCATCCAATATGAAGGGAAAAAAAATAAATTAAAAAAAAAAAAAATCAAAAAAAAATTCAATACCTTTATAATATAAAGGTATTGAATTTTTTTTTGATTTATTTTTATTTTTTTGATATTATCAAAATTTTTTGAGTTAGGGCGTTTTCAAAATTTCAGAATTGATTTTGGAACCCTTAGAAGTGACCTACATCAACCAAAAGCTTCGGGGCACAACTAGACCCCAAATGGAGCCAACATACCAAATTTCATCAAAATCGGTCAATGCTAAGTGGCAAAAGTGCCGCGTACGGCGGACGGACGGCCAAATTTTTATTCGATTTTTGGATTCTACGTACCTTGAAACGTAAACCATCCAATTTTGAGGGGGTGTTAAAATTTTTTTTTATTGGTCGATTCCAAAGGTTCATTATTGAAAATAAGAAACCAAAAATTAGTTAGGTAACTATATAGAAACATACTACCTTCTCATCTTATTTTCGAAAAGAGAGATGAAAGAGAACTGTTCAAAACAAGTAATATGTTAGGCGGGTACTTGGGGCGGAATTCATAGACAAGAGTGAGTGTCCACTCATCTGAGTTCAGCCTCCACTCAACGGTCCGTATTCATAGTTGTTGCCCGATACGAGGATTTCATGACATACATGTACACAAAATTGTTCTTGAAGGCCTAAAATGTAAAACTCGAGTGGAAATTTTGATTTTGGAGAACTTTTTTTCAAACTTGATAATTGAAAACAATGCTTCCGCTACCTTGGTAGACTCGGAAGCTAGATTTTTTTAAAAAAATGAAAACGCTGCAAATCCTTGCCCAAAGGTTTATTATTTTCTGTATAGATCACCCTTCTGTATAGATCACTGGTTCTCCATCAATAGCACCTACCACCATCTGTATTCTCCCTTGACCTTCCCTCTCAAATTCCAGCTTCCTGCGTTTCAATAGGATTGAAAATGGCTTCGGAGCTCACTCAGCTGATCAGTGATCTGAAGAGTGAAGAAGATCTCCTCGAATGCTGGAGACGCCTGGAAGAGCACTGATCAGCTGAGTGAGCTCCAAAGTCATTTTCAATCCTATTGAACGCAGGAAGCTGGAATTTGAGAGGGAAGGTCAAGGGAGAATACAGATGGTGGTAGGGTAAAACCACCAATAGTCGGCACTGTTAAGCCCGATCTTCAACTTCAAAACGCAGTTATAAATCAATTTTGAGTGCTAATCCATTATTATTTTTTTCTTTACGTAGATAAACATCTGTACTTCATTTAAAAAAATATTAGGAAACTTCATAACAACTTTTGAATCGAGTTGTTAGGCAATTCTACACAAACAACAGATTTCCTAGTAGCCGGCACCCATTTTGCCATCAATCGGCACGGCTTTTAACCAATAGTGGGCACCAGTCCACCATTGATGGGCACTGCTCTCTACTAATAGTTGGCACCTGCCAACTACCAATCCAACGCATAGTTGGAACAGGTTTAGATTCTGGTGAGGGATAGAAAAAAACATAAAATGGTAACGAAAGGTAAAATAACGTTGTTATTTAAATCAGTCTTTAAGGTTAACTGTGAGTTACCGACCTACTGTGCAGTGAACTACCAGGTATTCCTCGACAAAATTTGGTGTTGAACACTCTAATTATTTTGACATATCACATAAATTAAGTCCCAAACGATAGAGGTGAACGGATGAGACAAGAAATATCACAAAAGTTTGAATAGGTATAAAAGGAAATCAAACGTTGGTTTCAAACTATAAAGTTAAAATTTAATATTTTATATTAAATGCCAAGTGGGTGTGGCACATAGCTTCCTCGTATCCATAACCCGATTATACAGATGATCCGATGCATAGAAGTTAATCTCAAAACACCAGTCTCTAAGTACCTCCCACTACCCTCATAGGTCTACATACACGCTTATCTGGACAATCCTAGAAAATTTCATCAAATTCGGATGAAAAATGTAAGTTTATGGATGTTACAAGGATTTTACGATTGCGCATGCGCAGAGGCTACTGTAAATTTTAAGGCCTTGATTTTCATTGGGGACCATTCACTACCTAATTCGCGTAATCCCTGAAAATTTCATCGAAATCGGGTGAAAAATGTGGAAGTTATGGCTGTTACATGGAATTCACGTTCGCGCATGCGCATCGGCTACTATCAGTCTGGGGGTGATTATTTTCATAGGGGACCATCTACAACGTAATCCGCATAGTCACTGAAAATTTCATCGAAATCGGGTAGAAAATGTGGAAGTTATGGCTGTAACAAGGAATTCACGTTTGTGCATGCGCAGTCGCTTCTATCAGTCCGGGGATGATGATTTTCATAGGGGACAGTCTACACACCAACCCGCACAATCCCTGAAAATTTCATAGAAATCGGACAATAACTTTGTATAGTTATGCCCGTTACAAGGAATTCATTACAGACAGACAGACAGACACGGAACCAAAATTGTTCAGCAAGGTCTAAAACGCAAAACGCGAGTGAAAATTTTGATTTTGGAGATCTTTTTTTCATCCTTGAAAAGTGAAAACAAAACTTCCGCTACCTTGGTAGACTCGGAAGCAATTTAAGTCTCAACATAGGTAGTACCCTTCACCCCATCAGGTAGTAGGTAGTAGTAGTAGGTAGGTACCCCCCCCTCCCTACTCACCTCAGCAAAAAATACCTAGCGATCACCTCCAGTGTTAATACCGGGCACTGCCGACTATTGAGTACTGGGCATGCTGATTACTGGGTTCTACCAATAGTCGGCATGCCAGTTATTGAATGATCGGCACTGCCCATTATTAGTTTTATGGTGTGCCGAAATCTGGATAGAGCAACGGGATAACAATTTAAACTTTAGAAATTATGTTTGGTTACGAAAATTGATCAATTCAGATCAAAAGACTTCATAATGACAAATGCAAGCCGAAATCCAATAGTGGGCACCCCACGCCAATTATTGAAATTGAGGTTAATTTTTATCCAGAACTGGGCACATCTGCGATCCCCAATATAATTAGATAAAACGTATCAAAAAATAATGCAAATGAAAGCTTGAAGGCTGGAGAATGCAACAGAATCGGAAAAAAAGTACGAAAGAATCACTTACCAGCGAGCAGTACCCAAAACAGCACTGTCAGTCCTTAAGAAAAAAATAGCGGGAGGTCTGTTACGAGGACGCGCAATGGGTACTCTCAAAAAATGTTTTTCCATCTGATTTTACTCCTGCTCACGGCCCACAAACAAGCTGACGAGCTTGGTATTCAGTTGTAGCCCCTGAAAATATTTTTTTTAAGCCTCCTAGGTCACTCCCAAGTCTTATTCTTGACCAGAATGTGTTGAGAGTGCCGACTATTAGGGGGGGTGCTGGTTATTGGTGGTTTTACCCTAGGTGCTATTGATGGAGAACCAGTGATCTATACAGAAGGGTGATCTATACAGAAAATAATAAACCTTTGGGCAATGATTTGCAGCGTTTTTTACCTACCAACTTTTGGTTTATTATTTTCAATAATAAGCCTTTGGAGTCGAGCAAGAAAAAAAAAATTTTAACCCCCCCTCAAAATTTGATGATTTACGTTTCAAGGTACGTAGAATACGAAAATCGAATAAAAAAAATTCCGTCCGTCCGCCGCACAGTGGGGCCAAATGGCCAAAAAGCGGAAAAAAGTCATTATCTTTTGAACAAATTACTGTATCGTCTTGGGAATGGTTTCTTTCGATTCCGAATACGAAAATACATTAGAAAAATTTGTTTTCTGGCGTTTAAATTTATTATTTTAGTACTAAATCTTGAATTTTGAAAAAAATAATGTTACTCAAAGTGGAAAAGCGTGTGAAAAAAAAAAAAAAACAGAAAAGCGGTTTTACAGGCGATGGGTGTGTGTTAATTTGTTCTTTTCTTCGTTTCAGAGGTTATAGGATACGATAAAGATGATTGAATTGAGGTTTCTTTATACATGTATGTAAATATATATATATATATGTAAATATATATTTATATATTTAATTTTGACAAAATTTTGAGTGATAAAAAACTCTGGAAATTGGATCTAATATTGGAACGATCTAATATTGGAACGATTCCAAATTAAACGTTTGCTAAACTCGAATAACAGATTTTCAACGATGACATGTTCTCGGTATGTCACGACAGTACGAACTGACCACACTACTGCGAATGACAATCCGAAGAACCTGGTTTGTTCAAACAGAACCTTGTTGACTCTTAGCAGAAATATTTTACGAAAACGTCGCTATTTACATCATTCTGTTTTCCAATAAAAAATAAAACAAAAAATGTCTGCCAAGTGGGTGTGGCACATAGCTTCCCAGTATCCATAACCCGATTGTATAGATGATCCGACCAATGTAGCCTTAACTTGACTCCGTTACTCTGTGATTGTAGCAAACAGCCCGCATAGGGGACATTCTACATGTCAACATTCACAATCCCTGAAAATTTTATCGATTTCGAGAGGAAAATGTAGAAGTTACAACTTTTAGAAGGGTTTTACTCTGAAGCTGCGATGACGGCGGAGACGGCGTTCTTGGTGTACCTTTAATCAAATTTTAACCTACTACATCTAAATTCGGTGAAATACGGCTATGAAATTTTTACAGCTTCTTGATAATGGTCAGATTTTCAAGAAAAAAAAATGAGCCAAACCGAAGGAAGGCGAAGCTCGGTTTTTCCACTCCTCCAAAGTTGTATTTCGCTATAAAAACCCAAATCTGGAGCTAATGTTCAAGCTAAAATGTTATGAAAAACGCTGCAAATTATTACACAATGGTTTATTATTTTTCTATATAGATCACTCGTCTACAAAATCACCAACCATCTGTAAGCTTTGGACTTCACTGTTGAATTTAAGATTCTCGAGTAAGTCCGTTTTAAAACCGATCCAAATATAGGTTGAGAGGCTATATTGACATAAATAATAGGTAATCTAAATTTAGTGAATTTAATGATAATTACCTGGTAGACAGCTGTAGCGGCTCGGAGGTAGCTGAAGGCTTTCAATATCAAGGTAATACCTGAAGGGTTGATTACTGATTGTTACGAAATATTATTATTAGTCTGAAGGACGGAAGTATGTTTCCTGAAGGGAACTAAGAGTGCACGAAAAACGACACTGGTGCACGATGAATTGGCGCACGCACGAAAACAATGCGTCGCACGGAAGAAATGTAATTTGCACTAAAATGGTGTGATCGCACGAAAATGGTGCGGTCACACGTAAACCTGTCTGTTACGGAAAAAGGTGAATGAAATGAGAAATGCAAATTGTACAGACTAATAGGAACGTTTTAATGAAAATAGATGTAATTTGACTCTACGTTAAGTTCTGTTGCAAGCAAGTACACATTAGACAAATAAATGGTTTACATGAAATATGTGCGTTTGATTTCTCCTTCTCTCTTTCTCTTAATACAACTTTACGACTGACTTTAATCAATTTCAACAATATCTGACTCTTTTCTTGACTGACTGACTTTACTACTAAAATGTTCTTTACTTTACTATGACTGACTTTATATCTACACAATTCGAACACAACTATCATTGGCCAATGTATAGATATTTTTGTTTGTTACACTCACAGCGTCGGGGCCCGTAGGAAATCCGTCGGTAGTGCGTAGAAATGTTCTTGGGGGATGGGTGTTCAAACTGGATGTCACGAAGTCTTACCAGGTTGAACAGGGGGTTGGCTCAAATAATAAACTCGCGGGCGACAGGGCTCTCACCGGAATATTACTGAGGGGATCCAGTGACTGACTTGCACAGGGGGTTCGATAAACGTGTATCTAGCGGGGCAAGAGAGTGTGGATGTTCGCATCAAGGACTGGGGAGGTTATGGCCGCTCCACGCGGTCACCAGTTGATTTCTTTGTCGAAGTCCCCACCCTCCAACGGCGAGTACTGCGCAGGGCTCAGCGGCGGCCCGTGATTGGCGGACGGTGACGTCAAGGTGACATGAGCGCTTCTGGTGGTGGGCGCCTGAAGATGGTGGTGGCGCCCTGGAGCGGGGACGGTACAATGCCCGCTCCGACCTGTTGACTTTCGGTGGTGGAGGAAGGGGAGCTTGGATAGTGGTTGCTCACCCCCTTTAATTCTGGATTTAATCCGTGAGCTGGGGCTCACATCCTCCGCCCCTTCGTGAGCCAGCGTCATCGAAGATGACGCTGGGCACTGGCAGGGTGACGGAAGGATGCGCCTTCCTGAATGCCAACTCGTATCGGTATCGCCGACAGCCTCTGCATGCGATGGGGTCACGCTTTCCAGTATGGTCTTGAGAGCACGAAGGGATGGGCCTGCCTTGGAGATAGGTGGCCCGGAGTCTGTGCCAGAACTCCTTGCATGCGGGGCACCTGAAGTTGTACAGACGAGGCGTTGGACGGGTACACACAGGGCAGGTCAGTTGATTCTTCTTGGCCTTTCTTGTCAACTTGACCATGATCTTGGGCCGGGAGTCGGTTGCCTCACTCACCGGTGTCGGTGCTGGCTCGTGGGTAGGTGTTGGCACCCACTGGATCTCCGATTCCGAAGAGGAGGAATAGAGATGGCAGGATCGCTTGCGAGGGTCATCGTCCCGCGGCATCTTAGTGGGTGAACTGGCCGGCGAACACGCATCTCCCTCTGGTTCTTGGGCCGGAGCAGGTGAGGGCGCTGGAGAATCAGCCACCCCCGCCTCTTCCTCTGCAGTCGGCGCCGCAGGTGGCTCTGCGGTCACAGGTGCGGGCTCCTCAGCATCTACGGTCCTCGCCGCAGGTGGCTCTGCGGATGACTGAGTGGTGGCTTCTCCCACCCTCGCCCTAGCTGATTCGAGTTCCCGGATCAGGCGTTCTCGCTCCATCGTCCACTTTCTTTGACGGTCGAGAAGGGCGTCACGTTCTTCGATAATGCGCTGGTACGACGGGATCCACTTTGCCATTTTCACCACCGTCATCATGGCCGCATGGCAGTTGGTTTTCCTGGCCAGATGAGTTTCTGCACAATCGGAGAACCGAATGTAGTTCAGCAGACTTTCCAGCTGGAGAAACGGGGTAGGTGTTGGTTCCGGTGTTTCCAAAAAACCAGGTGGACGGTCGTATACCCGATCCTGTTCCTCCCCAACTCGCTCCCTCAAAATCTGTATAATCGGGTCAGGGGTCGGCGGTCCTCCATCGGCGATCCACTCCTCTATTTGTTCTTGCGCCATATTACACCTACAACAAATGAAAATCCTAATGTGTCATCCAGCTTAGGAAAAGTGATCAAATTTAATTAGGGGGAAATTTACGGCCTTGTTTTAAATGATGATTGTTGTGTTCAAATGTGCAATAGAATTCGTTAAGTTGTGTTGTAATAATTTGCAGGTAAGTAGTTCGATCTGAAGGATCCAATAAATTTTTCGATCTGAAGGATCTACAAGTGTAACTTTACATTAGTTATAGTCGGTCTGTGTTACGTCCTATTAGTATGTAAGTACGTTAATAATTCCTTCCCAGGTGGAGGCGGCGGTAATCTACCGGGATGGCTCGTCTACGCAGCACGTATCTGGGCCCGTCGTAGTCGACCTCATTCCGACTTCTTTTGGGCGGGGGATCCTCCAATGTCTCTTCGTATTCTTCGGAAGACGACGGTGCATTGTTGGAACCCTCCCCGTCAGGGGTCGGATTCAGATCGACATGGTTTTCGAGTCGATGCGTTACGACATGCGTGCGCGTGCGTGCAATCACCTCTGTTGGGACTTCATCGGGCGGCCTAGCATTGTGGCGGGTTGATGGCGAAGGTACTCCCGATTTCATCTTCCAGGATGGCTTCTGGTTTTCATCAGGTAAGTACTTCTCTCTCGTTCCAGGTCTATTTTCAGGTGGATGGACGGCAGGGTGAATGGTTTTCGTGCGAGGTTCGAACTCGAACGGGTTCGCGAACGCATCGTTCGGCACGCCCCTCACAAACGCAGATCCCCGATTTGAGTGCTTGGGTCCAAGTGGCGGGTCTCGTCGGGAGCACGTTCCGCAGCGTTTTATCTGTTCCCGCACGTCATTGGTCAGGTTAGGCCAAATTCCTAGTCTTTTTACCATATTGAGGGTGGTCTCCTTTTCAACGTGACCAGCTTTGACACTGCGATGGCATCGATTTATCAACCATTTTCTCATAGATTCAGGAATGAGGGGAACCCATGATTTGGAGTCGGTCTGTTTGGTCTTTAGTTCCCACACGCCGTTATTCCGACGTAGATTGTTTCTCTCGTGGTGTGGAACAGTCATCTGGATCCATGCGTCTCGCTTTTGTGCGGCCATGATCATTTCTCGGGGAAAATTCAGCGTCGCGGTACCATTTTCGTGATACTCCTGCTTAATACTCCTTTCAGGAGGATTCAATGGGTTTTTAGGCTCATTCTTCGGTTGGTAGTATCTTCCGCGTTCATTTTCTCTTGGCATTTTTCCGCCAACGATTCCGATAGTTCCGGCTTCTTTTGCGTCCGTCGCAGAATATTCTTCGTCTTGGTTCATGGTCAATTCCTCAAGACCGTTCGGTGGATTACGGTCGTAACTCATGGGCGTGTCGATACGTTTTTCGTATCCGTGGTCAGAACTGGTCTCATCCTGTCCGTATGTATCGGCGTGCGCAGGCGTATCAGTTTCCATGCGGTTTCCTCCCAAATTCTCATGCAATCGCAATTCGGGGTGTCCATCTTCTTCTGGTAGGTCCTCCATGTTTTTGGCGGGCACAAATTCTTCTAGGGGCTCGGCGTACGAGACCCTCTTTCCGTTCGGTTCCAGATCTTGTGCGGGTGCACTATCCCGCACGTCCGTTCGACGACCCTTCTCGGAAAGGGCTGTTACAGCCGGAAAGGTACTGGGGAAGGGGGTGTCCGGTCCGCGTTTTGGTTGGCGAATTGCAGACACCCTTGGTTCCCGCCCTTCCGGCCGCAACGCGCCTTCTGACGGCCTTCGTCCTGGGTCAATTTCAACAGAGTACGGTGATGGTTCCTCGTCCGTGCACGCCTGAACGGTCATTTCGGATCCCAGGTTCAAAGTTAACGACACTTTTCGCAGAATATCCAATCCAATCAGGTCCAAGGTCGCGCTTTTTCTTGCGAATATCAGGTAGGTATGTTTGAACGTGGTGTCGCCGATTCTCGTCATCAGGGTTTGTTCTCCGGCGAACGGTAGTAGGAGCCCGTCCGCTCCCCAGGCCATCCTACGCGTTGGTCTCATTGGGACGCCCTTTACGGGGGTCGCCAACACCGAAAACGCGGCACCCGTATCTATTATCATTTCCCTTGACTCGGGACCCAAATCCGCAATAACGGTCAGGTTTCTCGTCACCGGGGCCTCCACGGCCGGTATGTGTGTATCACCCGACTGGATCTGATACCGCGCTATTCTCATGGGATGCGCCGGTTCTCGTTCGGGGTTGGATATTGGAAGGAGCTTCTTCTTTTTAAAGCAATTCTCTTCCAAATGCTCTCTGGCTCCACAGAAGTTACAGAAAATTGCCATTTGCGGGTTAAACGGGCAGTCGATCGGATAGTGTGCAAAATCCGCGCAGAACATGCACGGGAAACGTGGCGGGGGTTTCGTTTCGACGTTTCTGTCCTCCGATCGTTTCCGTCGTCGATCCTCGTCATTTCTTCTCTGGTATCTGGGTAGCGGTTCGTTCTTCTTGGGACATTTTGCAGCGAAGTGTTCCAGGCTGCCACAGCTGTAGCATCTACGGTCTCCACTAACGGCCGCTAATTCCCATTTTTCGTCAAGGTCGGGTGTGGTATCGAGGGTTTCTTCGAGTTGTTCCGCTTTTTTCAGCGCTTCCTGGAGTGAACGTGGTCGGTTTGCGACAAGGAATACGCTCACTTGTTTCTCTACTCCCCGGATGAATGCACTCAGTGTTTTGGTTTCGACCCATTCATTTTTTTCAGGTCGGCGGAGCGTCTTCCCTTCTTCCATTACTGCGCAGCGTGCAAGGTTACGCACTCTGTCGGCGAACTGGCGAAGCGTCTCGCTAGAGTTTCGTTTCACCGTCCACAAGAGCGCGGCTGCGTGCTGGGGGTTCTCCTTCTGAAACCACGTGATCATATCCGCTTTTGCCGCTTCGTACACGTTATCCGTATCTAACGAATCATCCCGGTCAATTAAGAATTGTTTTGCAGTACCTCGGGTTTTTGTACGGAGAAGGCGGTATTTGAGTCGTGAATTTAAATCCGCGGCTACCATTTCGAAATTAGCGAAAAACGAGGTCACACTCATCGCGCCCGTTGCATCCGGATCCCATGGTTCAATTTCGGAAGACACCGAACGCGGAATCTCGTCTCGGTTGTTGTCGGTTGAACTCGTGTTTAACCGTTGAAGGAGTAAGTTCATTTCCCTCATGGTTTGGGTCATCACCTCAACGGCTTCGGTATTTGCCGTTGAAGGTGTGTCGTCATCATCCCTATCGCCGTTTGTCAAAAAGTTGAGCGACATAATGTACGATAGGTTTTGTTGGTGTGGTCACAATTGGTAAAATACTTTCACTGGAAGGAAAGAAAATCTGTTTTGTCTGTCTGTTTCTGTCTAAATCACAAGGCGATTCAGCAAACGAAAGGCAAATAGGGAGTGCTGGTGTCACTTTTCCTAAGAATAACAAAAATGGATGCACATCCTACCTATTTTTCACCTGTTCCGTTTTCAGACAGTTCGACTTCCGATTTCGATTTGGTTCGAAATATTTATGTCGGATTGGTTTGCTTACTTTTCCTATTTTGTGAGTTCGTTGCAAGTGAAGCTTGCACTCCTAATCGCATTCGTTAATTACTGAAGGTAATTTTCGAATGTGATAATCCTAACGCGCTGCCACCATTTGTAAGCTTTGGACTTCACTGTTGAATTTAAGATTCTCGAGTAAGTCCGTTTTAAAACCGATCCAAATATAGGTTGAGAGGCTATATTGACATAAATAAAAGGTAATCTAAATTTAGTGAATTTAATGATAATTACCTGGTAGACAGCTGTAGCGGCTCGGAGGTAGCTGAAGGCTTTCAATATCAAGGTAATACCTGAAGGGTTGATTACTGATTGTTACGAAATATTATTATTAAGTCTGAAGGACGGAAGTATGTTTCCTGAAGGGAACTAAGAGTGCACGAAAAACGACACTGGTGCACGATGAATTGGCGCACGCACGAAAACAATGCGTCGCAAAAAGAAATGTAATTTGCACTAAAATGGTGTGATCGCACGAAAATGGTGCGGTCACACGTAAACCTGTCTGTTACGGAAAAAGGTGAATGAAATGAGAAATGCAAATTGTACAGACTAATAGGAACGTTTTAATGAAAATAGATGTAATTTGACTCTACGTTAAGTTCTGTTGCAAGCAAGTACACATTAGACAAATAAATGGTTTACATGAAATATGTGCGTTTGATTTCTCCTTCTCTCTTTCTCTTAATACAACTTTACGACTGACTTTAATCAATTTCAACAATATCTGACTCTTTTCTTGACTGACTGACTTTACTACTAAAATGTTCTTTACTTTACTATGACTGACTTTATATCTACACAATTCGAACACAACTATCATTGGCCAATGTATAGATATTTTTGTTTGTTACACTCACAGCGTCAGGGCCCGTAGGAAATCCGTCGGTAGTGCGTAGAAATGTTCTTGGGGGATGGGTGTTCAAACTGGATGTCACGAAGTCTTACCAGGTTGAACAGGGGGTTGGCTCAAATAATAAACTCGCGGGCGACAGGGCTCTCACCGGAATATTACTGAGGGGATCCAGTGACTGACTTGCACAGGGGGTTCGATAAACGTGTATCTAGCGGGGCAAGAGAGTGTGGATGTTCGCATCAAGGACTGGGGAGGTTATGGCCGCTCCACGCGGTCACCAGTTGATTTCTTTGTCGAAGTCCCCACCCTCCAACGGCGAGTACTGCGCAGGGCTCAGCGGCGGCCCGTGATTGGCGGACGGTGACGTCAAGGTGACATGAGCGCTTCTGGTGGTGGGCGCCTGAAGATGGTGGTGGCGCCCTGGAGCGGGGACGGTACAATGCCCGCTCCGACCTGTTGACTTTCGGTGGTGGAGGAAGGGGAGCTTGGATAGTGGTTGCTCACCCCCTTTAATTCTGGATTTAATCCGTGAGCTGGGGCTCACACATCCAATATGAAGAAAAAAAAATCGAAAACACCAACCATCGATTGCATTTTGGTAGCTCTAATTTGAACGGAGATTAGGCCTCTTTTGCGTTTCACACTCGTGTTTTGATTTATATATATATATATATATATTTCAATAAAAACCCTTAAATTTTCGTAGGGAGTGAACGGTTTGTCCTACAGAGCTCCGCGTGGTCTCAAAAAATTTTAAAAATTCTATAGAATCTTAAATTGAAGGAAAAACCATACCTTTATACCAAATTTTTTTGAGTTAGGGCGTTTTCAAAATTGATTTTGGAACCCTTAGAAGTGACCTACATCAACCAAAAGCTTCGGGGCACAACTAGACCCCAAATGGAGCCTACATACCAAATTTCATCAAAATCGGTCAATGCTAAGTGGCAAAAGTGCCGCGTACGGCGGACGGACGGCAAAATTTTTATTCGATTTTTGGATTCTACGTACCTTGAAACGTAAACCATCAAATTTTGAGGGGGGTGTTAAAATTTTTTTTTTCTTGGTCGATTCCAAAGGTTCATTATTGAAAATAATAAACCAAAAATAATTAGTATTTTTTAGAGATACTACATATATATATCCAACATTATATCATTTAATTTAAATTTTTTGTAACACATAGAACGTGTTAGAAAATTTTCAAATTCCACTCTCAAAGTGCTTAAAATCTCGAAATATCAGGTTTGAGCCCCCATTTAGCAGTGAAAATAATTTTTAAACATTGAAGGTCCTTCACACCCTAATTCTACAGGTAATAGACTTTGAGAAAACCACATTACATTTCTTTTTTAGTCACTTTGCAAAAATGGAGTTTTTTTCCACTCCGGCCCACTGTGCGCCGTACGCGGCACTTTTCTTAGCAACACTGGACCGATTTGGTTCAAATTTGGTATATGGGCTCCATTTGGGGTCTAGTTGTGCCGCGAAGCTTTTGGTTGATGTCAGTCACTTCTAAGGGGTGAAAATTAAGGGTTGAAATTTTCAAGAGTGCCCTAGCTCGAAAACTCTCGAAATAAAGGTATCGTTTTTTACCAATTTTAAATAGTATTGAATTTTTAAAAATTTTTGAGACCACCCGGAGCTCTGTAGGACAAACCGTTCTGTCCCTACGAGTACTTGAAGGTTTTCGTTTGATAAAACAGAATCATGAGTGTGAATCGCAAATGAGGTCTAATCGCCGTTCAAATTTTATCTGACTTGCGCAACCCCACAATTGCACAAAAATTAGGTTTTGGAGAACCCTTAGTGTGGCACATGTTTTTTCATCATTTTTTAACGCTGAATCACAGGGTGTCATCCGTTTTGAGAAAAACCAAGGTTTAAGAGGAAAAATTCACATTTCTTTCACGAAAACATCAGTTTTGAGGTCGAAATCATGTTCATTTTTTATTTTCTCACCTCCTTTGGAACCACGGGCTTGGGGCCGTCTACGGTGGAGTTAAAAATAAAAACAGCATGATCATGCTTGAACTGAATAAAATTACCTAAAAACTCATACCGATTTAAAAAGAGCGATTTTTTCACTAAAAACAACCGAATTTTTGGCCGCTATTCTGAAAAATTCCAGTCAAATTGAAAAACGGATGTCACCATATGATTTAGCGTTACAAAATGATGAAAAAACATGTGCCACACTAAGGGTTCTCCAAAACCTAATTTTTGTGCAATTGTGGAGTTGCGCAACGTTCCATTTGAAAAAATGAAGTTAGTGTCAATTGCGCACGATTGCGCAAAAGTATTTTACCTGAGATCCTCACACAAAATCATGAAGAATTGCGTTGGTCGGAATTTTTTACGTTGTATTTTGCGGAAATGAAGGGGGTGTAACCTTTTCGTGAAACACCCTGTATAATCGGGTTATGGATATTACGAGGAAGCTATGTGCCACACCCAATTGGCAGACTTTTGCTTCCGAGTCTACCAAGGTAGCGGAAGCTTTGTTTTCACTTTTCAAGGACGGAAAAAAAAAGTTCTCCAAATTCAAAATTTTCACTCGCGTTTTAGACCTTTCTGAACAATTTTGGTTCCGTGTCTGTCTGTCATGAAATCCTTGTAACGCGCATAACTATACGAAGTTATTGTCCGATTTATATGAAATTTTCAGGGATTGCGCGGGTTGGTGTGTAGACGGTCCCCTATGAAAATCATCATCCTCGGACTGATAGAAGCGACTGCGCATGCGCAAACGTGAATTTCCTTGTAACGGCCATAACTTCTACATTTTCCATCCGATTTCAATAAAATTTTCAGGGATGTTACAGATTAGTACCAGTAATCAGATGGTCCCCTATGAAAATCATCACCCCGGACTGATAGTAGCCACTGCGCATGCGCAAACGTGAATTACTTGTAACAGCCATAACTTCCACATTTTCTACCCGATTTCGATGAAATTTTCAGGGATTATGCGGATTAGGTTGTAGATGATTTGAGGTTATAGATGTCCCCAATGAAAATCTAGGCCTTAAAATTTACAGAAGCCTCTGCACATGCGCAAACGTAAAATCTCTGTAACAGCCATATTATTTACATTTTTTATCCGAATTCGATGAAATTTTGTAGAATAGTCCAGATTAGCGTGTAGATGGTCCCCTATGAGGGTAGTGAAAGGTACTTTGAACTCAACAAAAACACCGAATTTCTAGCTAATTGAGGTTTTTGTTGAGTTCAAAGGTGTTACTTTATGCTCACTACAACATTTACGAATAATGCGTATTTTATGTACGAAAAATCGAAGGTTTTCTTCAAAAAATCCACTTTCTAGCAGTCGGAACCATTCGGAAGTATCACTATTTGATTCAGCGTAAAAAATTACATAGGAAATGATACCAAAATCGTCAAGCCATCTTGAGCTCGAGGGGGACCATAAACCGCTTGAAACACTGGATTTGCTTGTAAAACACACGTTTTCTGGCATTCAAACTTAATTTACTCTTCCAATTTGAATGTTAAAAAGAAAAATTGATAGACCGTTAAAAAGCTAACAATTTGAGCGAAGAGCGCCCATCGAAATGGGCATTGATTTAGAGTGACAACTTTGGTCGAAGAAAGTCAAGTTTCGAAAATTTTTTAAAGTTGGCTTTTTGACTTGATTTTTTGAAACTATTTTATTGCTGAAATATTTTGATTTTGCACTAGGTAGCTTAGGAATTTAACGCTCTTTCTAACGGTGTAGTCAGATTTGAATTTTTAGGAGAAATATGGGAGTTATGACCATATCAGTGCCGTAAGGTCGAAAACGCGAAGAAAAACTTTAAAGTGAAAAAAAAAAGGAATTTTGAGTGGGTTAAAAGAAAATTGCTAAGAGACATTTTTTGTTGGAAATACCTTGTAGAATCGAACCCTGAAGTTATGCCCATCGAAAGTGTAGACACCCTGTATAATCGGGTTATGGATACGAGGAAGCTATGTGCCACACCCACTTGGCAGACTTTATTCTGCTAACGATCTGTCTGATGCTTTCTCCCAGTAGCACCGTCTCAAACGGGATTTCATTTGAGCGAGCTCCACTGCCCAGTTGTAACTCAACTTGGTTTTCAGTAGAAGTATAGAATTTTCCTCTATTGTATAGTTGAGAGTCTGCTTCGTCTCTTCACTCCTCTGGCCGCCGATTCTCCCTGACAGTTGAGTGACCCGAGGGAGGTGGCTACTCGCTGTCTGTATGTCGTGGTGGGAGACGCCGCTTCTTCAGACTGAAGAAGATCGGAGACCTCTGCGCTTCGATCCATGCCTGCAAGACAATCTCGCCACCAGCCCAGGGGGTGATCTCCTCCAAGGACCCTGCTTCATCTTCCGGTCGCCACTAGTTGGTAAGTGGTACCTACCTAATAATAATTATATCAGCCTTTTGCTTCGGAGACTATCAAGGCTTTTCACTTTTGGGAAATCCATTTGCATCTTTTATCGACCTCTAGATGACTTGACTAGTTCGGTATCATTTCCAAAGTAATTTTTAGAGCTTAATCGAATAATTGATACACTCGATTAATTTTGACTGACAGAAAGTGGATTTTACGAAGAAAGCTAGGAAGATGATCCGTGAAAAGAACCTCCGGACCCAAAGAAGATGAAAAAAGTCCATTCATGCAGCTTGAAATAATGAGCGAATTTTCAAAGAAATCTTTCAGTTGAAGGTGTGGTTAATAAAAGGAACAATGGTGTTGCAATTTCTTTTAGAAAGTTTTTTTTACACGATTCTTGGTTTTTTCGATTTTCAGTATAGCATACCAACATACTGTATGCACCGGGTATGCTTTGAAGATCTTAAGAGTCCATAATATAGCCGTGTGGGTGCTCATGAGTTCGTGGAGACGAGTAGAACATGAATATTATTCATGTTACGGCTACTGCATTTCTGGGTATAACAAATATACACACGCATTCATCGTACATATAAATAGATACACACTTTTCTTAATTTTGGACAATTTTCATTTTGGTTTATTATTTTCAATAATGAACCTTTGGAATCGACCAAGAAAAATTTTTTTTCAACACCCCCTCAAAATTTGATGGTTTACGTTTCAAGGTACGTAGAATCCAAAAATCGAATAAAAATTTGGCCATCCGTCCGCCGTACGCGGCACTTTTGCCACTTAGCATTGACCGATTTTGATGAAATTGGGTATGTAGGCTCCATTTGGGGTCTAGTTGTGCCCCGAAGCTTTTGGTTTATCTAGGTCACTTCTAAGGGTTCCAAAATCAATTTTGAAATTTTGAAAACGCCTTAACTCAAAAAATTTCGATATAAAGGTATTGTTTTTCCTTCAATTTAAGGTTCTATAGAATTTTTTGTGACCACGCGGAGCTCTGTAGGACAAACCGTTCGCTCCCTTCAAAAATTTAAGGGTTTATATTGAAATATATATAAATAAATCAAAACACGAGTGTGAATCGCAAAAGAGGCCTAATCTCCGTTCAAATTAGAGCTGACCGAAATGCGATCGATGGTTGGTGTTTTATTTTTTGTTCTTCATATTGGATGGTTGGTGATTTTGTAAACGAGTGATCTATATAGAAAAATAATAAACCATTGTGTAATAATTTGCAGCGTTTTGAAAAACGCATTGATATCTGACATTTTGTGCTGAATCCGAATATACCATAATATGGTATATTCGGATTCAGCACAAAATGTCAGATATTATTATTTTCAAAATCATGGTAATATATTATATTACCATGATTTTGAAAATAATAACCACAAACATATTGTTTAGTAATGCATGCATTCCAGGGGACGTCCCATTGGATAAGTATTGGATCAGGTTAACCAGTTGTTAAGCGATAAGACTGTTTCTCTCGATGTAATTTATCTATTACTTTAGGGAAGAAATAGTGACCCCCCCCCCCCCCCCACCGTTATAAACCATATCACTTCTAGCGGCATGATAGCCTCGAATCTGAAGAGCATTTTAAAATCCATGATCTACGACACCCAACATGCGAATTCGAGTTCACCCCCCCCCCCCACCACCAACACCAATGGTGCCAGTCTGGCATCAAACCGGAAATACGTCGTAACATTGAACTTTCATCTATTAGGTTTAGTAGGCGGTCCATCGAGGTTCACATCTGTATTCAAGGGGAAACACCAAAAAACCAAAGAAATATGAGGTTTATGGTGCCCTGGCACCATGGTGGCACCACTTTTATTTCCATGGTGGTACAGAAAGTAATTCATGCAAATCCTAAGGTATAATGAGAATTTTTCCTCAATTTCAAAGCTTGGATACAATTAGTAAGCAGTAAAGGAACCGAAATATTGAAAAATTGGATATTTTGTGAATATTATCCCCCCACCCATCCCCTCCTCTTGCAAATTTTGGTACTCTGGTGAAATCATGTACAACTCGGAAGTTATTTTAGTCAAACAAAAAAAGAGACACACAAATCGGTTGGAAATTGAGGCCTGGGCAGAGTTTATAAGATTATGCCCGCAAACGCACGTTTTTTAAGCATTAACCCCCCCTTTCCCCCCCTTAAAAAGCAAAATCCAAAATTCCGGCGCCGTAGTGCACAACTAGATAGTATTACGCGTCAAACGAAAAAAGAACCACGAAAATCGTTTGAGAACTAAGGCCTGGGCAGAGTACACAAGATTATGCCCAAAAACGCACGTTTTTCGAGCATTAACCCCCCCTTAAAAGGCAAAATTCGAAATTCCGACGACGTAGTGTACAACTAGATAGTTTTCCGCGACGAACAAAAAAAGAACCAGGAAAATCGGTTGAGAACTAAGGCCTGGGCAGAGTACACAAGATTTTGTTACACACACACATACACACAGACATACACCTATGGTTTTTTTTTCGCGGATTTGGATTCAGAATGGTCTAAAACGGATTACTGTGTGGTTATTTTTTTTTCTGTTGAGTGTTGTCTTCCTTCACCCCAGATCGATCGCATAAGGACGCCCAAGTCTTACTGTGGGACGTCCTAAAAAACGGGAAAACCCCTTTATTTTTAACTTTTTTTTGAATTTTGGACCACTTTGGATAGTCCAAAATTGCTGGTTAACGAACTTGACCTATGGTTTGATGTTACGAACATTTTGGCAAAAACTAAAAAAAAATTCTAAACAATTACTCAAGTTATCGTGCGGAATGACACATATATATACACACACATGATTTTTGGAAAAACTTCAGGGATCGTTTCAGAATGTTCCAAAACGGATTTCAGTGTAAAATTTTTTTTCGAAAAAGTCCATTCTAAAAATTTTGAAGCCATTGCAATAGCTTCATTTTCCTTGAAAATTCGCTAAAATGAAGGCTTTCTTTAAAAAAATCTACTTTCTGTCAGTAAAAATGAATTGTGAGAATCACGATTTAATTGAGCGTTTAATATTACTTTGGAAATTATTCCGAACTCGTCACGTCATCTTGACATCGAGGGTGATCGTATTGCACCCTAAAACTCTCGATTTTCTTGTAAAAACACTTTTTCAACAGTTTTATACATTTACTTTGGGACATGGACTCAAAAAGCGTTACAGTTGTTTTCCGATGATTTTCACGTACAACCAAGCTGTTTCCAGGGAAATGAAACTTCTTTAGTTTTACTTCGATACTTCTTTAGATTCGAAGATACGAACAGATATTGTTCAGCATTCGTTGGAAAGCTCTCGATTCATCACGCATTTCTTTCGTACTTGTTCTTGGTATTTATCTCATAATTTTATATTTACTGATGTTATTGATGGATGTAGTAAACAATGCCGCTTCTTTTGTTGTCACTTAAGTACAATGTAAGACAAAAATGGGGCAACAGACAAAGGCAATTTTCAAAGCGTGTTTATAGGAATTGATACCTATAAGAGAGACATTGTACTATAGCGCACTGTAGAATAACATTTTCATCGCCAGTTTCTAATAAAAATTAATAACAATAAATAAATACATCACCCTGTATCAATTATAATTCGTAGATAGCAGAGGGAAGTGGGAGGTTAGGAAATGGGGTGGGGGAACTAAAGACAAACGTATTGCAGACTCGTATGCAAGCGTTTATAGAATTTTATCTATAATTTTACCTTAAACTCTGTTCTATTGAATTTTACCGTTACCCGAATTTTATGAAAAAATTGTTGAACCACAATTTCGATGGCTTTCTAAAAAAACAGCGTAAATTTTCTAAATATTCTATTTGTTTCTCATAAGAGAAGCAATTTAAGCTCCCCCCAGAAAATGCTGCAATCTAACGGAAAAAAATAAATTGAGTTAAACGCGCAGTTAAAAGTTGAGTTGAAAGCCTTTTCCTCCTCGTTGAGGAGACAATTTTGGTTTATTATTTTCAATAATGAACCTTTGGAATCGACCAAGAAAAAAAAATTTTTAACACCCCCTCAAAATTTGATGGTTTACGTTTCAAGGTACGTAGAATCCAAAAATCGAATAAAAATTTGGCCGTCCGTCCGCCGTACGCGGCACTTTTGCCATTGACCGATTTTGATGAAATTTGGTATGTAGGCTCCATTTGGGGTCTAGTTGTGCCCCGAAGCTTTTGGTTGAGTTAGGTAACTTTTAAGGGTTCCAAAATCAATTTTGAAATTTTGAAAACGCCCTAACTCAAAAAATTTTGATATAAAGGTATTGTTTTTCCTTCAATTTAAGATTCTATAGAATAAATAAATTAATAAAATAAAATAAATAATTTATTCTATAGAATAAATAAATCAAAACACGAGTGTGAATCGCAAAAGAGGCCTAATCTCCGTTCAAATTAGAGCTGATCGAAATGTAATCAATAGTTGGTGATTTTGATTTTTTTTTTTCCCTTCATATTGGATGGTTGGTGATTTTGTAGACGAGTGATCTATATAGAAAAATAATAAACCGTTGTGTAATAATTTGCAGCGTTTTTACTTAGAAATAATTCCAATCCCTACTGTCTTGTGTGAGTTCAACACGTGAGTTCCTTGAATCTGCCATTTCTCCGAATTGCATTAGTCCAAAATCACTCAAATTTTATATTTTTCGTGAAGTTCATGTTTCATATCGAAGAATTTAGGTACCATTTAGTGCTGTGGTCAACTAATTCTATATGCCCATTCAATGCTCCAACTCCATGTAGTACTGTTGTAAAGAAGCTGTAGTACAGTGTTACGATTGAAAGAAAGCGGCTGGCTTGGTCAGGTGTCCATGTGTATTACAGTCCCAAAAACGTCGTCCTTCTTCTACCTGTCACTCGCGCCAGGGAAAAATGAGACCGAGGGTGTTGAATAGACCGATGACGAAGTGGAAGGTGTATTTATTCCGTTCGTGGTCGGCCAGGTTTCGGGATTGACTTCCAGGCAGTAGTTCCCAATTATACAGGGTGTCTACCATTTGGATGAACCAAACTTCAAGGATCGATTTTACAACTAATTTGCAACAAAAAATGTCTCCTAGCATTTTTTTCTTAACCCGCTCAAAATTCTTTTTTTTCCACTTTAAAGTTTTCATTCGTATTTTCGACCAAGCAGCACTAAAATGGTCATAACTCCCTTATTTCTCATGCTACTTCAAATCTGAGTACACCGTTGGACAGAGCGTTAAATTTCCTATCCGTTTAGTGGGAAACCCAGTTCCATTTGTAAAAGTAAAAAAATAAATCCAAGTCAACATTTATAATTTTTTTCGAAAATCGAAATTTTTCAGGCTAACGATTCTCCCGTAAAAAATACCGCTATCGTGGTGCACTTGACGGGAAAAACTACTCCCAGATCTCACCTTTCCAACGGTATGTCAGTTTCAAGGTTTAAGAGGAAAGTTTCTTGAAAAATTGAGTTTTATGCGAAAAAACGTGCTTCTTTAGGAATATTCCGCTAGAGAGTCGACCAAGTATTATTGCCTTCACTTTTCAAGGATTGCAATAAAAAGTCCATCAAATTGAATTTCCACTCGTATTTTACGTTTTGAGCCTTCCTAAACAATTTTGGTACCGTGTCTGTCCAATACAACAATTTTGAGAGGGGATTAACATTTTTTTTCTTGCTCGATTCCAAAGGCTCGCTCGCTGGAGGCTGGCTTGCTCGATTGAAAATAATGAACCAAAAATGGTAATTTTCGAAAAAATTTAAAAATTTAGAATTTGATTTTGAAAATGTACCTAATGCTTTGATTTTCATGGAGAAAATCGCCGAAAATTACATCGAAATCGGACAGTAGCTTCGTATTGCTTTTGCCTTCTACAAGGACTTTGAGACAGACAGACCGACTGTCGGATGGACAGACACGGTACCAAAATTGTTTAGGAAGGCTCAAAACGTAAAAAACGAGTGGAAATTTAATTTGATGGACTTTTTATTGCAATCCTTGAAAAGTGAAGGCAATAATACTTGGTCGACTCTTTAGCAGAATATGCCTAAAAAAGCACGTTTTTTTCGCATAAAACTCAATTTTTTCAAGAAACTTTCCTCTTAAACCTTGAAACTGACATACCGTTGAAAAGGTGAGATCTGGGAGTAGTTTTTCCCGTCAAGTGCACCACGATAGCGGTATTTTTTAAGGGAGAATCGATAGCCTGAAAATTTTCGATTTTCGAAAAAAATTATAAATGTTGACTTGGGTTTATTTTTTTACTTTTACAAATGGCTTTAAGAACTGGGTTTCCCACTAAACGGATAGAAAATTTAACGTTCTGTCCAACGGTGTACTCAGATTTGAAGTAGCATGAGAAATAAGGGAGTTATGACCATTTTAGTGCTGCTTGGTCGAAAATACGAATAAAAACTTTAAAGTGGGAAAAAAAAGAACTTTGAGTGGTTAAAGAAAATATTGCTATGAGACATCTTTTGTTGCAAATTAGCTGTAAAATCGATCCTTGAAGTTTGGTTCATCCAAATGGTAGACACCCTGTATACAGAATATCTACTATTGAGATGGACCACATTTCAAGGGTCAGCTCTACAACTAATTTTCAACAAAAATGGCTCTTTCCAATTTACATAAGTCCATTATTTATCATGCAAATTCAAACTTGACCACAACGTTTAAAAACAGCGGTAAATTTCCTATCCGTTTTCCATTAGCAACCAGCATTCAAATTTCCAAATGAATACTCCTCAACTCCTTATTTCTGCAAATGAACTTTTTTCGTGTTTTCGATCTTGGGGCACTAAGTCATAACATCCCTTATTTCTCATGCAAATTCAAATCTTATTACACCGTTCTAAAGAGCGTTGAATTTCTTATCCGTTTAGTGGAAACCCCAATTTTTGGAAGCCATTTATGAAAGTGAAAAACGTCAAAGTCAACATTTATAATGGGGGTGTGCGTGTGGTGGTTTCCCCAGCCTGAACACACCTCATTATGACTCGACTTGCTCAATACCCGGATAACGAAGGTCAGAGGTACGGAGGCTCGGCCCTTTTCCAGTCTGACTCACCAGACTACCAAAGATTTTGGAACAGGTAGTCGTCTATGTTAGGAGGTATACCCTGCGGGAAATCGGCCGGCCGCTTTCTTTCAATCGTAGCACTATAGGTACCATCCACTTGGTGAAGGTTCTTTTTTCCTTGTTTGAGTATATGGGCTCCATTTGGGGTCTTGTTGTGCCGCAAAGCTTTTGGTTGATGTCAATCGCTCCTAAGGGGTGAAAATTAAGGGTTGAAATTTTCAAGTGTCCCAGCTCGAAAAATCTTGAAATAAATGTTTTGTTTTTTACCAATTTGAAATAGTATAGAATTTTTAAACATTTTTGAGACTACCTGGAGCGCTGTAGGACAAACAGTTCGCTCCCTACGAGTAGGTACTTAAGGGTTGGACTTACGAAAAATCAGAAACACTAGTGTGAATCACCAAAATGCGATCGCTGTTCGTTTCTTTTGGTTTATCAAATTTCCATATGAAGGAACCACAACTCCCTTTTGGTTTATTATTTTCAATAATGAACCTTTGGAATCGACCAAGAAAAAAAAAATTTTTAACACCCCCTCAAAATTTGATGGTTTACGTATCAAGGTACGTAGAATCCTAAAATCGAATAAAAATTTGGCAGTCCGTCCGCCGTACGCGGCACTTTTGCCACTTAGCATTGACCGATTTTGATGAAATTTGGTATGTAGGCTCCATTTGGGGTCTAGTTGTGCCCCGAAGCTTTTGGTTGATGTAGGTCACTCCTAAGGGTTCCAAAATCAATTTTGAAATTTTGAAAACGCCCTAACTCAAAAAATTTTGATATAAAGGTATTGTTTTTCCTTCAATTTAAGATTCTATAGAATTTTTTGAGACCACGCGGAGCTCTGTAGGACAAACCGTTCGCTCACTACGAAAATTTAAGGGTTTATATTGAAATATATATATATATAAATCAAAACACGAGTGTGAATCGCAAAAGAAGCCTAATCTCCGTTCAAATTTTAGCTGACCGAAATGCGATCGATGGTTGGTGATTTTGATTTTTTTTTCTTGATTTAAAAAAAAAAAATTTTTTTCTTTTTTTCCTCATATTGGATGGTTGGTGATTTTGTAGACGAGTGATCTATATAGAAATAATAAACCGTTGTGTAATAATTTGCAGCGTTTTTTTAATCGAGTGTGAAGTGTTTATTTCTTCCAAATAATCTTGATTGTGAAGGTAATAATGTCGTAGGTAGGTAGTAGGTAGTAGGTTGATAGGTTTAAAAAAATAGTGACAATGGAAAAGCTGTGATCTTTGCAGAATAGTGATCTATACAGGAAAGTAATAAACCTTTGTGAAATAATTTGCAGCGTTTTATTTCCGTTCCTTGGAGTGGTAGAAAAAAACTTCTATACGTAGCACCCTTTTCTCGTTGAGAAAATTTCTCTTTCTATTCGTCGCGGTCATTCGAACCCTCTTATAGAGGCTACCTGTGAAGTTTCAGCTTCGTGGGGCCCCACCAGGCATTACTAACCAATATTTTTGAAAATTGATTAATCCCTCGGGTGGCAAAATTAGGCAGCAATTTCCTTAGTTATCGGTTTCTTATCGTCCAGAGTCTACAGAAGCTAATTAGACCAACCTCACTCAAAATTAATTGGGAACCGTAGGTATCTACTTATTTTCCATTTTGAACTTAGTAATCAACAAACACTTCACATTAATAAGTCATTGTGACCTGTAGAACTGAGTATTCTTCAAAATCATAGGTACTATCTGTACCTATCTACCGTTTGGTTTATTATTGCGAATTAGAGGCTACCTCACGCAGTTGGAAATGTTATGTGGTGAGGATCACTATTTCTTGCCTAAAATACTTGATAAATTACATCGAGTGAAACAGTGTTTTCGCTTACCAACTGGTTCAAATTGACCTAATGCTTATCGAATGGGACGTCCCCTGGAATGCATGCATTACTAAACAATATGTTCATTTTTAAAGTAGAACTTGTCGCAGAAATTTGCGTTTGAACGCGGAAAAACGTGAATTTTTTCTACGAAATCAGCGCTTATGCTGACGATGGGAGGAGGTGGCAGAGCTGGGAGATATCTTACTCATGAATAAGATTAGATAAGATTTTTAATGACAAGAATATGTTTCTACGCTTAAAAATAAGATCAAGTTTGTATTCACACATAAGAGTACGATTAAAATCATAATCAATGAGTAATTAAGAATAAATTCCTAATCACAGGAAATTTGTGATTAATCTACGGTTAAACGCAGATTCTTGTAATCACAAGATTGTACTCACGGATTTCTATGATTACTCAGGGGTTTCTGAGATAAATCAAACAGTTCCTGTGATTAATATCTAATTTCTGTGACTAATCACATATTTCGTGTAATTAAGCTCAGATTTCCCGTGTTCAATTTCCTATGTTCATTGTTTTAATCTTACTCTTTCGTGTGAATACGAATTAAATCCTAATCTCAATCATAGAAACATATTCCTCTGATTAAAAATCTCAATCATATTCATGAGTATGAGTTTGGCAAACTCTGGCGGGGCAGGCAGCGCAGAAGACAGCGAGGCCCCCAGAAACACCTCAGAAAAAACGCTGCAAATTATTACACAATGGTTTATCATTTTTTATTTTTCTATATAGATCACTCGTCTGCAAAGCCAATCCAACATGAAGAAAAACATCGATCGCATTTCGGTCAGCTTTAATTTGAACGGAGATTAGGCCTCTTTTGCGATTCACACTCGTGTTTCTGATTTATCGTACGTCCAAACTTTAAATTCTCGTAGTGAGCGAACGGTTTGTCCTACAGAGCTCCGGGTGGTCTCAAAAAATTCTATAGAATCTTAAATTGAAGGAAAAACAATACCTTTATATCAAAATTTTTTGAGTTAGGGCGTTTTCAAAATTGATTTTGAAACCCTTAGAAGTGACTTACATCAACCAAAAGCTTCGGGGCACAACGGGGTAGAAGCAACCCTAGCTCACAAGGAGATTGCCGTGGGTATGTTCTTGGACATTGAGGGGGCTTTTGACTGTACCTCAGTGTCCTCCATCATCACGGCAAGCAGAAGGCATGGGGTCAACAACACCCTCTGCAGGTGGATAAGAGCCATGCTGGAAAGCAGATCTGTGGAGGCTGAACTCATGGGTGAGGTGGTGGGGATGCTCGTGGCAAGGGTTGCCCACAGGGAGGGGTACTCTCTCCCCTCCTCTGGGACCTTGTCATTGACTCCCTGCTGGTTCTCCTGAATGGGGATGGCTTCTACACCCAGGGATATGCTGACGACCTGGTGATCCTAATTAGAGGGATGTCAGTGAGTGTGGTCTCTGACCTTGCTCAGGCATCCCTGAAAAAGGTGGAGGAATGGTGTGGGACTGAGGGGCTCAGTGTTAACCCCAATAAGACCACGCTTGTTCCCTTCACCAGAAAAAGGAAACTGGAAGGCCTTCATGAACCTCTCCTCTTCAATGCTAGGGTGCCCTTCAAAGGAGAGGTCAAGTATCTAGGCGTCTTCCTGGATGCTAAACTCACCTGGAACAAGCACCTTGATTATATTGCCAACCGTGGCAAAAGTGCTCTCATGAGGGCCAAACGCTCATGTGGGAAAACCTGGGGACTAAAACCAAGTATGGTCCGCTGGATCTATACTGCGGTAGTAAGACCCATTCTGGTGTATTGCTGCGTTGTATGGTGGCCTAAAGTTGGACAGGTGGGAGCCTCCTCCACTCTTACCTGTGTTCAGCGGCTGGCCTGCCTCACTATAACGGGAGCAATGCACAGCACCCCAACTGCCACTATGGAGATACTCCTGGGGCTCCCCCCCCCCCCCCTCGATATCTTCATAAAAGGAGAGGCTGCCATGGCGGCCTTGAGGCAGAAATGGAACAGGACGTGGAGAGAGTCACATATCCACGGCCACTCCAAAATCCTGGGTCTTCTATGCGAACCCATGCTTGACATGGTAGCAGACATTATGCCCAGAACTTACGCTGAAACACACCCCTTCAAATCGATCATAACGACAGAGGGGCGGCGAGTCTTTCAATGCTGTTCCAACGACCTGTTCTGGTATACAGATGGATCCAAAATGGGGAATGGGATAGGGATTGGAATTTATGGGGCAAACTCTGGATGGAGCCACTCAGCTCCTCTGGGAGCGTTTGCCTCAGTTTTTCAAGCCGAGGTACTTGCAATCGATGTCTGCGCTGGGGAGAGTCTGCGGAGGGGACACAATGGTGTACACATCCGCATTCTCTCGGACAGCCAGGCTGCGATCAAGGCCTTGGCAGCTTCCACCATTAACTCTAAGTTAGTGTGGGACTGTTACCATAACCTCTGCTCCCTGTCACAACGCAACAGGGTTTCCCTGGAGTGGGTGGCGGGGCATAGTGGGGTAATGGGAAACGAGAATGCTGATGCGCTGGCCAGAAAAGGCTCACTGACTCCGTTCATTGGTCCGGAGCCGGCCGTCGGTATTCCCAAATCCTCCTTTAGGGCGACCATAAATCGGTGGGTCACAAACCAAACCACAAGAAGATGGTCAAACCTAGGAGGACATGCTCTAAGTAAGCGCATGGTGGCCAAACCTAACCCCAGCGCCTCTGAGGAGCTGCTGCGGCTAAGCCGCAGGGAAGTCAGGCTAGTGGTTGGTCTGGTAACAGGCTTCACCCCACTCCGATTCCACCTTAATCGCATAGGGGAGATGCAAGATACAACCCTATGCAGGCTATGCGGTGAGGCTGAAGAAAAGGCCTCCCACATAATTTTTGATTGCCAAGCTCTATCAACCCGCAGGTTCCAACTCTTTGGGTCACCCACACCCATGGAGGCATTCCCCTGCACTAATCTAGCCAAACCACTACTGGCCCTTACTAAAGGGCTGGGACTGTTTGACTAGACAATAGAATCTGCGGAGAAGCACAATAAGCCACCAGGCTTCAGTGCTTTTGGGCTCCCCTCACCCTGATCCGCAGATTCAGGTACAATCTACAATCTACAATCGGGGCACAACTAGACCCCAAATGGAGCCTACATACCAAATTTCATCAAAATCGGTCAATGCTAAGTGGCAAAAGTGCCGCGTACGGCGGACGGACGGCCAAATTTTTATTCGATTTTTGGATTCTACGTACCTTGAAACGTAAACCATCAAATTTTGAGGGGGTGTTAGAACATTTTTTTCTTGGTCGATTCCAAAGGTTCACTATTGAAAATAATAAACCAAAATTCACAATTTCCGCGTTCAAACACAAATTGCTGTGGTAAGCCCCGCTTTCTTAATAGAAGTGATTAGACCTATGGAAAGCTGAGATTTTTGAACATCTTTTAGGCCTATAGGCAAATATTCACGTACCGGATTACAGAACCTATGAGCGTTTGAAAAAAGTTAGGATTTCCAAGATTTGACTAATTTTTCGTTTCAAGTCCAATTTTTACCCGTTTTTTTTTTAATTTGAAAACATTTTTTTTTCAATCTAGGAGATTGGAAATTTTACGCTCTTTTCAACAGTGTAATCAGATTTGAATTTTCGTGAAAATTCGGGGAGTCATAGCTGTTTTACTGAGATAAGGTCGGAAATCACGAATAAAATCTTAGAAGTGATGAAATAACTCGAAAACGAAGCCTCTAAAAAAAGTTACTAACAAGGCATTTCGGTGTGGGAAATGAGCTCTGATTCCTGGCCTGTGACCGTTGTGAAATGTAACACCCTGCATAGAATCCGTATTTTTCGGACGTCCCGCAGTGTGCCTGAGCTGGGCTGGCAGGCGAGTGATCTATACAGAAAAATAAAAACGTCTGCCAAGTGGGTGTGACACATAGCTTCCTCGTATCCATAACCCGATTATATAGATGATCCGATGCATAGTAGTTACATTATCTCAAAACACCAATCTCTAAGTACCTTTCACTGCCCTCATAGGGGACCATCTACACGCTAATCCGGACAATCCTAGAAAATGTTTTCAAATTCGGATGAAAAATGTAAGTGAGTAGTAAGAGTCTGGAGGTTTGAGCAGTGTCAAAGGTCGAAGATCACATTGTAATTGGATCAAAAAATCACTCAGCTTGGCTGGGAATCGAACCAGGAACTCCTGGGTAAGAGTCCGATGCGCTACCTCAGAGCTATTGAGGCCTGGTGGGGGTTTGTTCTCACGTCACACATCTGGGAATTACACGAGCTAATGCAGCTCATATGGGAATATTAAATTTTCCAATTTCTGTTATGTACCTATTTAAGATGTTCTGTACCCTAATGGAAATAAATAAATTTAAAAAACGTCTGCCAAGTTGGGTGGGCAGTATAGCTTCCTCACTCATTGTAACATGGACGTATAGAATCAGTTGGCGAAAAAATTATGATTCAAAGAGTTATTGAATACCAAAATATTAGCGGTCCACCGTCTAGGACCTAACCCACACAATCCCTGAAAATTTCATCGAAATCGGTTGAATAGTTGCGGAGTTTTGGTTGTAACAATAAATTTAAAGTTCGCGCATGCGCAGCGGCTATTGCTTGACCAATTTGATTGAAACTTATAGGGTGTCTCTTAGAAGTTAGTCCCTAACTAACCTCCAAATTTGAGCAAAATCGGTTCATTAGAAACCAAGAAACCGAGGTCCCAGGAAATTCACGTTTGCGCATGCGCACTCGCTCCTATTGGTCCGAAGGTGCTGAAATTTATAGGGGACCGTCTAGGACCTAACCCGCACAATCCCTGAAAATTTCATCAAAATCGGACCACAGGTTAGTATAGTTTTGCCCGGGACAAGGATTGACCACAGACAGACCGACAGACAGACAGACACGGAACCAAAATTGTTCGGGAAGCTCTAAAACGCAAAAAGCAAGTGGAAATTTTGATTTTGGAGGACATTTTTTTTTTTTTTTTTCACTTCTTTCACGAATACAAAGCTTCCCTACCTTCGGTAGTGAGGAAGCAAAAAAAAAGAATTGGGAGGGCGACAAATGCACGGCTGTTACAAAGATTTTACGTTTGCGCATGCGCAGAGGCTACTGTAAATTTTAAGGCCTTGATTTTCATTGGGGACCATCTACAACCTAATCCGCATAATCCCTGAAAATGTCATCGAAATCGGGTCGAGAATGTGGAAGTTATGGCCGTTACAAGGAAATTCACGTTTGCGCAAGCGCAGTCGCTTCCGCATCAGTCCGAGGATGATGATTTTCATAGGGGACTGTCTACACACCAACCCACACAATCCCTGAAAATTTCATAGAAATCGGACAATAACTTCGTATAGTTATGCCCGTTACAAGGATTTCAAGACAGACACGGAACCAAAATTGTTCAGAAAGGTTTAAAACGCAAAATGCGAGTGAAAATTTTGATTTTGGAGAACTTTTTTTTCATCCTTGAAAAGTGAGAACAAAGCTTCCGCTACCTTAGTAGACTCGGAAGCAAAAACCTTTGAGTTACATATAATTTGCGCCGTTTTTGAACTAATCAGGTATTTTGTGGGAATTTTCTTTGCCCTTCCATGGTGGGGGGGTCGTCTCTCTACAGCAGTTGTCATCAAACAGAATTGAACCATGTAACGAATTCGCAGCTTTCCGATCAACTCAAGGACCTTCGCGCCTCTATTGATTCCCCTCAATTTCGTTTAATTGAATGGTCATCGTTTTGTTTTGTCAGCTCGAATCAAGGTCTGTTGGGTTCTTCTGGCACGGTTGTGAGCCTCCTCCAATGAACACTATATTGGCAAAGGAATTGTTCAGTGTTGGGTAGGTACTCAGGTGCATTGTAGTTGAAAACATATTGTTTAGTAAAGCGCGCATTCCAGGGGACGTCCCATTGGATAAGCATTAGGTCAATTAATACCAGTTGGTAAGCGAAAACACTTTCACTCGATGTAATTTATCAAGTATTTTAGCCCCTCAACATTATCCACCACAACATTTGAACCCGTTTTTCTTTTTAAAGGGGTTATGTGTCATTTGTGAAACTTTCGGGAAAACGCAAAAAACTGTCCCAAGTCGTCAAAACAATCAAAAAATCCCAGTTTTTGAAATATTCCAATACAGTTCCTACAATCCTCCAGAATGTTTCAGATTCTTTCAGCAAGGGGAAGTGTATCAAATTGCAATTTGAAATGCTCTCACATACCCCCTTTAAAAAAAAATCGATTTTGCAGGACCGAAATTATTTAAATAAACAGCTTTATTCATTAAATGAAACATATTTTGATGAAAATATGTACATAAACATCATAACATAAAATATGTATATGATCAGTTTATTCAAAATTAAAATCCAATCAACAAAAATTAAAATTTTCATTCGCGTTTTACGTTTCAGACCGTCCTGAACAATTTTGGTTCCGTGTTTGTCTGTCTGTCATGAAATCCTTTCCACAGCCATAACTTCTACATTGCTCATCCGATTTTGATGAAATTTTCAGGGATTGTGCGGGTGAGGGTGTAGATGTCCCCTATGAAGATCATTTCGCGGTGGACGAACGAAAAAAGTTTTATTCGATTTTCGGATTCTACGTACTTTGAAACGTAAACCAACAAATTTTGAGAGGGGTTAAAAAATATCGTTATAGTTCGTAAAGTTTATTGTTCCTAAAGTTTTTTTCATTTTATTCAAAGAAACCCACTAAGCAAGAAATTTTTTTTTTTTATTAATCTATAGATAGGTACTTGAAAATTAAAAAATGAACCTTTGGAATCGACCAAGAAAACTAACCAATTCACATTAACAATCTAATTAAACACAAACGGTGGATACAGCTTTCGTACAAGTACGCAACCACGAGAGACATTTTATGTCTTTGCGCCCCCTTCCCCTTCATATAAAACCTCGTATTGTACTTTTGTTTGTGGAAATTTGATTGTGCTCGTTGATGGTTGCGATGTAATGTACGTAAACATTCATTTAAACAATCAGGCTCATACCGCAGCTTGTTGGCCACGCACAACTGAGTGTTTTACGTAATACGATTGGGCAATTTAAATGAATCGAATGTAGCTTCCTGCGTTCAACAGGAGAGAAAAAGGCTTTGGAGCTCACTCAGGTGATCAGTGCACAATCAGGCGCCTTCAGCATTCTCCATTGACCCTGCCTCTCAAATGTCAGCTTCCTACGTTCAACAGGAGAGGAAATGGCCTTGGAGCTCACTCAGCTGATCAGTGACCACTCAGGCGCCTTCAGCATTCTCCATTGACCCTGCCTCCGTAACGCTTTAAAGGGATCTGTTGGATGAAGATACCTATTTTCCTCTCACGATCATGTTGACATCTCATTTGTTGCTCACATCATACTCGTATGTTAGTAAACATGCGCATAATTCAGCTTTCCGTACAGGTGCATTCATATTAGGGACCGTGTACCATGATTAATAAATTGAGAGCTTTCCAATGAGTAGTGAACGATTTTTGTGGGGTGGAAAATGAGGAAGTTAGTTTTCCCTAGGAACGATTGGTTGTACGTGACAATCATCAGAAAATTTCGGCGTGACGCTCCCCTCGTTACAATGCCCGCGTGACGATTTTTCATTTATGTGCCATAGTAAAGACATAAAATGTCAAAAAAAATCCTAGGTCGATTCCAATGGTTCATTATTGAAAATATTAAACCAAAATGAAGCAATTGTAACGGCATTATGAAAATTGTAATAACATAAATTTTAAAAAGTTTCATTTTGATAGAAATTTACATTTGAAATAAATTAAAGTTTGTATAGTTTATTAGTTAGCAAATTTTCTACATTAGGAATATCTATAATTGAAAAATACTACTTTGACTTTTGTACTTGAACTTTTCTCCCTCAGACTACCGGAACTTCCCACAAAACGCTGCAAATTATTACACAATTTTGTAGATCACTCGTCTGCAAAGCCACCAACCATCCAACATGAAGAAAAACATCGATCACATTTCGGTCAGCTTTAATTTTGAATGGAGATTAGGCCTCTTTTGCGATTCACACTCGTGTTTCTGATTTATCGCACGTCCAAACTTTAAATTCTCGTAGTGAGCGAACGGTTTGTCCTACAGAGCTCCGGGTGGTCTCAAAAAATTCTACAAATTCTATAGAATCCTAAATTGAAGGAAAACAATACCTTTATATCAACATTTTTTGAGTTAGGGCGTTTTCAAAATTTCAAAATTGATTTTGGAACCCTTAGAAGTGACCAACCAAAATCTTCGGGGCACAATTAGACCCCAGTTGGAGCCTACATACCGAATTTCATCAAAATCGGTCAATGCTTAGTGGCAAAAGTGCCGCGTACGGCGGACGGACGGCCAAATTTTTATTCGATTTTTGGATTCTACGTACCTTGAAACGTAAACCATCAAATTTTGAGGGGTTGTTAATTTTTTTTTTTTTTCTTGGTCGATTCCAAAGGTTCATTATTGAAAATAATAAACCAAAATGTTCGGCGCTCAGGTTTTTTCGGGAGAAAAATTAGAGTTTTCCAGTAGAGTAAAATTCTATTAGTGTTCCAGGTCGCCCGACACTGTTCAACCTTGAAAAGAGAAAACAATGCTTCCGCTACCTTGGTAGACTCAGAAGCAAAATACTAGTGTACTACACAGGAGAAGCTTTTTTTATTCACCAAATTCAGGTTTGATTTACCTATAAGAAACAAATTTTTGGTTACAGAAAAGGAGCGGAAGGATTCCAACTGAAAATGGAACCATACCCCAGAAATGCTGCTGTAGCTAGCCTCCTAACCTCGCTCAGCCAAGTTTGGAGGAACTACGAAACCACTCGAAACTTCGTTGCTTTCTTCTTTCTCGGGCTTACGAACAACTTCGGCTACGTCATCATGCTGAGCGCAGCTCACGACTTGCTCCAAATCATCGACGACTTGTCGCCCAGTGAGACGAACCCGACTGACTTCCTGAGGAACTGCAACGCGTTGAGCACAGGAGCTCTCCTCCTGGCAGACATCCTGCCTTGCATGGCCATCAAGCTGATTGCTCCTTTCATCCCTCTCATGATTCATTTGAGGATAGCGAGTGTTGTGGCTGCAACTGTAGTCGGTCTCGCCTGCGTCGGAACGGCGGCAAACAAATTCTTAATCATATTCGGTGTTTGTCTCGTCTCGTTTTCCCAAGGGTTGGGAGAAACCTCTATTCTAGCGTACACGGTGTTCTTCAGAAAGAAGAACGTCCTGGCCACGTGGTCCTCTGGCACAGGGATGGCTGGCCTTCTCGGGTCCTTCGCCTACTCTACCATGATTCAAATGGGACTTTCTCCTCAAACGACCATTTACACGATGCTCTGCATGCCACTGACGATGGCAGTCTGCTTCTGGATCGTCATCGAGAGGCCCATGTTCATCCAGTTCGAGCACGACCGCGCCGACCTGGAGACGCTCCGTCTCGAAGACAAACGCCGCAAACGCGAACTCCACATGAAGAGGCTGTCTGAGGGAGGCAAAGCCGAACCCCCCAAGAGTACCTTAATGGAGAACGTGCGAACCATACCAAAAATATTCATAACGTACACCATTTGGTACAGCTTAGTTTACTTCTTCGAATATTTCATCAATCAGGGGTTGTTTGAATTGATTTATATCCCAAACTCCGTTTTAGATCAAGCAGCGCAGTACAGGTGGTTCAACACTCTGTACCAGTTAGGAGTATTCATGTCTAGATCATCAATGAATGTAGTTCACATCAACAAAACGTATTTGACAGCCTTTTTCAAGCAGTTAACGTCGTAATTTTTGTGCTAGAAGCCGTGTACGGCTACATATCTTATGTTCCTATCGTCCTCGTCATTATATTTTGGGAGGGACTTCTTGGTGGCGCTTGTTACGTCAATACTTACCGTCTAATTGCCTCAGACTGGCCACCAGAGGGGCGTGAATTTGCCATGTCCGTCAATTCTATAGGCGACTCTATCATGGTGTCTCTAGCTGGTATAATTGCTCTACCAGTACACGACGCCTTGTGCCGAACCCCTCCTACTTATGGCATTCCTCCTGCCAGCAACGTGACTACTGCGATTCTACCTCAAATTATCACCACAAACCCTCCTTGAAAGACTCACTCAAGCCATCAGGAATTGAGGCGTTCTTTCTATGAGAGTCTAGCCCCCAGAAAGTATTGTCGGGTTTCAGCGCTACCTACCGCCACTTCAGCGAACTACCATCCTTTTTCAGCTCGATGTGAGCGTGGTCAAGCGGCATTTCCGAAAAGTATGCTTACCTCGATTTTACCACCTCGGTTTTACCACTCTCTAATTTCTAAGTTTGGCGGCTTTACTTCCCTGTCTTTTTAAATTGCGAGGAAAAGGAACTTGTTATTGCATTTTTGTGTTGTTTTCATTTGTTGTGTTCTTCTTCTTTGCTACATTGTTATCTTGGGATAACTGCAAGTTAGAGGAGCGACGGTAATGCAATCGCGAGCGTGATCACCTGATAAGATATCAGAAATAGTAGATCGTTGAAGTGGCGGTAGGTAGCGCTGAAACCCAACAACACTTTCTGGGGGCTAGACTCTCCTGTTCTTTCTTCGCACAGCAGAGGATTTCAATCGTAATTTTGAACTCGTAGAGTCCCTACAACGAGCAACTCAACTTGAAGAATCAAGTAGTGTTGAGGAGGACTGAGTCGGGTTAGTCCAGTCTCTTACGAACCGGCGATCGATTTACCCCCCCCCCCCCCCCGGCTGAAGGAACAACTTTGCCATCCACCACCTCCAGCCTTCTCTTAGCTGGTCAGTTTTCATAGACAGTTTTTCCCATCATCCAATTTTCATGTTTCTTGTGGAATTCTTCTAATTTTTGTAATCTCTACGTCCATGCACTTGTTTAATTCCAAAAGTAAAATATAAGTAAAAAGTTGTAGGTACCTAAGTACTTACTTAAATTTGAAATTTTCAAATTTTTATTCTAAATAGATCAATTATTAGGAGCTGACCAGCGTGTTTAATACAAATGACAGATACGAAACCATGACTGGTGATAAAGTACAGGCTCCAGAACTCCAGATACGAAATGACACATAACGACCCCAATTCATATTTTGTATCAATGATGTATTAACACAATTAGTTATTTATGTTTTAATAATTTATCTTCCAAGTTTCCGTTCGAGAGCCACTCCGGACGCTTCATTTTGAGCTAACAGATTCGCTCCAACGCCTCCAAAATGAGCAGGACTAGCGGGTTTTCCCACTTTTCTCTGGCAATTATTGGTCGATTTTGATGATTCCTGCGGCAATTTTATAGTTATTCAATTACGTAGGTAGATGACGCGCTAATGAATTTCGCAAATCTAATAAATTTCAAATTTATGTACACTTTTCACTTTTGGAACTAAACGAGTCCATGAGTGTTGAGATTACAAAGATAAGAATGCCAGAAAATACATGAAAATAGGATGTTTATTCCCTGGGAAAAACTGTTGATGAAAACTGACCAGCTATGAGATGGTGGTGGATGGCAATGTTGTTCCTTCAGCCGAGGGGAAGGAAGGGGAAACCAAGCGCCAGTTCGTAAGAGATTAGACTAATCCTGAACGAGGAAGGAACGGTGACCGACTGAGACCCAATACCAAATAGTAAGACAGTCGTGCGACTTTCAATCTTCAATATGTAACCAAACACGTTTCAACTTTTTTTAAAGTAACGTTCGTCTCTACTGTGTATTCCTAATGAAATGAAAGACATCCACACACACATCATTATCAATCATTCTTCAAACTCCATTAGTTGATATCAAATAATTTTTAATTAAATTTGGTTCGTACCTGTGAATTTTTTTAACTGTAATAAATGTCATTTTGCAGTTTGTCAAACCTTTTTTCTCCGCCCAAGGTTATCAGTGGATGAAGTTCCAACCAGAGTACTGGAGACAACTCCGAGGTCTTAATAAGCCGAAATTAACAATCAACACAATGTATTGGACAATTAGTTTAAAATAGGATCTCAAATAGATAGAAATAGGAAGGTACCTAGGAAAATTTGTGAACCGTATTAACGAAATCGTGTCACAAAATGTTTAAATAGCGTAATTTTTAATGGCATTTAAATTATAATAAAAAGTACCTGTAATAGGCCACAATTAACAATGACACTATTCAAATTACGATTAATTTAAGATAGGTTTTTAAAAATAGATAGAAACAGGTAGATACCCAGCCAAATTTATGAACAATATTAACAAAAATGCGTCACAAAGTTTTTAAATAGCGCAGTTTTTAAAGAAATTTGAATTGATACCAAAGTAGCTATTATAAACTCAATGAAGTATTCATTAGTAAATAAAAAAAATTAACGCACAACGAAGTATAATTAAAAATTTATATTTACAAAGATCAAGATCAGTACAAAATATCTTGGAAACCTGGAGGTCGGTTCCAAAATGAGGGTTAAAGCTTGGTGACGCAACCTCTAACTGAACGCTTCACGATCGAACAGGATTGTGACGAGTAGATCTGCTAATACTGACACGCGGGACGTGGAAGCACAGGTGAAATTATCACTTTAGAACGCAAGGTAAATGAGGTTATTTCACGTTGCCTTCCTCCCAGTTCCAAAAACGTGGTACCTGACTGATTAGGGTCGGGGCTGCTCCAGGAAGTTGGTGATTTTCCTGTGGGCGTATCTCAGGTTATCCAGGAGACCGGCGAGGGCTCCCTGCTGGGCGATCGTGCCGAACCTGTAGGTGCGGAAGTTCTTGTCGATGTCGATGTACGTCACAGCTTGCATCAACGGGCACATGATGATTTTGGTGTGATCAGTCGAGAAGTTGATCTACAGCAAGATAACAATTTTAGTTAACTTTCAACTCGGCAAAGAAAATTAGATGTCATTAAATCAAACTAAATATTTTTTCTTTAGTGCTCAATACTAAGAATAAATGGGAAAAAATAACTTTTTGAAGGGCATTTTAAAATCCATGATCTTAGATACCCAACATGCGAATTCGAGTTGGACCTAGGGCAGGTGCCCCCCGTGGCAAGTGCCCTCCCGGCAAACTGCCCTCCTGCAGGAGGGTAGTTTCAACCCGAAACACAAATGTGCACCCCGTGAAAGTACCCTCCGAGGAGGCCAGTTTTTACTGTGCGTCAGGAGAAACTCCCCTCCTGCTCACAACACGTATTAGAAGGGCCCTCTCATCGAATCGGTCCTTACAAATGGACCTCCGTGGCAAGTGGCCTCTGTGGCAAGTGCCCTCCCGGTAAACTGGCTTCCTAGCCCTTACAAGCCCGACTAGATATTATACCTGCATAATACGAAACATAATCTTGGCATTACAAGCTAATGTAGATTACACGGGCATTGCTTGCCAACATTTATGATACAATTACTTAAGGAATTAACTAACCTATGTGGGTTTTAAATACTTTTAATTAGCACAACGTAATAAGGGATCAGGGTTTGCGATCATTTTTTTAAAAATATTTTATTCAACTTTTCGACACCTTGTATTTATACATACATATTTATATACAACTTAATTGTCGTCGAAAGACAGACAAACTCTCCTGGGCAATGCAAGGGTAGAAAAATAGTTTCTGACCCAGAAAATCCCCTCTTGGGTGTACATATTACGATATTACATAATGATAGTCAACAAGGCCTTGAGAAATATGGAAAAGATAATTTCCTTCTGAAAGGCATATATTTAAACGTATCAAATTTGATGATGGTAGCACCATTTGGCTGTAATCGGATGAGGATAGACTGGCCGACAAAGAGATATACAAAATATACATTGGTACATACCAACATGACAATTTGAACAGAGTTGGACTGTATTTATATAAGTACCTACTCAAAATATATTAATATAATATACAGATCCCCTGGACCCCCAGATGCTTTTGCTTAAAGTCTACGGCTAAAATTCAAGAAACATGAATATGCTTCAGCCTAGAACGTCAATTATCGATCAGCCATCGATCCAGGAAGTTAATTATCGATCAGTGACATTGAACCAGCATCTGAGGACGATGTTCCGTCCCCGTTATAGTGTATTAAAATAGTTTAGATATAGATAAATTATTAAGAACGACACTTCAATATTATGATTCAAACCAGAATGCCTTTATTTAACGGAAACTCACATTCTCTAACATCTGATCAGCTGATAATTATAATAATAGTGAAGTAAGACACTACATCCCTTGCCTAACTGTCATTAATACTTCCCCACAACAAAGTCCTTATACTTCGACGGCGGCCTAACTCGTCTCCCACTTCTTGTGACGGTCCCAGTGTCTGAATCTCCGGAAATAGATGGGTCACAACTTGCAGATACGTGTGGCTCTCCATCCTGAAGTTCTTGTGGCACTTTTTTGAAGAAAGATGAATTTCTTGTCACAACTCTTCCCTCGCCAGCTGCTGTTATTTTAGTACCTTCCACGCTTGTCACTTCCAATGGATTTGTGTCATACACAGAGGAATATTTGTTAATCTTCTTCTGTTTTACAAGAACAGTATCTCCTTCTTGTAGATCATGAGGCTTGGTATTCCTTCTGTAATCCGCATACTGCTTCATCTTCTCCTTACTCACAGCGTCATTAGCTCTTAAATTTTCGTCAATTTCCTCTTCATAGACATCAGACAAGATCTGTGGTAGAAATGTTCGAAAATTGTTTCGTAAGAGGGCTCGAGCTGGAGATATTCTTGTAGAGCAGTGAGGAGTTGCACGGTATTGGAGCAAAAACTCCGGTAATACATCCTCCCAGTTCCTTTGTTCAGCAACAGAGATTCTGATGGTTTTGTTTAAACTTGACATGAAGCATTCCACAAGACCATTAGCCTCGGGCCAATTAGGTTTGGGAGCGTAGGTTCGTGTCCTACCGACTGCGCCAAATATAGTGTATTAAAATAGTTTAGATATAGATAAATTATTAAGAACGACACTTCAATATTATGATTCAAACCAGAATGCCTTTATTTAACGGAAACTCACATTCTCTAACATCTGATCAGCTGATAATTATAATAATAGTGAAGTAAGACACTACATCCGTCACATTAATTCATAAAGTCACATAATCAGTCATCATTTCATAATTTCGTAGCTTTCTTCCCTTTCGCTCTCATTCGTCCTGCATTATTTATTGAAGTTCATAATATTTGCATTATTGATTTTTCTTGTCATAGTATTATGAGTGTATATTATACCAGGTCCTTAGCAGTGGAAGTTCATCGGTATCGCGCTACTTTCGGCAGTTAGGTCCCGGCTAAAGCATATTCATGCTAAAATCTTAGATACCGTTTCTAATCATCTTTCGATGATTGATGATTATCCGAGGAGAAAATCAGAAGAAGATCATAGATGACGTACCAAATTTATCTAAAGATGAGATAATTAGATTATCTTTTATCTGTCATCTATTAAGTATCAGTAATGTTTAGATGAGATTATGCACACCTCTGATTATTGAAAATAATAAACCAAAAATGGGTAAAACTAGACTGAAAATCTGCCTAGTAGAACGCCGCCAACCAAACCTTTATATCTCAATCCGTTCCCGAGATATGATTTTCAATTTTTTTGCTCAGCAAACCACGTTTTGGCCATAAAAAACCCACGTTTCTTCACTTTGAAACGATTTCTCCTACTTTTGACCTCATTATCGGATTAACGCCTAAAGGACATTCATAATCAAGAACGGATCGCAATTGCAGTTTAAAAATTGAAAATTTTCTAAACATTTTTCTAAAAAGTTCCTAAAATAACTTGTACGTAGGTATGTTAACTACATTTCCAATAAAAACTTGCTAAAAACAGTCTAATCTCAGGAAAACTTGCTGAAAACTGTCTAATCTCAGGAAAAGTTGCAAATTTAATCAACTTTCTAATGGTACGGTCAACTTTGCGATTCCTTGTCGATTTCAGCGAAATCACCGTCTCGGAGGCAACAGCCCACCATCCAAATCTCAAGTCTCATGCCGATTTAATGGAAAAAACTCCGATTTTCGAGTAAAAACTCGATTTTCTCCATGAAATTGATATTCTAATTATTTTGTTCCTAATATGTACTGATGATCGTGACTGAGGATCCATTATCATTGGCAGCTCATTATACTTTTGAGAGACTCATGTCCCAGAAATGAGAAGTCGCAAAGGTAGAGGAGATCCGTTCCGAGCAGGAGGGCAGTTTACCGGGAGGGCAGTTGCTCGAGATGGCCTAGGAGGGCAGTTTAAAACCGGGGTTCGAAACTGGCCCTCAAAAGTTGGAAGTAGGTAGTTTGGAGGGTAGTTTCTCGAGGTGGTCTAGGAGGGCAGTTTAAAACCGGGGTTCGAAACTGACCTCCTAAAACAGGAGGCCAGTTGCTCGAGATGGCCTAGGAGGGCAGTTTCAACCCGGGGTTTTAAACTGACCTAAAGAGGTAGGAGGCCAGTTTGCCGGGAGGGCAGTTGCCAAGTTCCCTTCGAGTTCACACCCCCCCCTCACCCCACCAATGCGGGTATACGTCGTAACGGTGATCTTTCATCTGTTTAGGTAGTCCGCATTAGTTCACATTCATATTGAAGGTGAAACAATCAAAAACCCACGAAATATGTGGTTCCTGGAGTCCTGGCACCATGGTGGCACCACTATTAGTTCCATGGCGGTACAGAGAATAATAATTATTCTCTGTACCGCCATGGAACTAATGAATTATTCATGAAAATTGGGAGGTAAAATTGAGTTTTTCCTCAATTTCAAAGCTGGGATACAATTAGTAAGCTATAAAGGAACCTAAATAATGAAAAATCGGATATTTTGTTAATACCATACCCCACCCACCCCCCTTGCGAATTTTGATACTCTGGTGAAGTAGTGAGCAATTTGGAAGGTTGCTGAGACAAACAAATAAAGAAACAGCAAATCGGTTGGAAATTGAGGCCTGGGCAGAGTTTACAAGTTCAAATAAAGTTCGTGTAAATTTTCAAGGAAAACGCAGTAGGTAGCGAAGATAAGAGAGAAATGGCATTAGAAAGGAATACTCAGTAGTAGAGGACAAGGTGTAAGACAAGGTCATTTGGCGGATTCGAATCCCAAACGGTCACTCATTAAAGAGACCAGGTCTTTTGAATCAGTTCACCCGTTCACTCACAAGACAAACAACCAACCGGTCAGAAGTCACAAAAACGAGCGAGTCTGTGAACCTAGGGATCCAGGTAGTGACTCGAAAAAACGCTGAGTCGAAAAACCGAACGAGTCGAAATAGGTTACAATGAGTAGGTGATTTGAATGAATCGAATGAGCTAAAAGACAAAAATAAAATTTGTATGAATCAGTCTTTGAGTGTGTTTTGTCTTTTTAGTCCTCAGTTCATTCGAACGTAATTCTTCACTTGGATGATGGAAGGTTTTGCTTAGAAAACCACTTCCATCTACTCCTTTCTGTTGATACTTCCTAGTCATTTTCACACATTAATGATCCATGTACAAACATGCAACTTAGGAGTTCTTGGAACGAAATAAGCTTTTTAAAAAAGGTGAATTCGATTTTATTACGAACTGAACATGAGCGGAGCTAGGAGAGAACTGACTGATGGTCGGCAGAGCCGCTATTTATAATGTCGGGAGCGTCTGCTTAGGTCAGCAGAATGTACCGCAGGTAACTTGCATGTATATAAATATACATTATACATCCATATTGCGGGCAATTAATTTATTTTGTTGGCCTTCTGCCGTTGTTCTCGTAATTTGACCGAAAAACTCGATTGGTGGGTTGAAGAACGAATGACCGTGTTCATTTTAATATCCCGTTCAGTTCTGACAAGGTCATTTTGAAGATAAGGTCTTTATAATACGTTCACTCCTGACCGACACACCTCTACTCAGTAGCCTCATCTGCGGGAGCCTCCGAAGATATCAGACTGAAGAATCGTAAATTCTTCACATTCTATGGCTAAAAACTTCTAACGTTTTTCTACAACGCCTGCAATTCGCAAAAATTTTCACTGGGCTAATTTTTGCAAAAGGATTATCTTTATTTGAGAACAGTTTAATTTAGATTGGAAAAACATTCTTTTAGTTTGGAAAAAGAATCATTTGGTTTGGAAAAAGATTAATTTAATTTGGAAAAGGATTAATTTGGTTTGGGAAAGGATTAATTTGACTTGGAATAATGCTATATTTACCTGAACTGTTCCGTTGGTAAGTTGCATGATGACTCCGTTGGTGGAGCGGTGCCAGAAGTGGAGGTAGGGCATTCGCGAGAGATTGTCGGCTTCCTCCAATCTGTAGGCATCGCCAGCCTTCATGAGGTGTTCCGTCATGTATCGCCGGAAATAGGAGAGCAATTTAATCTTCTTTTCCAAGGCTGGAGGCGTGTGTCCACTGACGTAGTAACTTTCAGTACCATCCTTTTCTATGTAGTGGATATTTCTTTAAAAAGAAAGAGAGAGAATAAGTAAAGTTAACAGACAACTCAGGTTGAATTTTCGTCCAACTGCCACTCCTGGCGTCGTGGACGTCATCAGCTATCTCCCATAGGAAGATCAGATTTGATTCTGATGATTCCGCTCATGACTACCTCACCTGCCTCATTTGCTCAAGGCTCAATTTAAAAAAAAAACTAACCGTGATAGGTACGTTACGTTTTTTATATGATTAAAATTGAGTTTCCTTCAACCTTGTGGTTAAAAAGATGAGCTTTTAAAAAACGATTTCGGGGTTGGGTTACCTTGATTGATTCGACTATTCGTTTAACCTTGATGAACTTCATGGTTGCCATGGATACCGACGCTGAAGTTCGTTTCACATCCATGTTGCTCATGGATACTTGAAAATCAGACAGCTCCGAAGTGTATTAACACATTTTACTAGAGATGGGCACAGTTACAATGGGGTATTTCGGTGGGTCGGAAATACAGGGTTTTGACCTCAAATTTGGATTCAGCACCCTTGAAAACCTATATACTCCCACTTTTAGCCCAATGGTACTATAACATGTGGTAGAAAAATTAATTAAAGAGATCACACTTTTGAAAAAGGCGGGCCGCTATAAATGCACACACACTAGGCAAGGACTATGCCGTGGGCATGTGTGAGTAGTATTTTGTAGTATCCAAGAGGTCCTCCAAGGGTTTCTGTGCATGGATACTTTTTTCAAAGACAGTTGGCTAGCTACGTCACGATTGGCTAGCTACGTCACACCATTCAAATCTTCAACTTTCCTTAGCTTCTCTGATTTTTTAAAAACATTTTCTCGACAAACAGACCCGATTACCGTTATTCCTGAGCCATAGGAATAACCTACTAGGAAGGAGCCTACTCTTTTGAAAAAAAAAAATTTTAAAAATTGACTGAAATACCCCATTGCGTATTAGGTTTCACCGTTACTACTCTGGATGGGTAATAGGTTCCAATAACCTGTTATTTATTAATAGGTTATCTCAGGGACCTTCTCAGAAGTTCATTCTGACATACCATTCCAAGGTATCGTTTTCGTGATTTCTACTTTTCGTTCCCGACCTACTTTTGTTTGTTTATCATGTTCTATTGTTATTCCATTCCGAAGTATCATTCCATTGATCTCTAGTTTTTGTTTCCTACCTAAGTTGGGTTCTATCAAGTTATTCCCGACATATTTACGTGTTAGGGTATTTTCACTCTTTTTCGATTAAAAAACCCAAGCTATTGTTCTGGGCTCCGCACATTTTGGAGCCCTCCCTGGAACATTATTTGGTAACAGGATTATTTTGGTAATACGAGGGTCATTCAGAAAGTAAGGTTACAACACCTGAGTAAAATCGAAAAATTTTTGTATTTGAAAGAAATTCACAGGATACTTCACAAATATAGTGAACTATTTTTCAACGTAATCGCCGTCAAGATCGAGACATTTCTGTAGTCGGGGCACCAGCTTTTGTATGCCTGTGTTGTAGACCTCCGCCGCCACCTCTTTCAGCCACTTCTCCACAGCTTCCTCGACCTCCTGATCATTGGAAAATCGTTTCCCTCCCAAAAACTCCTTCAGTTTAGTGAAGAGATGGTAATCTGAAGGTGCCAAGTCGGGTGAATAGGGTGGATGGGTGATAATGTCCCATCCAAACGAAGTCAGCAGCTCCTGTGAAACACGTGCGGTGTGAGGCCTGGCGTTGTCGTGCAGGAGACTCACTCCCTTGGTCAGCCTTCCCCTTCTGCGGTTCTGGATGGCTCTTCTCAGTTTTTTTAAGGTATTGCAATAAGCTACTGCGTTAATGGTAGTCCCTTTAGGCATGAAATCCACTAGAAGGACCCCCTTACGGTCCCAGAAAACAGATGCCATGACTTTTCCGGCTGAATGGGTCGTTTTGAACTTTTTGGTGGGAGGGGAGGCAGAATGACGCCACTGAAGTGATTGTCTTTTGGTTTCTGGGGTGTAGTGACACACCCACGTCTCATCCCCTGTCACAATAGAGTCCAAAAAAGCTTCTCCCTCCTGTGCAAAACGATCCAAAAATTCACGAGCCGCAGTCACACGATTTTGACGGTGCTCCGGTGTGAGCATTCTGGGTACCCATCTCGCACACAACTTCTTGTAACCAAGTTTTTCCGAAACAATATCACCAAGGAGACTTCGAGAAATATCAGGAAATTTTTCGTGAAGGTCGTCAAGTGTCACACGGTGGTCATTTCGCACTTGTTCTTCAACTTTTTGCACAAGTTCCTCAGAAATCACTGATGGCCTCCCACTCCTTTGCTCGTCGTGAGTCTCAGTACGGCCCTCTCTAAACAACCTGACCCATTTTGTGACATGTTGTCGACTCATCACATCACCACCATAAACTTCGACGAGCTTGCGATGGATGTTAGCCGCGGTATTATTCTGCAAAGTCAAAAAACGAATGACCGCTCGGATCTCGCACGGACGGGAGTTGGCGGGAGCGCGAGATGACCTCTCCATTGGAAACTTTTACTGTAACTAAAAAAAACGGCCGAAATAAACGCGGGGCGAAGCAAACTGACCGTTACGAACTCCCCTTCACAGTAGGTGCACCAACTTTGAAAAAGAAAATTTCCCCCAACCTCAGGAGCCCTTGTAACCTTACTTTCTGGATGACCCTCGTAGGTTCCAAGCGGAATTAACAAAACCCGGTAATAGGTTATTTTTAACTGTTACATTAGATACCGCCCATCTCTACATTTTACACCTGAAAATGAGAACTTTTTGGATACACTGTCGCCAATTTTTCTCGAAAACACGCATTCCCACTTTTGCGATCTGGTTCTTTGAAATGTAATTCAAATGTCAAAAAACAACGTGATAATTTTTACTCTTCATTAACGAGAGTGATAAGTCGGTTGTGAAGTCCAGGAGTGCAGTGAGAGGTTATTTCTCAGTATAATTTTGAATAGGCAGTATTCCGTGTTCGACTTTACGATGATTATAAAAACGATTTCACATTTTCATTATTTGCTTTTCAATGTTTGTTTGCACTGTCTAGGATCGTTTCTTTTTCAAATGAAATTAAACTAGTTTGAAAATCAGTGAATTTTTCAGGTGCAATATGTGAATGAATACACATAACCAGTTTCTCAAGTTGCAAAACAGAATCTACAGAAATTGATGAGGCCACTGTATCCAAAAGGTTCTTGCTTTCTACCTATCTTATGATTTATATCCATCTGTTCTCTGATCGAATATCAGATGAACTATTTTATCTACTTAAGTAACATAGAGCTTTGGTCATTTGAGAGACGAAGGTAGTACCTACCATGTGGTTAGGACAGCTTTTGAGGCAATCTTCGTTTCCAGCTGAATTTTGTGAACACGATAGGTGTTTAAATACTAGATTGTTTCCGTGCCCAAGCGATACCTTATTATTTACTGTGAATAATAAATAAGAGGGCTAATTGATTGGTGTTGATAACATATAAAATTGGGGATACAAGGCGAAATCCTAACACAATCCACGAGCCGCCATTAATTTCCTCAATTCCGAGCAGATTATCATCATCCAACCCCAGACCTCTGTAGCGTTACGTAACCTTGTGGTTAAATTTTTTTGAACCAGCCCTTACAGGGACCACCATGGATACTGGTAGAACACTTTTCAAAAAGTCCATTCATGCAGCATGAATTAATGAGCAAATTTTCAAAGAAATCATTCAGTTGAAGGTGTGGTTAAGAAAAGGACCAATGGTTTTGCAATTTGTTGTAAAAAGGTTTTTTCACGATTTTTTTTTTAAACATAGGATGTCTGGAAAAAGAGGGATCGTTTCAGAATGTTCCAAAACGGATTTCAATTTTGTGTGAAAATTTTTCGAAAAAGTCGATTCTAAAAATTTTGAGGCCATTGCAATAGCTTCATTTTCCTTGAAAATTCGCTAAAAAGAATCCTAGTGCGACTTGAGATGAACATAGAAAAATAAAACGTGATGTTGGGTACCTTTGATTGGGCAGCAACACAAGCTTAGTGTTGTCGTTGAACATCACACCCACACCGTCATCACACAGCTGGTAGCCAAATCCGTATTTGTCCGAGTAGTCCACCCATTTACTCACCCACACAACGGGCTGAGCGTTCGGGTCGGACATTTCCTCTGAAATTGCAGTAATCGTCGTGACAATCGAAATGAATCGTCTCAATTTGTTTATATTTTGATTTCAACAGGGAATTAGTTGGACTCTTACCGGCGTAATCCAGTGATAACACTTTGGGATTCGTCTTCAAGACTTCGTGCAGCTGTGATTGGAGTTGCAGCAGGTAGTTGTGGCACTGCTGGGCAGTGACAGAGGGAAGCTGAGGCCCGCTCGATGCAGCTGCTATACTTGATCGGGGGTCCTTCTGGCCTAAACTCCGAATATCTGGAAATATCGTTCAATTAGTTACAAGTGAGGATTCATACGTGAAGAAAGACCAAACACACCTAGATAGGGTGTCCCACATTAAGGTCTGCAAAACTTCTGGAGTCTCAAAAACCCGAGTTATTCCACTAAAGATGTTGGTTTATTATTTACAACATTGAAAAATGTGAACCCCCTCTTAGAATTCAAAGTACTGAAGTTTTGCGGTCCTTAACGTGGTTAAGTACAAATCATAGAAGTTGTCCTCACTATCCAGCTCGGCGAAAGGTTTACGACCAAAGTTAGGCTTCATAACGGATTCATCGAAACGAGGAGCAGTTGTCAAAATCGATGGAGGTAGATCTCTTGGACAATAACCTGGAACAAGACAGAACGAATGACAAGTAGGACTACAGCGGGAGGGTAGAGATCAAAATAACAAAGGAGTTACAAACCGGCGCACAGTGGGGCCAAATGGCCAAAAAGCGGAAAAAAGTCATTATCTTTTGAACGAAATACTGTATCGTCTTGGGAATGGTTTCATTCGATTCCGAATACGAAAATACATTGGAAAAATATGTTTTCTGACGTTTAAATTTATTATTTTAGTACCTACTAAATCTTAAATTTTGAAAAAAAAAAAAAATGTTACTCAAAGTGGAAAAGCGTGTGAAAAAAAAAACAGAAAAGCGGTTTTACAGGCGATGGGTGTGTGTAATTTTTTTTTCCTTCGTTTCAGAGGTTATAGGATACGATAAAGATGATTGAATTGAGGTTTCTACATGTATGTAAATATATATATGTAAATATATATGTGTAAATATATATTTATATTTAATTTTGAGTGATGATAACCTCTGAAAATTGGATGGTAAGCGATCAAATTTTGGAACGAATCCAAATTAAACGTTTGCTAAATCCGAATAAGAGATTTCCAACGATGACATGTTCTCGGTATGTCACGACAGTACGAACTGACCCCACTACCGCGAATGACAATCCGAAGAACCTGGTTTGTTCACTCTTAGCAGAAATATTTTACGAAAACGTCGCTATTTACATCATTCTGTTTTCCAATAAAAAATAAAACAAATAATGTCTGCCAAATGGGTGTGGCACATAGCTTCCCAGTATCCATAACCCGATTGTATAGATGATCCGACCATTGTAGCCTTAACTTGACTCCGTAACTCTGTGATTGTAGCAAACAGCCCGCATAGGGGACATTCTACATGTCAACATTCACAATCCCTGAAAATTTTATCGATTTCGAGAGGAAAATGTAGAAGTTACAGCCTTTAGAAGGGTTTTACTCTGAAGCTGCGATGACGGCGGAGACGGCGTTCTTGGTGTACCTTTAATCAAATTTTAACCCACTACATCTAAATTCGGTGAAATACGGCTATGAAATTTTTACAGCTTCTTGATAATGGTCAGATTTTCAAGAAAAAAAAATGAGCCAAACCGAAGGAAGGCGAAGCTCGGTTTTTCCACTCCTCTAAAGTTGTATTTCGCTATAAAAACCCAAATCTGGAGCTGTTGTTCAAGCTAAAATGTTATGAAAAAATAATTTATATTTTTTAGAGATACTACATATATATATATATCCAACATTATATAATTTTATTTAAATTTTTTGAAACACAGAACGTGTTAGGATATTTTCAAATTCCACTCTCAAAGTGCTTAAAATCTCGAAATATCAGGTTTGAGCCCCCATTTAGCAGTTAAAACAATTTTTAAACATTGAAGGTCCTTCACACCCTGATTCTACAAGTAATAGACTTTGAGAAAACCGCATTACATTTCTTTTTTAGTCACTATGCAAAAATGGAGTTTTTTCCACTCCGGCGGCGCAGCGTCAAGATGGGTATTTCAGGTCAAGAAACACCCATCTTCACTTCGTCTAACAGGAAATGCCATGTTCCTTCTCTCAAAACAACTAATTCTATCCTTTTTTCTGAAGTTTAAAAACGACATTAAACACTTACTCAAGTTTATTGGCATTGCCCTTATAGAATTCTGTTCAATATAAAAGTTATAGTCAATCAAACAAGACCATTATTAAGTTTTTATACGTGTTTTGTACCTATTTTTTAGTAGATACGGGAGTACCTGCATGCTTAATATAAAAACTATTCCAATAACATCTTGTTGGCGGTTTGTGTGCCAGGTGTAAGAAAATGGAGAATATTATAATTACTGAATTTATAGAACTTTGAGGAGGATTATTATTTGTCTGAATACGATGGACTAAAGAATGAACTCATACTTTCTATTATATCTTGAATGTGTTTATTCAGGAGCGCTCAGAAGTTTGAGCTTTTCACTAGGTGCAGAAATTGATTTTTAATCATACATGAAGTAGGTAGGTAATTGCATGGGTGGAGATTAAGATAAACAAGATCTCTGGCTGGCGATATCTAAGCGTAAGATATCTAACATGTCCTGACGTGGTGAGGGCGAAGTGCCACGGAGTTACAGGACATAGGAATATCTACAGGAGTACTCCGTGGCGTCACCACTCTCGTCCTGCTCGGCACTTACCTGACTTGGTTGTCTTTCCAAAGACTAACTTCTCTATAACTACCCTCTAACCTTAGGAGCAGCGTCGAGTAGCAGGGACTATTATTTATTGCTTTAATTTATTCAGTTTTGTTTCTGATGTACCCCTTCACACTTGCAATAGTCAACATGGGGGTTAAATATATTATTACGTCACAAAACATCTGATGCCAGGAGAGGATTGGGAGAAAAGAAATGAGATGGATGCTCTACATGTTCTAAAATGCACATGCGAACACACCAGGAGTGAACCTCGCAACTGGCAAGTTTGGTGTGATCTCATCACGTCCATTACCAATAACCCCTTCACCTCACAGATGTGATGGAGTCAGCACTGCACAAGTCTGCATGGATATTCAAGAGCAAATTATAGTATCGATGGTACCTTCTTTTTTCACGAAAGGTCACCTCATTTCTTCAATAGAGAATTTTTGCAGCCAAAGAGTGATGGGCCCCATCAGGAGGAAACTAGCACGTAGAGGTGTGTCGGTACAGCTGTACCGGGACTGTGGAACCGAGTATCAAGTTGGAACGGTTCCATGCAGTGACAAAAACTCGACCCTTACCAGTCCAGCTCCAAGGACCGATAAGATATCTTGAAATGGCTCTGGACTGGGAAGGGTTTTGGACCAGTAAGCATGGATCTTGTTCTCAGTTCGGTTCCATAGGTTGTGGTGAGTAATAACTCTCACTGAATCAGCTACTTTGTGAAGCGATAGACAATCCATGCAACTGTGATTATGTGATTCCAGAATTGTTTTATGAGCTTTTGATATCATGCCAGAACAAGTAAATGATTATTAAAAACTAATCTAGAGTCTCATTTGCCAAACACCTTAAACGCAAAGCTAGGAGCGCAAAATATGCCATGAATAATGTTTGAGGAGAAGCTGTTGCAAACCACGATGGGAAACTTGAAGTGCTTAATGCCATCATGAGGGTAATTTTGGGATATAGTGCACAGCTATCGGGTTACCTGGAGTGTGCATGTGTTGAGCCTGTGCAGTTGTTATTCTTGCAGAAACTCTTTTACCTGCCAATTATTTAGTTAGTATTTTGGTGGGGTTGATGATGGCTGGGAGGGAATATACAGGGTGTCCCAGAAGTTATGGTCCACCCTCCGGCATTTCCGTATTTAATTACGTAAAAAAATGGGTCCAACGCCATTTTTCATATTTTTTGTAAAGAATTCAGGAAAAATACTTTCGCGCAAAAAAATTGCGCGCAAGTGCGCGCAATTGACACTAACTTTGTTTTTTCAAATGGGAACCCCAATTTTTATTGCAGATTCAGATTCTACGTCAAATTTCATGAGAAATTCATACCCGAACCGACTTTTTTCATTGCGCGCAACTGGTACTTTTCGCGTGCAAAGTGACCAGGGTGCGCAAAAGTGCATTTTTTTAAACCCCAAGTGTGGCACATGTTTTGTCATTATTTTTTGACGCTGAATCACGTGGTGAGGTCCTTTCTTCGATTTCATCGTTTTTTTTCTCCAAATTTAGAAGGAAAATTTATGTTTTTGGGCTTTATTTTCCCTCCCCCTCCCGCAACACGGGCAGAGGACTGGCTATGGCGGGATTAAAAGACGAAAGAAGAATGATAAGACATTCATTTTTATTATTTCTTTTTTAAGCTTTTGTAACTTTTAATTTTTTTTAAAGGTTTTTAGATGAGAAGCTTTTTTATTTTTGTTCACATTAAAGTAGGTAAGTACCTACTTAACCAACATTCCAACATTTTCCTACTTTTCGAACATTTTTTAAAAATTTTGAAGTGAGGAATTTATTTTTAATCCCTCCATAGCCGCTCCCAGCCCGTGTTGCGGAAGGGGGAGGGAAATTAAAGCCCAAAAACATATTTTTCCTTCTAAATTTGGAAAAATAACGATGAAATCGAAGAAAGGACCTCTCCTCGTGTTTCAGCGTCAAAAAATAATGATAAAACATGTGCCACACTTGGGGTTTAAAAAATGCACTTTTGCGCACCCTGGTCACTTTGCACGCGAAAAGTACCAGTTGCGCGCAATGAAAAAAGTCGGTTCGGGTATGAATTTCTCATGAAATTTGACGTAGAATCTGAATCTGCAATAAAAAATGGGGGTTCCCATTTGAAAAAACAAAGTTAGTGTCAATTGCGCGCACTTGCGCGCAATTTTTTTGCGCGAAAGTATTTTTCCTGAATTCTTTACAAAAAAATATGAAAAATGGCGTTGGACCCATTTTTTTACGTAATTAAATACGGAAATGCCGGAGGGTGGACCATAACTTCTGGGACACCCGGTATTGGGCCAATCATTATGGGAACCTGATGACAAAATATGGTCTTCCCAAGCCCACTGTACAAGATATCGTGAGGAAAAAATTTCGGGTATTGTGCTGAAAGCCAACCAGCCGGGAAGAGACATGCTCTACAGGGAGCTTGATCCAGGTGTCAAGTGAGCCAGCTTCTCCCAACAGATCGAAGGCGTGGGACTTTGTTGCGAATTGCTCAACCTCAATGCTAGGCCATATAATTCCAGCCCTAGGGTTGAGAGCTCCTTGTGCAATCTCCGGATGCGTGAGGATGTTTTTCATTTTTTTATGCGCGAGTCCTATTCTGCGTGAATTTAGGTGGCCATCTTGGGCAGTAGCACCCTGTCCTGTGATGAGGCTATTGCACTACTTAATGGATAAATTGGGTGGCCATACGTAATCAATTTCTGTAAATGTGCGTGGAAATATCGAAGGTTTCTGGAACTATATATGCCAAATAAACGTATTTCTTCTTCTAAACAAAACCCGAATCCTACTTGAAGGATAGAAAAAATCAAGAACGTATAAATGTTAAGAAAATAATGGATGAAATTAATGCCAAGATAAGTACCAATAGTCATAAAGTCGGAGCGGAGGAGCTGCTTGACCGAAGGGCGTTGAAGTGGATCAGGCATCAGCATACTGTGCACCATTGCAGCGGCATTTTCACTGATGTGAGACGGTATACTAAATTCGCATTTCTTAATCCTGTTGTAAGTTTCTCGCAATGATGAAGTTTCGAATGGCGGTCTTCCAACTAGCAAAGTGTACCTGGAAGAGAGACAACATTATATGAAAATTAACTAGAGTTTCTATGAAAAAGAATTGGCTGCACTGCATGTGCATATTATGCACCAGTGGACTCAACTACAACTACACTAGACGCTACACTAGCCATGGTGTAGCATCTTATAAATTATCGTAGATTATGTTCGACAAATAGAGAAGAAATCAAGCGAAATAGTAGCAATACCAAGCAATGAAATAACCGTAATATAAGACAACTTGAGCCCTCCCTGTTGGTCCAAAAAATTGTTCTGCACAATCAAAGTGGGAGCAATGCTCCCACGTAGTAACTAAGAGGCTTGCCAGAGCATCCTGTAAAGAACAACAAGCGCCTCCTAGTGGCAGCTTAGTGAACCGTTATCTTTTTCAGCTTCCGCTTCACCAAGTATGGTACTATCGTTTTTGTCTCAGGTCACTTGAAAGCATATTTTTTCAGGAGGATAGAAGTTAATGCTCTTTACAAAGATTTGAAGCATTTCAGTGATTTTAGGGTGCCACTTCAGTGAGGTTGAACGGAAAACAGAGAAAACCCTTTGAAGTAAAAGAAAAAATAAGCTTACTACAAAAAATTATAGGAACGGCAAAACACAGTACTTCTAATACTGTAGTGAACCTAATGAGGAATTTCACCATGTCGGAATTTCCTATTTTTTACCCCAAAATCGGATTCAGCACCTCGAAAAACCTCCTAAGGCAAACTTTCAGCCCGAACTTCCTAATTTACGAATAAACAAAACAGTGTAGAAAATACGAATGTTTAAAAAAACCGGGAAAATGACGTCATCCTGGAATAGTTCATTTATGGCCGCTTGAAGCGCTGAGATCGAGAAATCCATAGTCCCCAGATGCAAAATTTCACGAAACAGTAAAGATTGAAATCGAAAAACTGAAGAAAAAAAAAAGAAAAAGCAAGATGGGGAAAATTAGGTTTCCCCTGTTTTTGTTTGATAACTTTTCTCTTAGAAAACACGATTTTGTCGTCCCAATGGGCAACACTGGGAGGAGATGGCGATCCGAACAGCCCAATCAGCGAGCGTTCCCGCTTCACGTCCGTTTTCCCGGTTAGTTCTCCCAAAAATAACAGGAGACTTATTTTCCGAAATCAGTCCGATTTTCATCTATCCCACACCACTAACTATTCAGGGAAAATGCAAACAGAATTCGGTGAAATTCCTCATTACAAGATGAGCTACCTAATATACTATTACTTGACGAGGTAGACTGTGGCACCCTCCTTACGGAGATCACCTATTGGTTGTGACATCATATTGAAATTATCCATCCTTACCACACCACAACTATTGATAAAATTAAAAGTTCACCAATTCCTCAACTATTCACCAAGAACTCAACTATTTTACATTTAGGCCCGGCGCAAATAGAAACGCAGGTTGGTGAGGTGACGCAGTGTGATTCACGGCGAGTAGTCTGTGAAACATAGAAATCAATGGGGCAGCGCAAATAGGACCGTGAAGTGACGTGAATCTCACTCACATCACTGCGCCCTGCGTCCCGCAGTCGACCTGCCGCAGAATTTCCTTAGTGACTGACGTGACTTTGATCAATCTTCGTATCAATAGTGCTTACATCTCCGGAAAATGGACGAGAAATTGATTGAAGCTGTGCGAGGAAGAAGGATTCTCTATGATACTTCTCATGGCGATTACATGAGGAGTAAGCTCAAAAATGAGCAGTGGAAGGACATCGCAAAGGAAGCCGGGTTTTCTTCTGTCCCAATCGATGCTGCGTTGCTTCCTGATGTCTCGATCTCGTTTTTATTAATTCGTGCACTTCACTGAACTGCTCCCGAGTCAGACGGAAGTAGTTGCTGAATTTAGCGTCATTTAATTCTCTCGTTAGGGCGAATTCTCCATGGGACGACCGTTTCCTTATATATAAGCTCGTAGGTGACTTGCTTTTTGAAAGCGCCATCAACAAAATTTCGTCATCAGCATCATCTGAGTCACTTTCCGAGCTTATGGAGCAATAGCAATCATGGAGCAATAGCAATTTTCGGGCAGCTTCGCCATTCATTTCTGAGGATTTGTTTTTAGTGAAGAGCACGAGAATGAAAGCACTACTGAAGTGAGAATGAAAACCTGCGTTCTTATTTGCGTTCGACAACTGCGCGCAGTTTTTTCCTGCGCTGCGTCACTCTGCGTCACCTCACCAACCTGCGTTTCTATTTGCGCCTAGCCTTAGATTCCAAACAACTATCCCAAAATCGCTTGGTAACTTTAATTTAATTTAATTAATATAAATTTTTAATTTAATTTAATTTTAATTTTATTTGTCGTGACAATATTCTGCAGTGACAATGGTCAATAGATTACATAATGATATATATTATATATCATTATCATTGAGGTAAAATAAAAAAGGTAAAATTAACGGAGTGTGAGAGGAAACCTCCCGCATGCCGGCCAGGCGCCACCCGACCGGCCCCGGGCCCCACCCACCATGGCGGCGTCCCAGGACCAACAGCCAAGAAGGGAAAGAGTACACAGTTATATATTCACAACAATATTCATTGCTGTGTTCTACGCTCGCGCTTCTTCCATGAAATATTTAACTCTCCCAATATCTGCGTTCATCAATCTGTCCCGATACAAGTAGTACACTCGAGGCGAAACAGACAGCGAAAATCACAGAAAGAGTATGCAAAGGAGAAGCGCTCTTGGGCCTAGAGATAACGAGGTACTAATGTAAAAGTTACCAGTAAGAGTTCACACAGCTGGCAGTAGGAAGCGCTAATTGTTCTTTATAGGAAGCCCCGGCGAGACTCTCCTAGGGTACTCCCTAAACTCCTTCAGAAGTCTCAAAATACAAGTTTTGGGACTCCTCTCGTGGGATTGATTCACAAGCCACTTTATTCTTGACTGATTCATAATACTTAGACCAAGTTGATGAGCGCCTTTTACGCGTATTGATCAGCTGGGAAAGCGCTAACTTTTCTGTGATCAACCTAAAGCACTGAAATCAGTTTACAGGCTCCTGAAGGGCAATGGGCGTGGAGTGAGTCACGTCCAAGTTCACCTTGATATCTTGGTGGGTTACCAACAACTAAACATACAGATTCGTTAATTAATTAATACCCCCCCCCCCCCCGCCACAGGAGAAATCACTCACACATTATGAAAGTTGAAAATTGGGATCAAGAAGAGATTCACTCACAAAATACACCCGATTGACCAAACGTCAACTTCGAAGCTGTGGCCTTTTTTCGTCAATATTTCAGGTGCTATGTAGTTAGGTGTACCGCAAACAGTCCTGGACACAAAAAGAAAGAGTGTTAACAACAATTCGAGTAAGTAGAACATCCATAGAGCATGCTGAGACCTTTCTAAGAGGTGCAGGAAGTGCAATATTAAAAACGCTGCAAATAATTACACAATGGTTTATTATTTTTCTATATAGATCACCCGTCTACAAAGCCACCAACCATCCAACATGAAGAAAAAAATCGATCGCATTTCGGTCAGCTTTAATTTGAACGGAGATTAGGCCTCTTTTGCGATTCACACTCGTGTTTCTGATTTATCGTACGTCCAACCCTTAAATTCACGTAGGGAGCGAACTGTTTGTCCTACAGGGCTCCGCGTGGTCCCAAAAAAATTCTAAAAATTCTATACTATGGAAAAACAATACCTTCATATCAAAATTTCTTGAGTTAGGGCATTTTCAAAATTTCAAAATTCATTTTTTCACCCTTAGAAGTGACCAACATAAACCAAAATCTTCGGGGCACAACTAGACACCAAATGGAGCCAACGTTACCAAATCTCATCAAAATCGGTCAATGCTAAGTGGGGCAAGTGCCGCGTACGGCGGACGGACGGCCAAATTTTTATTTGATTTTTGGATTCTACGTACCTTGAAACGTAAACCAACAAATTTTGAGGGGGTGTTGAAAAATTATTTCCTTGGTCGATTCCAAAGGTTCATCATTGAAAATAATAAACCAAAACGAATTGTACTCCAATCAACAAGTGTGCAATTTGATTTGTACGTGCGGAGTGAAAAAAAACGGAGTTGAGCATAACGTTGTCTATTTCTACGAAAATAATGAGTTACAAGTTATTACATACATAACAAGAGTTATTATATATAACAAGTTAGTTAGTTGTATGAGTGATAACTTGTAGCTCATTATTTTCGTGGAAATGGACAACGTTCTTCTAAACTCCGTTTTTTTTTTATTCGTCCAACAAAACTCCCTTCGGACAAATATGAGGAAATTCTACGCCCTGTCCGTTACAACCTATTCTACGTACAACTTTCGTTACTTCAAAACTTGAGTTATGATCGGATTCACTCAGGTGACCTGCAAGAACAGAATCACCTTTGTTATCCCTGAAATCCTTTTCATATTTCCCTAAATTTCCCACCAGTTTGACGACAATAATCACCACAAGAACATTTTTTCAGCTTATAAACCCCATTTTTATCCTGAACGCTAATTTTATCTTTCAAAGAATCCAACGAAGCTTAAAGATTATTTTAAATCATTCTATAATAAGCTTATCAATTTTTTCTCTTTCAACACAACTTACTTTTTTCGCTGGCCGCTATACTCAATTTTGGCTGCTAAGCCAAAATCGCCGATCTTTACTTCTAGGTGATCGTTTAAAAATAAATTTCCAAGCTTCAAATCCCGATGGATGATTTTGAGATCGTGGAGGTAGGAGACTCCTTCTAGTAGCTGTTTCATGAAGTAACGAACTTCTGGCTCGGTCAACGCCTTACGACGCCTGCAAGAAGAAATTATGACACAATGATAACACTTTAAAACATCTGTTTCAAGGTTTCACATCTGTAAAGACTGCTTGAGGAATTTTCCAATTTTAGTTATAATGTTTGCGAAGTTTTAGTGAAATACAGTAAAATTGGTAACGCGACAGCAGACTGCCGGTACTTGCAGCGGAGAAAAAACGAACTGGCAAAGATGCCTTGAAGGCACATCCACCAACTCCCACTTTCCTTCCGATTAAAATTCACCATGTTCACTATAATCAGGGGCGTTGGGTGACCTCTGAAAGTGGTGGGGCACCAAACCAGAAAATACATGAACTTGACCCTAGGATCACACATACCTACATACTTTTGCGACAAACAGAGGACCCAGTGGGGAAACATCACATCTCAACTTCATTCCAGTTAATGATGAAAAAAAAAAAAAAAAAAAATCATTTCTGGGACTTGAAAAGATAAAAATGTTAATTTGTTACTAAAACATTAAATATTCAATTTTTTTCAAAACGAAAAGCACATAATTTCTTAATCATAAAGACGAGATCATACAAAAAAGTGTCTTAACAAATTCTACATATTAGTCGAAATGTCTATAAGGCTTTTCGAGGGTCATATTCCCTTTGATGACTTTTAATTGTCTTTTGCAACGCCTACGTAGCATTTATATATGAAAAGTTGTGGAACTGAAGAGCACCAGGCTGCCTATTGTATTTCCCCATACCGAAATGTTGAACAGAAACGAAAAAATACGATAAGTAGGTAGGTAAGTCTAATCAGTGGACAACTCCATCAGATCGTATTACAACAAACACCAAGACGACTTGAAATGCAGGGAAAATGGAATGGAAAACCGAAAATGATAAGAGGACCAGGAATGTAAACTGTCATTGTTTCAAGACACTTTAGGGAACACAGTAAAGAGCTCCAGAGAGACTAGTCATTTCGGAGAAAAAACCTTGAAGATAACAACTTCAACAATATTTTAAAACTTCGTTTCAACTTACAATAGTTTTAACTTACTTTCATACCTATGTGATAAAATCTATGTGTAGCAAACCCCATCCACAACAATGATAACACTCCAAAAATCATAATTTTGCTGTCAATCAGCAAAATTGTATCATGTCAAGATGTAACCACCCTCCTGTTTATCAGATAAACTTTATCTCTTGTCGGTTGTTTCCAGTAGGTACTGTTTTATGTACTGTGTAAACACACTAAACACCTAATCGTGCAGTCTAGGCAACATACTGTGAAAATCTGTAAAAGTGGGGAGTATCCATTCAATTTTTAACCCATCTGTAACTGATATCAGAAGTACTCCATGCGTTTACATCCTATGATGAGTCCATTGTTATACAATGAACTTTCATGGCAACCTGAACAGAGTATCCATCCATCTAGTTGAATCAAAACAAGTCATCATCAGAAAGAATAAAAAATCGAGTTTGTCTTCCAGGGCAGGGGCCGAGAAAGGGAGGGGATAAACTAAAATAACACTACTGCGCATGTGCGGACAGGGAAAAACTAAAAATAAACAACACGTTGGCATGACGACACTGGGGTCTAGTAGGGTCTAGCCCCAGATCTTGGGAATTCGGGAGTGGAGAATCGATTGTTTGATACAAATCTATTGTTGGATACCTATCGATTCCATCTTACATCTTCTCTCTCGTAGCAGGCCATGGAGACAGCCTTGGGCATGGACCTAGTAGTAGGCATGGAAGCTAGCTCCATGGCCTCGGGTTTTACCATGGAAATTTGACATAATAACTGCATGTCAGTGTAGAATTATTTTTTACTTGTAAAAGCTCCATGCTTCCATGGATCATGAGTGAGTTTTGAGGAAAAAACTTTCTGCTAGGGATTTTTTTCTACTTTGTGGAGAACACTTTTTGAAGGGAGTTTTTCCAACTTTGGGGTAAAAAATCTAGGTTACAGTGAGAGAAATTTTGCCGGGGCTAGACCCAAAGTGGCCTTATGGACGCCACGCCCCTGACTATAATATATAAAATATTGAAATTCACCGATTGAAATTGAACCCCCGAATCGGCAAACCTAAATAGTGGATTTATAACACTCACAGCAATTAGCCATGGAATATTTCAATCAATACCTAGGTACATCTCTAGAGTGAAGTAACGATTAAAACTCGGAAGCAATAACGTAGCCTATTTAAATTTCTGAATTGCCGTGAGATTTGAGGGTGGATGGATACTTCAGGTCTTGCCATGTGGGAAGTTAATTAGTATCCAAGTTTCCCTGCTTTCAAGGTCTCAAAACAACTCCTGGATTGTTTGCCATGGCTGATGGTGTGGTAGTGGGGGTATGACAATACAAGACACCGCACTGACCCTGCTCTGAATCAGCCCCTCGAAGAAATTCATTGCCTTGAACCAGGTCCCACACTAGTTCGCTTATCATCCGCAATCGATCGTAGTTACCAACCTCTGAAACTCTGGAGTGTAACACTCCAGTTGTGGGCTGGTATGCTGCTGTGGGCTAGGCAAATATCTATTCCAGTCATCTATTTCGCCTAACTTCCTTTTCGGTAATAATAAAATAGTCCCTAAACGGTGTAAAAGTTTTCCAAAATCAGCTATTATATTACTTGCAAAAGTGGAGAATCTCGACAAAAATTAATTAATTCATTTTGCATATTTTTAGTAAAACAAACAGTGTTTGCTATGTTTGCCTGGAGGAGGCACCACTTATTTTTCTGTCTTCGATTTTTCATGACATCGATGTTTTTGTTTACAAAGATGGTGGGTTTTTTAAAAATCGATGTTTTTGGTCAATGTTGCAGTGTCAAGCTAGTGTCAAGCTTGGTTCACATAGGTGCGTAATGTCTGTAATGCGTACGGATGCTATTGGCTGGAGCCAATGGGGAATTTGCCTCAATTTTAGATTCTGAAATTTCAAGTCAAATTCTATAATAGGGCCGTAGAATAACGTTCAACACCAGGAAAAGAAATTGCCATAGAAGAAAATGCCTAACAAGGCAGGCGGGGTTTTTTGCCTCTGTCAAAAAACACCGCGAAAATCGAGGGATATCGTTCACATCACACGAAAAAAAAAAAAAAAGAAAAGAGAAGTGACTGGATTCACATGCTGTGCGCTCCCAGATAGTACCACAGAACGACAACAGGTAGAGTTCTAAGCGCGACCACACAAAACGATCCAGTCAAATGACCACTCAAATGATGTGATTCAAATAACGAAACTAACTTAATATAGAAACTAAATAAGAGAGGATGAAGACTAATAATGCTTGATAAACTAATATGTAGAATCGGACTGTAAAAAGAGTGAGTAAAATTGATTCTTTTGGTCACTTGCACGTCCAGGTTTTTTCTCTTCCCCAGTCATGCGCTTCTGTGTTCGATCACTTAAGCTACAGTTTCATTTGCGCTTCCAGAGGTAGCGCTACCTCAGAGGGCCACAGCTCCTCCTATGAAGTCGGATTGGTTAGAAAATCCGGTACGTTGCAACCCATTCCCATTCCCGCATGAACAAATTGCCGCTTCTTTTAAAATTTCCACCTCCCTTAAAATCTCTAAATTTTTTGGATGCTTTTTCGAGCAGCACACTATGGTTCTCTTCCATATCTTCCATATCTTTTGGAAAAAAATGTGAGGCAAATTCCCCATTGAGGGGGCGGGACTGATCTTCGCAGATGTCGACTTTTGGAGCAGAGTAGATCGTTTTGAAAAATTGCATATTTTACGCATTACGGATGAACTTCGACAAACTTCGTAACCAACCCTCGACATTTGTTCACAGCAAGTTTATTGACTCGGTCTCGTTTATTGACAAAACAACCAGAATCATTGTTTTGGTTTGGATACAATTCTGCGCAGAACGCTACTGTGTGTTTCTGTGTAATCGTGTAATCATTCAGCCATGTGAATGCTCTCTTCTGACTTAAGCTGGGGTCACATAGGTGCGTAATGTCCACAATGCGTAATTGGATGCTATTGGCTGGAGCCAATGGGGTATTTCGGTGAGTCGGAAATTCAGGTTTTTGACTTCAAATTTGGATTCAGCACCCTTGAAAACCTATATACTCCAACTTTCAGCCCAATGATACTATTACATGTGGTAGAAAAATTAATTAAAGAGATCACACGTTTGAAAAAGGCGGGCCGCTATAAATGCACACACACTAGGCAAGGACTACGCCGCGGACTACGCTGCGCGCCTGTGTGAGTGGTGTTTTGTAGTATCCACGAGGTCCTCCAAGGGTTTCTGTGCATGGATACTTTTTTCAAAGACAGTTGGCTAGCTACGTCACGATTGGCTAGCTACGTCACACCATTCAAATCTTCAACTTTCCTTAGCTTCTCTGATTTTTTAGAAACATTTTCTCGACGAACAGACCAGATTTCCGTTATTCCTGAGCCATACTCTTTTGAAAAAAAATTTAAAAAAATTGACTGAAATACCCCATCGAGGGTGCGGGACTGATCTTTGCGGATGTCAGCTTTTGGAGCAGAGTACGTCGTTTTGAAAAACCTGGATATTTTACGAATTACGGATGAACTTCGACAAACTTCGATAAACTTGGAACCAACTCTCGTCATTTGTTCACAGAAAGTTTATTGACTCGGTCTCGTTTATTGACAAAACAACCAGAATCATTGTTTTGGTTTGGAAACAATTCGCGCAGAACGTACTGCGCGTTTCTACGTAATCACGTAATCATTCAGCCATGTGAACGCTCTTTTCTGCATTATGGAACCCCCCCCACTTCTCTTTTTGCGCATAACGTATTATGGACTTTATGCAGCTATGTGAACCCAGCTTTAGTGTCCATACCTTTACAAGTTGAGAATTAGCATAAAACGCATGTCCTCTGACATTTGGCCTGCTCCCCTCAATTTAGAAAAGAGACGCCACGACCTTCCCTACTAAATTTAGGTGAACTATGGCATGAACTTAATTCATGTCAACTCAAACGTTCCAGAATAGGAGAGCAAAGTTGTTTCGAGGAAATTCTTTAACTCCCTGGAGTCAGAAGAGGATTGAATACTCCAAGAGCTAAGTGTAATTCAGTGCATAAGACCTGGACGATGGAAACTACATGTGACAGATTACAAACAAATTTATGAGAGATGAACTAACTTGTGAAGCTCCATCATCGATCTTCTGCGGCAGAGTTCAAGCAGGACGTAGACGTTGTGGGTGTCTTCGAAATATGTATAGAATTTGACGATGTTCCGGTGCTCGAGCGAACGGTGAATGTGAATCTCTTGAGCCATTTTTTCTTTCTGGTTTTCTTTCATGAGGAGAGTCTTGGAGACGATCTTACCAGCGTAGATAACCCCTGATCCCACCTTCTCAAGCTCATAGCATTTAGCAAAGCCGCCCTAGATAGAAAAACAAACAAATTAACCGGATCTCCATTTTTCAAATGTTTAACACATTTTCAATTACACACAGTTAGATTCCCCTGTGTTAGAGTTCTGAACTTTCATAAATATGACACATGAAGGCTACTAATTCCTTGGTTCATATTGTACTAAGGTTTGTTTACGCATGTTTAAGATAGAATGAAACTTGGGTTCCCAAGACGAGTCGAGAGTGCTTGTAACATTGATCTATCCAGTGATTTGCATTTTGGAAATTGTTACGCTCAGTTGTCAATATTTAAACTAGGTACTGAATTACCGATATACCTAAATAATAAAAATTCGATCCTTGCCCTTAGAGTAGGCCAAGAATACGAAGGATCGAATTTTGGTTTATCATTAGAGAGTTTTTGGTGCCAAAATCTCACGGGCCCCGTCAGGAGGAGACTAGCGCGAGCAACAGAGGATGCTACCCAGTTGAAGGAGGAAAGACGTTAACTTTGGACAGGGAGGGGGGGGGGAATGGAGGCGCTCGTCACGGTGGGCCTCGAGGAATGGGTGAAGGCCGGGTCACACTTGTCATACAAGCTTCAGATCCGACTCCGATCAGAGAATCGGAGGGGAGTCGGAAGAGGGAATGTCTTTGGACTCTAGACGGCGTAGTTCACACCTCTCCCACCCGTGACCGATCCCACTCCGATTGTTCTCCGATTTTTGTTCCGATCCGACTCAGAGTTCGTCAACCATTCCCTATCCGATTTGCGGGAAGAGCATCGGAAGGAAGGTAGGTATTTTTTTAGTTCGTTTTTGTCCGCCGTCGTTGTGTTTCTCGTGTGTTTGTTTTGTAAATGGTCTTTATAATCTTTTATTATATTTTTTTTTAGTACTCCTACAATGTTTCCCGTCAACCCGGAAGAACTTATTGAAGTAGTGAGGCTGTATCCATTCATGCAACATGGTTATGGTTATTTATGCCTTATTTTATGGTTATTTTATGCCTCTCGAATGTTGTTCCTTTGAAAATCAATACCACTAGTACCTTTGAAAATCAATTTCATAACCATTTAATATTTGTCACGATTTTTCAATGAAACGCTCTAAAACAAGACAAATAAATATTTTTCCCCAGACTATTCCTTCCTTAGTTATCTAAAACGACAAAAAAAAAAAAAAAAATTCAGACGTTCCCCATTTTTTTTTTTCGCATTTGAGCACTTCCTTGCACACGTAGAGCGCTGTCCAATGAACTTCGCTTTTCGTTTGCAATTCTTAATTTGTTGGCGTTTGAATTAATATGAATTAATTAATATTAAATCTTAGGAGAGTTATCGTCTGCAATGACACACACTTAAATATGTATTTATGTACATATACTATACATTTGACAACTGCCGGGAGGCGACTGACGAGTGGTGAGGGGAACAAATCGGACGCGTGTCGGACAGGTGTGCCCACCCCTTTCCGATCCGACGCCCCCTCCGACGTCTATCCGATTCTCTGATCGGAGTCGGATCTGAAGCTTGTATGACAAGTGTGACCCGGCCTTGACTGTGTGGGGGCACCCTTTCATCGTCGCCCGCTGATGTCGGGAGGCAAATCCATCGTCACCCGCGAACTCCGTGCTTTGTGAAGAGGTTCCACGGGGCCCGTCAGTGGTTTCCAAAAACTCTCTATTTTCAATAATGAACCTTTGGAATCGACCAAGAAAATTTTTTTTTTAACACCCCCTCAAAATTTGATGGTTTACGTTTCAAGGTACGTAGAATCCAAAAATCGAATACACATTTGGCCGTCCGTCCGCCGTACGCGGCACTTTTGCCACATAGCATTGACCGATTTTGATGAAATTTGGTATGTAGGCTCCATTTGGGGTCTAGTTGTGCCCCGAAGATTTTGATTGATGTAGGTTGATGTTCCAAAATCAATTTTGAAATTTTGAAAAACGCCCTAACTCAAAAAATTTCGATATAAAGGTATTGTTTTTCCTTCAATTTAAGATTCTTTAGAATTTTTAGAGACCACGCGGAGCTCTGTAGGACAAACCGTTCGCTCCCTACGAGAATGAGGAATTTCACCATGCCGGAATTTCCTATTTTTGACCCCAAAATCGGATTCAGCACCTCTAAAAACCGCCTAAGGCAAACTTTCAGCCCGAACTTCCTAATTTACGAATAAACAAAACAGTGTAGAAAATACGAATGTTTGAAAAAAAAACGGGAAAATGACGTCATCCTGGTATAGTTCATTTATGGCCGCTTGAAGCGCTGAGATCGAGAAATCTATAGTCTCCAGATGCAAAATGTCACGAAACAGTAAAGTTCGAAATCAAAAAACTGAAGAAAAAAATAGAAAAAGCAAGATGGGGAAAATTAGGTTTCCCCTGTTTTTGTTTGATAACTTTTCTCTTAGAAAACACGATTTCGTCGTCCCAATGGGCAACACTGGGAGGAGACAGCGATCCGAACAGCCCAATCAGCGAGCGTTCCCGCTTTACGTCCGTTTTCCCAGTTAGTTTTGAAATCAAAAATTTCGATTGTCTCCCAAAAATAACAGGAGACTTATTTTCCGAAATCAGCCCGATTTTCATCTATCCCACACCATTAACTATTCAGGAAAAATGCAAACAGAATTCGGTGAAATTCCTCATTACCGATATACCTAAATAATAAAAATTCGATCCTTGCCCTTAGAGTAGGCCCAGAATACGAAGGATCGAATTTTGGTTTATCATTTTCAATAATGAACCTTTGGAATCGACCAAGAAAAAATTTTTTTTTAACACCCCCTCAAAATTTGATGGTTTACGTTTCAAAAATCGAATAAAAATTTGGCCGTCCGTCCGCCGTACTTTTGCCACTTAGCATTGACCGATTTTGATGAAATTTGGTATGTAGGCTCCATTTGGGGTCTAGTTGTGCCCCGAAGATTTTAGTTGATGTAGGTCAGTTCTAAGGGTTCCAAAATGAATTTTGAAATTTTGAAAACGCCCTAACTCAAAAAATTTTGATATAAAGGTATTGTTTTCCCTTCAATTTAAGATTCTATAGAATTTTTAGAATTTTTTGAGACCACGCGGAGCTCTGTAGGACAAACCGTTCGCTCCCTACGAGAATTCAAGTGTTTTACGTACGATAAATCAGAAAAAGGAGTTTGAATAGCAAAAGAGGCCTAATCTCCGTTCAAATTTTAGCTGACCGAAATGCGATCGATATTTTTCTTCATTTTCTTTGCAGACGGGTGTTCTATATAGAAAAATAATAAACCATTGTGTAATAATTTGCAGCGTTTTAATTTTTAAGTCTATCGGTAATTTTTAAGAGGGGGGGGGGGACTAGTAAGGTCAAACTGGTCAAAAGTCGTTTAAAGATATTTTCCACTTGCTGGTGGAAGTAGTTCAAGTAAAAAACGCTGCAAATTATTACACAATGGTTTATTATTTTTCTATATAGATCACTCGTCTGCAAAGCCACCAACCATCCAACATGAAGAAAAACATCGATAGCATTTCGGTCAGCTTCAATTTGAACGGAGATTAGGCCTCTTTTGCGATTCACACTCGTGTTTCTGATTTATCGTACGTCCTAACTTTAAATTCTCGTAGTGAGCGAACGGTTTGTCCTACAGAGCTCCGGGTGGTCTCAAAAAATTCTATAGAATCTTAAATTGAAGGAAAAACAATACCTTTACATCAAAATTTTTTGAGTTAGGGCGTTTTCAAAATTGATTTTGGAACCCTTAGAAGTGACCTACATCAACCAAAATCTTCGGGGCACAACTAGACCCCAAATGGAGCCTACATACCAAATTTCATCAGAATCGGTCAATGCTAAGTGGGGAAGTGCCGCGTACGGCAGACGGCGTACGGACGGCCAAATTTTTATTCGATTTTTGGATTCTACGTAAGCCTTGAAACCTAAACGAAACTACGTTACTAAAACGTTAAACGTTACCTTGAAACGTAAACCATCAAAATTTCGAGGGGGTGTTGAAATTTTTTTTTTTCTTGGTCGATTCCAGAGGTTTATTATTGAAAATAATTAACCAAAACATGTTGTAGCCATCAAAATAGGTACTACCTAGGCATAGGTACTGCCCACCAACAGTACAAACAAATTTACGGCAGAAGACGTCGTGGTAGAAGACCTACTGAGAGTGAAGGTCAACCTAAGAATATCGCCATGTTACTCTTTAGTTTACCGTTCGAAATGGTATGTCAGTCATCCGCTGAATTCAGCAGTTCCTAGCAGGCTCCTTGTGGAATTCCAACATCATGGAGCCACCAGAATCATAAAGACCTCCCTGCTGATTAGAGGGGAGCTGAAATTGTCACTCGAATTCAGAAAATCCAAAGTTTAGCTCAGCTTTCCATCAGGAATACACAATTTCACTCGTAATTAGACAACTTTTTCAAAAAATAAACCCCTAACGGCTGTTTTTATACAATTAAAAAAAAAAAAAAAAATCAAACCCCATCAGATTCCAAACAAATACAGTGATTAAACATGAAAAGGTTGATAATTCGGAACTTTCTTACTAAATACCTAGGTAGGTACTGTCTTTTTCTTACCAATTACATCCATGACAAACGATCAATATGTTTTTTTAATTGAATTTTATGTATAAATTTAGAACAATTTTAGTCTCTAAACTACGATGATGAGTGGTTCAAAAATATGAAGTCTATTAATCTTGGAGATGGAAAAAAAAAATTAACAATTGCACCGAATGCCTTTTTTAATTCAACTTTCAAACAGCAATAACACCAAGAAGCAGAAAAGGAACAACAAGCAGGTAAGACTTGATACCTCACTCTTCTAGATTCAGTAATTAAAATTTTCACAACAGAGCCCAACAATTTTTTTCCAAAAACTAATCACTCGACGGATTAAAGTTACGATCACTCTCTACTGGCCTCAGCAACTCAAGCCTTGATTCCTCTGAAAATATTAAATATACTAGGTTACTAGGTACTTTTATATAATAAGCAATGGAATCATAACCGCTCTAAAAATCAAATAGGTATGTTAAGTGGTAAGTAAATACGAACTACAAAAATCATTTGTGGTAAGTTACCTACACATAGGTAAAAGTGAACTAGAGAATTCGTTCAAGATTGGCGGTAGGAAGATTGATCAACAACCTGCCAGACAAGTTTGATTCCAGTTCAACGGACGTTTAGCACAGCAGCACCTAGGAACTAGGCGCAACAATAATATTTTCTTATAAAATCAATAATTATTGATGTGACAGAACATCAATTATAATCGGATAACTAGTTAGGAATCATAACCTCGACGTTGAAATCAGGCGCAAACCTTGAGGTAGGCACCAAATTACAGAGAACGATGTCATTCTGTTACGGACAATTATACTGATGATACTCCTGATTTATTTACTGAGGATTGTCAAGATACAAACGCCACCTTTGCGCCAAGCACAGCATAATATAGGTCGAATCAATAAAGGATAAAAATACGCGAACTTCGAGATCAAAGACTCAATATCCTACAAGACCTGTTGAGGTCAATAAAGACATAATTTTCACTACCATCTAAAGGAACACACATAGAAACGATAAAAGGGATTAGGAAGTTCTGGATTAACTTACTTTTCCAAAGAAACGACGTCTGATGTAGGAAAATCCGTTGTTTCTATCCACGATAGTCTCAGGGATTGTCGACGCATCATCCTCTCGTTTGCTCATGGTTTCCGCAGAATAGAATACGGTCGGACGGCGTAAATAGCAATAATATCAAGAACTTTCCTCTTGAAGAATTTTTAGAAGTATGGAAAATCTTGAATGGTTGTAAAAATAAAAACTCAACAAGGGTCAACGAAGGAAAGAACAAGGAAAAGGCGGCGAATGGCTTGGGCTGGTACGACCTACGACGACCGTTAACAACCGTCCCTCCAAACAACCGTTTGAAAACTTCTGCGGCAGCCCATCGCAACGTCGAACTTCGGAAATTCGAATTTTTCGGAATTGTGAATGCGATTGGTTGTCCCAGATTCCCTTAATTACGTCAACTAGTATGTCTTTGAATATTTTTTAAATCATTTTAATTCCTATTAAACTGCACGATAATTGAAAATTTAGTTTTACTTTGTGGTCTTCCTCATACTTGCATGTCTTCCACCATGGCTCGAACACCATGGCTCCAACTCCAATTCAAAACTCCAACAACAATGAGTGAGATATTTCATTTTTTTGTCTTGTTGACTTGTTTGATTATTTCATGTTGCTCATTTTCACTATTACATTTTCTTCATGTATGTAATATTTAAAATTTAAATTCAACATTGAACACATTATTAATTATTTGATGAATACATATTACGTGATTTAGTACATGAATCTACAAATTTGGGAATACTATCCGTGTCTCTGCGCCATGCATCGGGTTTGACGTACATTATTAATGTTTCTTTTTGCAATATGGCATTATCAAGAACATTGCTGTCTTCAGGACAGTATTGGTAAGAAATATTTAGATTGTTACTACAATATTGAATAGACAAATAAGTAGTGTATTAAGAGCTATATCCGGCGATGTACCAATATTACAAAATAGCAGGTTTGTAACGTGATGGGTTCCTCCTTTCTATTTTACCGTTGCTGAGTTATTGCGTCACCTGAATCATTGTTGATTCCAAAAATAAATTTGATAATTAATTTCTGAAAAGAGTAGCTTAAGAAGCTGTCACGTAGTATGCCGCTCACTTTTCATCACACTAAAAAGTGGATGGGAATCCTAAGAGGACAGGTAGTTCTTGAATTTGTTTTGAGCCGACTTTACTTATAGAAAATTGAAAACTACCTAACCAGATAGTAACATTGTTCTATGAGGATTGCGCCATATCCTCCAGATAAATTCTTTCTATTTTACCTTGAAAGTTTTCGTTGATTAGAGTTCAGAACACATTTTTAACGGCTTTTTTGAACCTATTAATGAACTACCTAGGTAGGCAGTTGCATGGAAGTTACGGTTTGTCAAGTCATCAAATAGCTGATGCTAAGGAGGACCGACGACCATCCATGACGAAAAAAGGCGCCTGGATGATTCACAATTATTCCAAGTTATCCACAGAGAGCGGTAGAGATGCAACTGGCTGTGTTGTAGAGTTGTTGGTTTTTCTCTCTACATTGGTCTCGGATAATGCCGCTATCTTCAAAAGTGAAGAGTTTTTGGCATATTGCAAGCAAAATGGAATCTTCCAAAAGTTTAGTGCTCTAAACCACCCTGCAACCAATGGGCTTGCAGAGCGCTCTATTTAGACCCTCAAGCGTCGTCTCAGGGCTGCTACAGATGATCCGGGCCCTCTCGCAACTAAAGTTAGAAGCATACTTTTCCGCTACCGTGCCACACCATTGGCATCAGGTCAGTCACCGGCGGAACTGTATTTGAAGAGGATGCACTGCTTCCAAACAAGAAGGCATTAGCTCCTGCAAGCAGAAGTTCGTCACGAGTCCGTTCCCTTCAAGTGGGAGAGAGGGTCCAGGCCAGGATTCATCAAGGTAACCAGGATGTATGGCAGTTTGGTACCATAATCAGGAAGCTTGCCCAGTTCCATTATGTTGTTGAGTTAGACTCAGGTCGCTCCTTGAAACGCCATATCAACCAGCTCTTAGCTTCACTTGTGCCAAGAAGACGTGTAGCTTTTGCTGGTGCACACACGCCTCAGCCTGCAAAAGGAATTCCATTTGCTGATGGTTCTTTGGAAATGCATAGCCCAGATGCTCCAGAGCCTGCTCAGTCTCCAGGCATAGCCACGCCAGTCCCACTGACTGGAGGGGTTCCTTCTCAGCCACCTGATCTTCGCAGATCAGCTCGTCAGTGTGCCAGACGAGCCTACCTCAATGATTATACTACGAACAGAGTTTTATTTAGTGAGGGAGAATGTTGTAGAGTTGTTGTTCCAGTTCGCCGTTGCGTTCGTAAGTCCCCTCCCCCTGTAGTCAGTCAATGTGAGCCTTTCCTCCAAGTTATAAGAGTATTTTTGTACTTGCCGTTTCGTTTCACACGTATCTACTCCCACACGCGAAAAGTTCCTTGACGCCAAAAGCCAACTTTTGGCGTTTGAAAAAATCCGTTGTCTACGCGAGGGTGCGCTACGTGAGGATAACCTCACAGTAGATGGAGTTGTTTTTCTTCTTCCATGGACTACCCAAGACCGAAAACAGCAAGTTTAGGGTTGAACAGAAAAAACAAATTTTGTTTGTACCTACCACTGCCTATCCACTTCGTCATTAATATTGAAGTTATTTTAATTCAATTCTCATTATTGTTTCATTTACTATGGGTTCCAATTTTTCTCCAATAGGTTTTACTATCATTTGTTAGGTACGTACTATCATACTTCTTTATTCATTTTACTGGTATCTATTATGTTACAACTGGGTAAAGACAAAATAAACACGACAACTCTTCTCAAATTCGCACAAAATAATATTTCACTTAAACCAAAAACTGAGAGCCAAAACAATAAAACCGGGAAAGTAACAACAAATCGTCCTTATTCAGGTCTACCAAAACCTGGACTGCAACATGCCCTAAAATCGGTAAATTACCGTCAAAACCCACAACAATATATTTGCAGTTTATTATTGATAACTTAAATAATATCTATAATTAAAAAATCAATAATAATAAAAAATAATTAGGTAATAAATTTAAATCATAAATAATATCTATGACGTACCTAGTAGGGATTTCTTATAATATTTATAAGAAATCGAAAAATATTATTGAATAATAAAACCTTTGGAAAATTTGGTCTGTAATGAATCCTCAAGTCAGATTGGTATATCCAGGGGTTTGACAAGAACTTCCTCTTCTACCATGGAAATTTCTGAAATGGGGTGCTTTTTCACTAGCAGAAACCTTAAATAATCATCGAATACTTGCTCAAGTTCCTTCTCAGTGGAGGAACTCTGCCAGATGGACTCACCTCATGGACTCCAGCCATTCTTCCATAACTTTTATCATAATACTAGGAACATGAAAAAGAAAAAAATTTAAACAAAATTTTGGGGAACAAAATTTGAAATAGAGAAGGAGTAAAATTCCGCCAAAGTAACCTTGCCAACTTAACTTATAAGCGTGACGTTAACGTCACTACAGGAGTTCACTTTTCACGATTTCACAGAGGAGATCTGAAAAAAATGACGTGGAAAGTTAGCATCTACGAGTGCTCGCGCTAGCTGCTCTTTTTCACGTTTCGCGTTTTGTCAACACGGGAAGTACAAAAATACTCTATTATGTGACCCGCGGTCCCCGTCTCTTTGCCTCGTTTTATAATGTAATTACGCTAATAAACAGTAAGTACGTCCTTCAAACCTCGTCGTTTCTTCAACCATTCGCCACAACAGGCTGTATTCGGCACTCACCACAAATGTTGGTGTGTTTGTCAGGAAATTGTGTATTTTTTATTAATACATTGGAGTCACTCGGGCGTGATTGTAATAGAGTATTTTTGTACTTGGCGTTTCGTTTCACACGTATCTACTCCCACACGCAAAAAGTTCCTTGACGCCAAAAGCCAACTTTAGGCGTTTGAAAAAATCCGCTGTCTACGCGAGGGTGCGCTACGTGAGGATAACCTCTGAGTAGATGGAGTTGTTTTTCTTCGTCCATGGAATACCCAAAGCAGAAAACAGCAAGTTTAAGGTTGAATAGAAAATGCTATTTGTTTGTACCTACCACTATCTATCCACTTCGTCATTAATATTGAAGTTATTTTAAATCAATTCTCATTATTGTTTCATTTACTATGGGTTCCAATTTTTCTCCAATAGGTTTTACTATCATTTGTTAGGTAGGTACCTAACAAGGTAGGTACCTACTATCATACTTCTTTATTCATTTTACTGGTATTTATATATGTTACAAACCGGGTAAAGACAAAATAATATAAAATGGAAAAATAATAAAATAAAAACCTTTTAACAAAAAAATGGACCGACCCTCAAAAATGATGTCCAAAAAGGTATTGTACATACCAAAAAGGGAAAAATAATAATCTCAGCGAAAACATACTTATGTAGTAGGTTGTTGAACATAGACCTATCTAGTCAACAGATGGTATGTTGGAATACCAACACTTATTTGTAGTGTGATTCACACTTATTGTCACACTCATATCCTTCATCATATGATAGCAGTGACATACTACCGTATGCGTAGGTAGGTACGCAGTGAAGTCGCCGTCGTGCCCATCTGTAGACACAAACTCACAAACTAAGCACCTTCCTTCGATGATCTGGTTAGCATTACAAGAGAATGTACCATTGAGTTAAAATGTGTCCCCAAACTATCAGGTACCTTGTAAATCTCTTCTGCCATATGAGTATGATAGTAAGTGTGAACCTCCCTAGGAATAGTTGTGACGAGTATTTTGAGACTTTATCATTATATGAGACTGTTTAATATATTGATGGACATATTGTAATGTAGCTACATACCTTCAAAAGCGTTGTTACCTAATTAACGTTCAAAACTTCCCACATTCTTGAACGAACTGAATTTTCATTCATGCTCGGTGTGGAAGCATGTTTGTAGTATTGGAGGTATGTATATTTGCGAAAAAGAGTAATATGTTGGTAAGTAGAAGATCTAGAAGACGTTTGTGTCTACAGATGGGCACGACGGCGACTTCACTGCGTACCTACCTACGCATACGGTAGTATGTCACTGCTATCATATGATGAAGGATATGAGTGTGACAATAAGTGTGAATCACACTACAAATAAGTGTTGGTATTCCAACATACCATCTGTTGACTAGATAGGTCTATGTTCAACAACCTACTACATAAGTATGTTTTCGCTGAGATTATTATTTTTCCCTTTTTGGTATGTACAATACCTTTTTGGACATCATTTTTGAGGTCGGTCCATTTTTTTGTTAAAAAGGTTTTTATTTTATTATTTTTCCATTTTATATTATTTTTTATTTTTCACTTTTTAGTGGTCCTCAATATAAATTTGAAATTAAATTACCCGCAGTTTTCCGATCAGTTTTCGGAACGTAGATCTATTTCCTAGATCGATCTCCTATACCATTAGATACCCAACTTTATTATAAATGACGAGGGCTATGTGCTACAGCCACTTGGTAGAATACCCTCTCATCAACTAGTTTTACTATATACCTCATATTTGGTACGGCACTATTCAATTCCGACAATCTGCTATACCATTAGATACCCAACTATATTATAAATGACGATGGAGCTATGTGGTACTCCCACTTGGTAGAATACTCACTCATCACCCAACTAGACTATATCTCTCTGTATCTTACTATACTATGGTAGGGCATTATGCAGTTCTGACGATCTCCTTTACTATTACCTACCCAATCATGTTATTAGTGATGAGGGAGCTATGTGCTACAGCCACTTGGTATAATACCCTCTCATCACCTAGTTTTACCATATTCCTCATATTTGGTACGACACTATGCAGTTCTGACGATCTCCTTTACTATTACCTACCCAATCATGTTATTAGTGATGAGGGAGCTATGTGCTATACCCACTTGGTTGAATACCCTTTCATCACCAAATTGTACTACATATCTCATATTTGGTACGGCACTATTCAATTACGACAATCTCCTATACCATGAGATACCCAACTTTATTATAAATGACGAGGGAGCTATGTGCTACAGCCACTTGGTAGAATACCCTCCCATCACCTAGTTTTACTATATACCTCATATTTGGTACGGCACTATTCAATTACGACAATCTCCTATACCATGAGATACCCAACTTTATTATAAATGACGAGGGAGCTATGTGCTACAGCCACTTGGTAGAATACCCTCCCATCACCTAGCTTTACTATATACCTCATATTTGGTACGGCACTATTCAATTACGACAATCTCCTATACCATGAGATACCCAACTTTATTATAAATGACGAGGGAGCTATGTGCTACAGCCACTTGGTAGAATACCCTCCCATCACCTAGTTTTACTATATACCTCATATTTGGTACGGCACTATTCAATTCCGACAATCTTCTATACCATTAGATACCCAACTATATTATAAATGACGATGGAGCTATGTGCTACTCCCACTTGGTAGAATACTCACTCATCACCCAACTGGACTATATCTCTCTGTATCTTACTATACTATGGTAGGGCATTATGCAGTTCTGACGATCTCCTTTACTATTACCTACCCAATCATGTTATTAGTGATGAGGGAGCTATGTGCTACAGCCACTTGGTATAATACCCTCTCATCACCTAGTTTTACCATATACCTCATATTTGGTACGACACTATGCAGTTCTGACGATCTCCTTTACTATTACCTACCCAATCATGTTATTAGTGATGAGGGAGCTATGTGCTACAGACACTTGGTAGAATACCCTCTCATCACCTAGTTTTACCATATACCTCATATTTGGTACGGCACTATGCAGTTCTGACGATCTCCTTTACTATTACCTACCCAATCATGTTATTAGTGATGAGGAAGCTATGTGCTATACCCACTTGGTTGAATACCCTTTCATCACCAAATTGTACTACATATCTCATATTTGGTACGGCACTATTCAATTACGACAATCTCCTATACCATGAGATACCCAACTTTATTATAAATGACGAGGGAGCTATGTGCAACAGCCACTTGGTAGAATACCCTCCCATCACCTAGTTTTACTATATACCTCATATTTGGTACGGCACTATTCAATTCCGACAATCTTCTATACCATGAGATAACCAACTATATTATAAATGACGATGGAGCTATGTGCTACTCCCACTTGGTAGAATACTCACTCATCACCCAACTGGACTATATCTCTCTGTATCTTACTATACTATGGTAGGGCATTATGCAGTTCTGACGATCTCCTTTACTATTACCTACCCAATCATGTTATTAGTGATGAGGGAGCTATGTGCTACAGCCACTTGGTATAATACCCTCTCATCACCTAGTTTTACCATATACCTCATATTTGGTACGACACTATGCAGTTCTGACGATCTCCTTTACTATTACCTACCCAATCATGTTATTAGTGATGAGGGAGCTATGTGCTACAGACACTTGGTAGAATACCCTCTCATCACCTAGTTTTACCATATACCTCATATTTGGTACGGCACTATGCAGTTCTGACGATCTCCTTTACTATTACCTACCCAATCATGTTATTAGTGATGAGGAAGCTATGTGCTATACCCACTTGGTTGAATACCCTTTCATCACCAAATTGTACTACATATCTCATATTTGGTACGGCACTATTCAATTACGACAATCTCCTATACCATGAGATACCCAACTTTATTATAAATGACGAGGGAGCTATGTGCAACAGCCACTTGGTAGAATACCCTCCCATCACCTAGTTTTACTATATACCTCATATTTGGTACGGCACTATTCAATTCCGACAATCTTCTATACCATGAGATAACCAACTATATTATAAATGAAGATGGAGCTATGTGCTACTCCCACTTGGTAGAATACTCATCACCCAACTGGACTATATCTCTCTGTATCTTACTATACTATGGTAGGGCATTATGCAGTTCTGACGATCTCCTTTATTATTGCCTACCCAATCATGTTATTAGTGATGAGGGAGCTATGTGCTACAGCCACTTGGTATAATACCCTCTCATCACCTAGTTTTACCATATACCTCATATTTGGTACGACACTATGCAGTTCTGACGATCTCCTTTACTATTACCTACCCAATCATGTTATTAGTGATGAGGGAGCTATGTGCTACAGCCACTTGGTATAATACCCTCTCATCACCTAGTTTTACCATATACCTCATATTTGGTACGACACTATGCAGTTCTGACGATCTCCTTTACTATTACCTTACTTACTGGTATTTATATTATATATGTTACAATATTTATTTTTAAATTCAATATTCACTTCAATTCAATATTTACTGGTATTTATATATGTTACAACCGGGTAAAGACAAAATAATATAAAATGGAAAAATAATAAAATAAAAACCTTTTTAACAAAAAAATGGACCGACCTCAAAAATGATGTCCAAAAAGGTATTGTACATACCAAAAAGGGAAAAATAATAATCTCAGCGAAAACATACTTATGTAGTAGGTTGTTGAACATAGACCTATCTAGTCAACAGATGGTATGTTGGAATACCAACACTTATTTGTAGTGTGATTCACACTTATTGTCACACTCATATCCTTCATCATATGATAGCAGTGACATACTACCGTATGCGTAGGTAGGTACGCAGTGAAGTCGCCGTCGTGCCCATCTGTAGACACAAACTCACAAACTAAGCACCTTCCTTCGATGATCTGGTTAGCATTACAAGAGAATGTACCATTGAGTTAAAATGTGTCCCCAAACTATCAGGTACCTTGTAAATCTCTTCTGCCATATGAGTATGATAGTAAGTGTGAACCTCCCTAGGAATAGTTGTGACGAGTATTTTGAGACTTTATCATTATATGAGACTGTTTAATATATTGATGGACATATTGTAATGTAGCTACATACCTTCAAAAGCGTTGTTACCTAATTAACGTTCAAAACTTCCCACATTCTTGAACGAACTGAATTTTCATTCATGCTCGGTGTGGAAGCATGTTTGTAGTATTGGAGGTATGTATATTTGCGAAAAAGAGTAATATGTTGGTAAGTAGAAGATCTAGAAGACGTTTGTGTCTACAGATGGGCACGACGGCGACTTCACTGCGTACCTACCTACGCATACGGTAGTATGTCACTGCTATCATATGATGAAGGATATGAGTGTGACAATAAGTGTGAATCACACTACAAATAAGTGTTGGTATTCCAACATACCATCTGTTGACTAGATAGGTCTATGTTCAACAACCTACTACATAAGTATGTTTTCGCTGAGATTATTATTTTTCCCTTTTTGGTATGTACAATACCTTTTTGGACATCATTTTGAGGTCGGTCCATTTTTTGTTAAAAAGGTTTTTATTTTATTATTTTTCCATTTTATATTATTTTTTATTTTTCACTTTTTAGTGGTCCTCAATATAAATTTGAAATTAAATTACCCGCAGTTTTCCGATCAGTTTTCGGAACGTAGATCTATTTCCTAGATCGATCTCCTATACCATTAGATACCCAACTTTATTATAAATGACGAGGGCTATGTGCTACAGCCACTTGGTAGAATACCCTCTCATCAACTAGTTTTACTATATACCTCATATTTGGTACGGCACTATTCAATTCCGACAATCTGCTATACCATTAGATACCCAACTATATTATAAATGACGATGGAGCTATGTGGTACTCCCACTTGGTAGAATACTCACTCATCACCCAACTAGACTATATCTCTCTGTATCTTACTATACTATGGTAGGGCATTATGCAGTTCTGACGATCTCCTTTACTATTACCTACCCAATCATGTTATTAGTGATGAGGGAGCTATGTGCTACAGCCACTTGGTATAATACCCTCTCATCACCTAGTTTTACCATATTCCTCATATTTGGTACGACACTATGCAGTTCTGACGATCTCCTTTACTATTACCTACCCAATCATGTTATTAGTGATGAGGGAGCTATGTGCTATACCCACTTGGTTGAATACCCTTTCATCACCAAATTGTACTACATATCTCATATTTGGTACGGCACTATTCAATTACGACAATCTCCTATACCATGAGATACCCAACTTTATTATAAATGACGAGGGAGCTATGTGCTACAGCCACTTGGTAGAATACCCTCCCATCACCTAGTTTTACTATATACCTCATATTTGGTACGGCACTATTCAATTACGACAATCTCCTATACCATGAGATACCCAACTTTATTATAAATGACGAGGGAGCTATGTGCTACAGCCACTTGGTAGAATACCCTCCCATCACCTAGCTTTACTATATACCTCATATTTGGTACGGCACTATTCAATTACGACAATCTCCTATACCATGAGATACCCAACTTTATTATAAATGACGAGGGAGCTATGTGCTACAGCCACTTGGTAGAATACCCTCCCATCACCTAGTTTTACTATATACCTCATATTTGGTACGGCACTATTCAATTCCGACAATCTTCTATACCATTAGATACCCAACTATATTATAAATGACGATGGAGCTATGTGCTACTCCCACTTGGTAGAATACTCACTCATCACCCAACTGGACTATATCTCTCTGTATCTTACTATACTATGGTAGGGCATTATGCAGTTCTGACGATCTCCTTTACTATTACCTACCCAATCATGTTATTAGTGATGAGGGAGCTATGTGCTACAGCCACTTGGTATAATACCCTCTCATCACCTAGTTTTACCATATACCTCATATTTGGTACGACACTATGCAGTTCTGACGATCTCCTTTACTATTACCTACCCAATCATGTTATTAGTGATGAGGGAGCTATGTGCTACAGACACTTGGTAGAATACCCTCTCATCACCTAGTTTTACCATATACCTCATATTTGGTACGGCACTATGCAGTTCTGACGATCTCCTTTACTATTACCTACCCAATCATGTTATTAGTGATGAGGAAGCTATGTGCTATACCCACTTGGTTGAATACCCTTTCATCACCAAATTGTACTACATATCTCATATTTGGTACGGCACTATTCAATTACGACAATCTCCTATACCATGAGATACCCAACTTTATTATAAATGACGAGGGAGCTATGTGCAACAGCCACTTGGTAGAATACCCTCCCATCACCTAGTTTTACTATATACCTCATATTTGGTACGGCACTATTCAATTCCGACAATCTTCTATACCATGAGATAACCAACTATATTATAAATGACGATGGAGCTATGTGCTACTCCCACTTGGTAGAATACTCACTCATCACCCAACTGGACTATATCTCTCTGTATCTTACTATACTATGGTAGGGCATTATGCAGTTCTGACGATCTCCTTTACTATTACCTACCCAATCATGTTATTAGTGATGAGGGAGCTATGTGCTACAGCCACTTGGTATAATACCCTCTCATCACCTAGTTTTACCATATACCTCATATTTGGTACGACACTATGCAGTTCTGACGATCTCCTTTACTATTACCTACCCAATCATGTTATTAGTGATGAGGGAGCTATGTGCTACAGACACTTGGTAGAATACCCTCTCATCACCTAGTTTTACCATATACCTCATATTTGGTACGGCACTATGCAGTTCTGACGATCTCCTTTACTATTACCTACCCAATCATGTTGTTAGTGATGAGGAAGCTATGTGCTATACCCACTTGGTTGAATACCCTTTCATCACCAAATTGTACTACATATCTCATATTTGGTACGGCACTATTCAATTACGACAATCTCCTATACCATGAGATACCCAACTTTATTATAAATGACGAGGGAGCTATGTGCAACAGCCACTTGGTATAATACCCTCTCATCACCTAGTTTTACCATATACCTCATATTTGGTACGACACTATGCAGTTCTGACGATCTCCTTTACTATTACCTACCCAATCATGTTATTAGTGATGAGGGAGCTATGTGCTACAGCCACTTGGTATAATACCCTCTCATCACCTAGTTTTACCATATACCTCATATTTGGTACGACACTATGCAGTTCTGACGATCTCCTTTACTATTACCTACCCAATCATGTTGTTAGTGATGAGGGAGCTATGTGCTACAGCCACTTGGTAGAATACCCTCTCATCACCTAGTTTTACCATATACCTCATATTTGGTACGGCACTATGCAGTTCTGACGATCTCCTTTACTATTACCTACCCAATCATGTTATTAGTGATGAGGAAGCTATGTGCTATACCCACTTGGTTGAATACCCTTTCATCACCAAATTGTACTACATATCTCATATTTGGTACGGCACTATTCAATTACGACAATCTCCTATACCATGAGATACCCAACTTTATTATAAATGACGAGGGAGCTATGTGCAACAGCCACTTGGTAGAATACCCTCCCATCACCTAGTTTTACTATATACCTCTGAAATTTCTGAAATGGGGTGCTTTTTCACTAGCAGAAACCTTAAATAATCATCGAATACTTGATCAAGTTCCTTCTCAGTGGAGGAACTCTGCCAGATGAACTCACCCCATGGACTCCATCCATTCTTCCATAACTTTTATCATGATACTTGGAACATGAAAAAGTCCATTCATGCAGCATGAATTAATGAGCGAATTTTCAAAGAAATCATTCAGTTTAAGGTGTGGTTAAGAAAAGGACCAATGGTGTTGCAATTTGTTGTAGAAAGTTTTTTTTTTTCGATTCTTGGTTTATATATATGTATATATGTTTTTATTACATACTTTTACACCAATAATCGACGTCCTGGAAGACGTGAAATCACTGGGCTGAAAGCTGAATCTGGGAGCCCGAGAAGCGTTCTGATTGTGGAAGCTCCAGGACGTAGTTAAAGATGAGTGCGACAGATCGCGTTCATGCTCGTATGTTCCCAACCTCGTCACAACAAGCCACTTTTGTTTATCACACATTTTTCTCCTTGATGCGTTACCGCATCTAAGTAATTAATTTGATAACATTTAGTTATATTCGCGATATGTACGAAAAAATTGTGCGATTTTCAATAATACACTGGGTTTTAAACGTTTCTATCGGTGGCAGTTGTCGATAAAATATTTGAACGAGGACTCTTTTTTTTTCTTTTTTTTTTCTTTCTTTCTTTCTTTCTTTTTTTCTTTCTTTCTTCTTTCTTCTCAGGGAGGGATTCTTGAGGGCGGGAGGGAGAGAGGGAGTTTTCTAGTTGGGTTTTCTTGATCTTTTTTATTCTTTAGTTCTTTCGGGATTCTTATTTTTTCTTTCTTTCTTTCTTTCTTCTTTCTTTCTTTATTTCTTTCTTTCTTTTCTTTTTTCTTTCCCCGACACATGATTTTCACAATGAAAATTCGCTAATAATACGCTGCAAATTATTGCTGGGTATGCTTTGAAGATGTTAGGAGTCCATATTCATGTCTAGTCGTCTCTACGAACTCATAGAGTACCCACACGGCTACTGCATTTCTGGGTACAACAAACATACGCACCGTATTCATATATATATATAGCTACAAACTTTTCTTAATTTTGGACAATTTTCATTTTTGAAAAAATGCATTCATATCAGAAATTTTGTGCTGAATCCGAATATACCATATATTACCATGATTTTCAATGTAAAAACCACAAAAAACGGGAAAACCCATTTTTTGGGAGTTTTTTTGAATTTTGGACCACTTTGGATTGTCCAAAATTGCTGGTTAACGAACTTGACCTATGGTTTGATGCTACAAACATTTTGGCAAAAACTAAAAAAAAATTTTTAAACAATTACTCAAGTTATTGTCCGGAGTGACACACATATATATATATATATATATACATATGATTTTTGGAAAAACTTCAGGGATCGTTTCAGAATGTTCCAAAACGGATTTCAGTGTGAAATTTTTCGAAAAAGTCGATTCTAAAATTTTGAGGCCATTGCAATAGCTTCATTTTCCTTGAAAATTCGCTAAAAGAAAAAATTAATATCCTATCTGAAAGGGGAACTAAATTTGAAATAGACAAGGAGTAAACACCCAACAAGTAACAAGTAACCTTGCCAACTAACTTATTAGTAACACGTTAACGTCACTACAGGAGTTCACTTTTCACGATTTCGCGGAGGGGATCTGAAAAAATGACGTGGAAAGTTAGCATCTACGAGTGCTCGCGCTAGCTGCTCTTTTTCACGTTTCGCGTTTTGTCAACACGGGAAGTACAAAAATACTCTAATGACTGCTTGGATATTTGTGCATCCATGAATATTTTATTGCTAGTTTAAAACGTCCAAGTTGACAATCTTCTTCTGTTCTCCCATGGATCAGTTCTCATTTGTTTTGTGTTGTAATGAAAAATATACCTTCTGTGCAACTACCTACCCATTCTATCTATTCATTAAAGAATAACGCCTACTCCAATTTGAAAGTTCAAATGAAAGAAATTCTTGAACGTGATCATACAATGTAATGTTCTAGGAGAAATGGAATATTGAGTCAACCGCCACAGATTCCAAAATGTCGGGAGTTCTACAAGAGTTCTTTGATGTGCTGCAGAGGCAGTGGTGGTGGAGGAGGACGTTCGCTGCGGCCACCCAACACTGTTCCTGACACTCTAGCCAGCCGGGTTGAGAGTATCAAGCTAGAAACACGGCCTCTGAATTCTTCATGTCTCATTAGACCCGCTATTTTCACAGTTGCAGTAAGTGCTCATAGTAAACCTTCTGCGTGAATTGTAGATCATGGTGAAGACGTTAGGTTGGAGTGGTTCCAAAGCTCGTAGGTAGCGACAGGGCCGTTTTTAGCCCCTCTGGGGCCCGGGGGCGAGCAATCTTTGGGGGCTCCCCTCTGGAGGAGTATCCCCCCCCCCCTCCACCTACGTAATCTAATTCATTGATAGGTAAGGTAGGAAATGGTTAGAAAATCACAAGAACACTAGCTCAACAAACGTAAAATTATATTTTATAGTTATTTAAGTATGTGCCTTGATACAAATAGAAAAAATAACAATGAAGAATAATTGAGTAAAATATAGTAAATTTCCATATTTTCCTCATGGAATGTTTATGTGTTGAATACTTGAATTTGAAAAATAAATCGGAGGCTTTTGTGAAAGACTAGGTAGAGTAGGCAAGACAATAAAAACTATTTGAAAGAAGCCTTCCTTGCCTTCGCTTCAGCAAAATCTCGAATCAGGTCATTAAAATCCAACTGATGGGCTACATCATTTTCAATGGACAATGTGGCGAGTGCAGAGAGTCTGTCCTGAGACATTGAATTTCTGAGCTGAATTTCTGTCATGGAGCTTCTGCGTTGTTGCCGTTGTGGTAGGTAGATTGTTCTGGTGTTGGTGAATCAATGATAAAATAAATACAATTTCACTTTCGACGATGTGAAAGTAGGTAAAATCTCTTTTTTTGACCGACTTCAAAATCGCCGAAGGCGGCAAAGAAAAAGGAGGTACTCGGTTTGGTGTGTCATAGGACGATAATTTTTTTTTATTTTTTTTTTAATATAGTTTTTTTCAATTTTTTTAAAGCAGAAAGACCCTTTTTTGAGGAGTGCTCCCCCTTCCCACCTTGAAAATCCGGGGCCCCCCCTGACCCGGGGACCCGCGGCGACCGCCCCCATCCCCCCCCCCCCTAAAAACGGCCCTGGGTAGCGAACAACTTGCTAACTAAGAGCAGCACATTCTACAATAACTTACCTAATCTGTGCTAATTCTAAAGGCACGCAGATACGTGTATTGCGCACTGAAGTAGAACAAATACTGTATAGTAGGGATGTCAGAAAAAAAAGAAAAAAAAAATCGATGAAAATGAATCGTATCGCTCCTTTTCAAAATTATCGGTTTTTCAAGAATCGATACTTTTTAATCAAAAGTGAGACTTGAGTAATTACCCAAAGCCAGAGCTAACTTTTAATGCCTATCTATGGAAAAGTTTTCTTAAATTTTATTGAGTTTCAAATAACTACCTGTATGTTTCAAGTTGAAGTTTTGGTTTACTATTTTCAATAATGAACCTTTGGAATCGACCAAGTAAAACAAAGTTTTAACACCCCCTCAAAATTTGATGGTTTACGTTTCAAGGTACGTAGAATCCAAAAATCGAATACAAATTTGGCCGTCCGTCCGCCGTACGCGGCACTTTTGCCACTTAGCATTGACCGATTTTGATGAAATTTGGTATGTAGGCTCCATTTGGGGTCTAGTTGTGCCCCGAAGATTTTGGTTGATGTCGGTCACTTCTAAGCGTTCAAAAATGAATTTTGAAATCGCCCTAACTCAAAAAATGTTGATATAAATGTATTGTTTTTCCTTCAATTTGAGATTCTATAGATATTTTAGAATTTTTTGAGACCACCCGGAACTCTTTAGGACAAACCATTCGCTCACTACGAGAATTTAAGGTTTGGACGTACGATAAATCAGAAACACGAGTGTGAATCGCAAAAGAGGTCTAATCTTCGTTCAAATGTTAGCTGACCGAAATGCGATCGATATTTTTCTTCATGTTGGATGGTTGGTGGCTTTGCAGACGAGTGATCTATATAGAAAAATAATAAACCATTGTGTAATAATTTGCAGCGTTTTTTCCTTGACAATGAGGAATTTCACCGAATTCGGTTTGCATTTTTCCTGAATAGTTAATGGTGTGGGGTAGATGAAAATCGGGCTGATTTCGGAAAATAGGTCTCCTGTTATTTTTGGGAGTCAATCAGAATTTACGATTTCAAAAAATAACCGGGAAAACGAACTTTTTCAAAGTGAAGCGGGAACGCTCGCTGATTGGGCTGTTCGGATCGCCGTCTCCTCCCAGTGTTGCCCATTGGGACAACGAAATCGTGTTTTCTAAGAGAAAAGTTATCAAACAAAAACAGGGGAAACCTAATTTTCCCCATCTTGCTTTTTCTATTTTTTTCTTCAGTTTTTCGATTTCGAACTTTACTGTTTCGTGAAATGTTGCATCTGGGGACTATAGATTTCTCGATCTCAGCGCTTCAAGCGGCCATAAATGAACTATTCCAGGATGACGTCATTTTCCCGTTTTTTTTAACATTCGTGTTTTCTACACTGTTTTGTTTATTCGTAAATAGAGTATTTTTGTACTTGCCGTTTCGTTTCACACGTATCTACTCCCACACGCGAAAAGTTCCTTGACGCCAAAAGCCAACTTTTCGCGTTTAAAAAATCGATTGTCTACGCGAGGGTGTGCTACGTGAGGATAACCTCAGAGTAGATGGAGTTGTTTTTCTTCTTCCTTGAACTACTCAAGGCAGAAAACAGCAGTCATATCACAACGTAATACTGAAGATTGAACTGAACAGATTTGTTTGTAGGACTACCTACCCACTTCATTAATTTTGAAATTATTTCAATTCAATTCTCATTATTGTTTCATTTACTGTGGATTCCAATTTTACTCCTATATTTTTTACATCAGTTTGTAGGTACTACTATACTTCTTTATTTTACTGGTACATATCTATATTTTACTGATATTACTGATATGCAGTTGATTATTGATAAATATTTATGATGTAATATGACTAATAATAAAAATAAATAATGAATGTTTAACCCTAAACTAAAAAGAACCCTAAACTAAAAAGAAAAAAACCCTAAAAGAAAAATAATACCTACCTATAATGTATTATGGATTCCTTATGATATTTATAAGAAATCAAAAAATATTAATTGAATTGAATGATAAAAACTTCGGAAAATTTGATCTGTAAGGGAGTATTAGATTGTCCAAGTGGTTATGTTAAATCCTCAAGTCAGTTTTGGTATATCCTGGTGTTTGAACCGAAATTTGAAACTTCCTCTTTGGCCATGGTCCTCAGTTGAAAACGCCCGAACGTAGAATTTCTGAAATGGGGTGCTTTTTCTCTAGCAGAGACCTAAACTAACATTGAATACTTGCTCAAGTTCCTCCTCAGTACTCAATACTCAGTACAAAAGCTGCCATAAGCTCACAACACTCAGCTCATCCACAACTTCCATCATGATACTACGAATATCAAAAACAAAGGATATCCTATCTAAAAGGGGAACAAAATTTGAAATAGACAAGGAGTAAACAAACAACAAAGTAACCTTGCCAACTTAATAAATAAGCGTCACGTTAACTTCACCACAGGAGTTCATTTTTCACGATTTCACGGAGGAGGTCTCAAAAAAATGACGTGGAAAGTTAGGATCTACGGGTGCTCGCGCTAGCTGCTCTTTTTCACGTTTTTCGTTTTGGCAACACGGGAAGTACAAAAATACTCTAATTAGGAAGTTCGGGCTGAAAGTTTGCCTTAGGAGGTTTTTCGAGGTGCTGAATCCGATTTTGGGGTCAAAAATAGGAAATTCCGACATGGTGAAATTCCTCATTGGCTAGCTACGTCACACCATTCAAATCTTCAACTTTCCTTAGCTTCTCTGATTTTTTAAGAACATTTTCTCGACGAACAGACTCGATTACCGTTATTCCTGAGCCATACTCTTTTGAAAAAATTTTTTTTTTTTAATTGACTGGAATACTTCATTAGTGTGAGCACTGAGCTTGCTTTACCTGAGAAAACTTCGGAAACTCCGGGGTGTAGGAGCTGGCCTTTATTTTATAACTTAAAAATAAATAACTATTTATTTAACTGTAATGAATGAACAACTCATTTATTTTATATTTTTAATTTCCATTTGATGAATTCGATTTTGATTTTTTCTGAAATAGTTTCATTTTAATTCTATTCTGGTGGAGCCAGAACCAGAGCTACTCGGATCCATACTTGGCTGTGGAGCCATAGATCTCTGGCCTAAGTGAAAGGAAAAACGCTGCAAATTATTACACAATAGTTTATTATTTTTCTATATAGATCACTCGTCTGCAAAGCCACCAACCATCCAACATGAAGAAAAACATCGATCGCATTTCGGTCAGCTATAATTTGAACGGAGATTAGGCCTCTTTTGCGATTCACACTCGTGTTTCTGATTTATCGTACGTCCAACCCTTAAATTCTCGTAGTGAGCGAACGGTTTGTCCTAAAGTGCTCCGGGTGGTCTCAAAAAATTCTAAAAATTCTATAGAATCTTAAATTGAAGGAAAAACAATACCTTTATATCAACATTTTTTGAGTTAGGGCGTTTTTCAACATTTCAAAATTTATTTCTGAACCCTTAGAAGTGACTTACATCAACCAAAATCTTTGGGGCACAACTAGACCCCAAATGGAGCCTACATACCAAATTTCATCAAAATCGGTCAATGCTAAGTAGGGGAAAGTGCCGCAGACGGCGGACGGACGGCCAAATTTGTATTAGATTTTTGGATTCTTCGTACCTTGAAACGTAAACCAACAAATTTTGAGGGGGTGTTAAAAATGTCGATTCCAAAGGTTCATTATTGAAAACAATAAACCAAAATTGATATTTGGTTGAATACTAGCTTATCAGCAGTTAACATGCAAATCTACGTCACAAAATCACAATTTTCTTTTCTTTTTCAGTTTAGTACCACAAGCTTAGCATGCGCTACCATATGGCAGTATGAGAACCTCAGGGCCAAACGACTTGTACATAATACCGTTGAATGGTTCAACAATCGTGCGTACAAGTATGTAAGTACGATATTTTTCCGCAAAAATTTGACGATGTTTTGAATTATAATTACTTATAAAACAAGTTATGAATATTAAATCGGTTAATAATAATGAAGAATTCCATAATTCCGTTACAGGGCCATTGGCGCAATGAGGCCAACAATTGGTGGAATAGCTTATCTGAGGGTCAGAAGGTGTTTTACCCAATTTGTTTCTTGAACGCGCTCGTTTTCTTAGCGTGGAAAGTTCCATCGTTTCAGACAACCATGGCTAGATACTTTTTTTCGAACCCTGTAGCAAGTAAGTTGAAGCTCTTTGTGTGTACTTAATACGATTCACTTACATTTTACCCTTTAGCTTAATTGAAGAGGTTCACCATATTTTTCCAGAAAACAACTGTTGGCCAATGGTGTTGTCCGCTTTTAGTCATTACTCAGCCCTCCACATCTTCGCCAACATGTACGTGCTCCACAGCTTCTCTACTGGTTTGTACTCCTTACCATACCAATCGGTTCAGGGATTGTCTGTTACTTATTAGAGTATTTTTGTACTTGCCGTTTCGTTTCACACGTATCTACTCCCACACGCAAAAAGTTCCTTGACGCCAAAAGCCAACTTTTGGCGTTTGAAAAAATCCGCTGTCTACGCGAGGGTGCGCTACGTTAGGATAACCTCACAGTAGATGGAGTTGTTTTTCTTCTTCCATGGACTACCCAAAGCAGAAAACAGCAAGTTTAAGGTTGAACAGAAAAGACTATTTGCTTGTACCTACCACTACCTTTCCACTTCGTCAATATTATTGAAGTTATTTTAATTCAATTCTCATTATTGTTTCATTTACTATGGGTTCCAATCTTTCTCCAATAGGTTTTACTATCATTTGTTAGGTACGTACTATCATACTTCTTTATTCATTTTACTGGTATCTATATATGTTACAACCGGGTAAATACAAAATAAACACGTCAACTCTTCTCAAATTCGCACAAAATAATATTTCACTTGAACCAAAAATTGAGAGCCAAAACAATAAAACCAGGAAAGTAACAACAAATCGTCCTTATTCAGGTCTACCAAAACCTGGACTGCAACATGCCCTAAAATCGGTAAATTACCGTCAAAACCCACAACAATATATATGCAGTTGATTATTGATAACTATTAAATAATATCTATAATAAAAAATCAATAATAATAAAAACTTAGGTAATAAAAAATTAGGTAATAAATTTAAAAACATAAATAATATCTATAACGTAGTAGGGATTTCTTATAATATTTATAAGAAATCGAAAAATATAAATAATAATAAAATAATAAAACCATAAAAATAATAAAACCATAAAATAATAAAACCTTCGCAAAATTTGGTCTGTAAGGGATTACTAGATTGTTCAAGAGGTTATGTTGAATCCTCAAGTCAGATTTGGTATATCCTGGGGTTTGACAAGAACTTCCTCTTCTACCATGGATATTTCTGAAATGGGTTGCTTTTTCACTAGCAGAAACCTTAAATAATCATCGAATACTTGCTCAGTTCCTTCTCAGTGGTGGAACTCTGCCAGATGGACTCACCTCATGGACTCCATCCATTCTTCCATAACTTTTATCATGATACTAGGAACATGAAAAAGAAAAAATTGATATCCTATCTGAAAGGGGAACTAAATTTGAAATAGACAAGGAGGAAAAATCTGCCAAAGTAACCTTGCCAACTTAACTTATAAGCATCACGTTAACGTCACTACAGGAGTTCACTTTTCACGATTTCACGGAGATCTGAAAAAAATGACGTGGAAAGTTAGCATCTACGAGTGCTCGCGCTAGCTGCCCTTTTTCACGTTTCGCGTTTTGTCAACATGAGAAGTACAAAAATACTCTATTGATTGCCACATTCTGCCCCAAACGCGTAGGCCATAAAATCTTTGGGGGTAGAACTTTCTCTTGGATGATATCAACATTGGTGTATAAATTTGTATTCCGACGTGGTCTGATCAACTAGTAACTGGTGTTTTTTTTTAAATATACTTCATTGGGCAAATTCGACTGTGGCAAATCCAATAGAATGCAAAGAGTGGTGTACAGCAATAGGTTTACGTGTGAACCCAGTTAACACAGGTGAAAGCTGAATTGGTGCTTAATCTTGGAGGAGCAAAACTATCCACTAAAACGGAAGTTAAGTACCTGGGGTAGGGACGGCACGATACTCTAAAGTATCGATACTTCTTTCGTTACGATATTTCTCAGGAAGTATCGATACTCGATATCTTTTCGATACCGATATTATTAGATATCGATACTTCGATAATATCGGCTCTAAGTATCGATACTTCAAATTAACCCACAAATGATTTCGCAAACCAATTAAAAACTCCATTATTCCAGAATTATAAATATTAAAATTTTAAATATATTAATAAAAGTCAATAATTTAAAATGTACCTAGTTAAAGTCAGGGGTAATTTAAAATTTTATAAAAGTCAATAATTTAAAATTTAATAAAAATAAATGATCATTTCATTTTATATTTATTCAAATTCTTAATCCCAAGAATTCTCAGTTCAATTAAATGATTTTTTCATTCACTACAAATGGAAAGGATCAAGTAATAAATCAGTTACCGTAAAACCGTCAAACTTTACCCCAAGATTTACTCCAAAACATTTCCAAATACAATTTCTCCCCAATCGAAATGGGTTAAATTGATTTTTTTAATAAGTGAATTGATCTTCAGGGCTTCCTGAACATTTTGAGTGGTCGAGCTCATTGATCAGATAATTGTAACCCCCCCATTTAATTGTTTAAATGTTGGAGTGCAGTTACCTACGAGTGCGTCTATCTTTACTCCACTCTGAAAAACTCACGGTTATCGCTACAGAAACGGGCAGTGGTGCAATGTTACTAGTCGGGATTAAATTCATTACCCCAGAAATACTTGATAACATCAAGTATTTATAATATTATTATAAATATATTCTCGAAAATTGAACTTTTTAGCTTGAAAAATACAAGTTATACCTAAGAAAATATAAATTCCAATGATCATTTATTCATCATTTATTTCAACGAATTTGCTTGAAATGCAATATTTCTGGTTAAGAGATCACAATTTCAGTCTTCCAGTATTCCAGTCTTATGTAGGTAATCGAGCAAAACTTTCTACAAGTAAAGAAATATTGAAGGACAATAAACCTTTAAACGAATGACTTAACAAAATCACAGAAAAAGTCTGTTTCACATTCGATAACTTTCAAATGAATTGCAATGGTAAATTTCAAAGTTAACCCACGAGTAAATAATATTGTAAATCACAATTTATGAGACCAAAGCACGTTTATGTTCATATCATAATGCAGGTGTTCAGTTGTAAAGTTTCGGTAGGGGCGCGTACCAAGCTTTTTCTCATTTCTTCTCCCCATCTCTAACTCCTGACATGAGAAACACTAGAAACCTTACATTCAACACTGCAAAAATTATAAAACTGAAATATTTTTCGAGATTAAATAAGAAAAATATGAGTGAGTCTACCTTTACCCCAACCTTTATAGTGGAGTAAAGATACCCGGTTTTTGGAGTAAAGTTACCATCAAATTTTTGGTAAACAAAGGCATAACTAAGAAAACACTTTTTTGAGAATTTGATTAGTGTATTTTGTTCAGAATGAGATATTGAAAGTGATATGATGAGCGCTTGCCTGGTAAATCCACTCCAATCACCTGATATGGAAGAAATTTTGGAGCACAAGAAAAAGGACAAAAACAGCTGAACAGGAAACTATGACTGATAACAGCTGATAACGTGGATAAAGGAGCCATCACAAGCCACATCGATTCTCTGGGATGTGGAGAATAACGAAAACACAATAGCTAACTTTTATCTAAGTTCTACCACGCTTACGTCACAATTGAAGATTCTCACTTTTTGGGGTAAAGTTACCCCTGGTGGGGTAAAGTTTGACGGTTTTACGGTACATTACAAATTAATAATATTTATTATCGAATCATAAAAACAAAAATTTGGCGTGAAGTGAATTTTGACATGAATTTTAAAAAAGTAAATCAAAAACTGCGGGAAATTTCCCGCTGAAGGCGCCCCTCTCCAGAGCCCCCTTTTACTACTAAACTGCGGGGAAAAATTCTCCCTGAAGGCGCCCCCTCCCCAGAGCCCCCTTTTACTTCTAAACTGCGGGAAATTTCCCGCTGAAGGGGCACCTCCCCAGAGCCCCCTTTTACTACCTGCGTAAAGCAATTTGTTTCCGCCTTATCTGTTACACAGCAGACTTACCATTGCTTTTCTTTCTTCAATTTTTCTAATAGCAGTAACCTTTCTATAATGCACAACCCAACACAATCCATTTTCTACCTACCACCCTTATTTTCAGTGGAATTTCATATCAACAATATCTTCAACGTCAAATTATGAAAAACCCCTCGCTTTACTATTAAATCACACCTTCACAATCAAGTCTATTAGAAAGAACTAAACGCTTCACACTCGATTCGAAATCATAAACTCAATTTGAAATGCTTGCATACGAGTCTGCAAAACATTGGGACATTTTCATGTCAACCACTACACAACAAGGTAGTGAAGTAAGGTTGTTAGTTCATGTACCCAAGCATCAAAGTTTTCGTGACGATTTTTCAGTTCATGTGCCAAAGCAAAGACATGAAAATGTCAAAATTGTTGTGAACCGGGAAGTAAAACAATGGTCACAAGAAACTCGAACTGTTCAAGAAACCCAGAGAAATGAATGGTATTCTAGGTAGTATTCTAGGTCCATGTGAAAACCGCAAAAAAATGCGAGGTTACAGGGTTACTGTGGAAAGTTTTTGAATATGCGTCCTTAATTCTGTCCAATCATGTATTGTTTATTAATTTACTTATTACTGTAATTGTATAGTAGACATCAATTTATTTACCGATATGGAGCGATTTTGCAAAGATCCTACCCTACAACACGGGCCAAGCCTAATGTCGGGTAGGAAATCTGAGCAAATTGCATCCCTTCATGCATTTATATTATTGTAAAAGTGTACAAAATGGCGAAGATAAACATATCTATCTATCTAATATCGATGAAGGATATTAGAAGCGATATATCGTTTCGATTGATACTATTTTGAGTATTATTCAGTAGCAGATATAGTATGGTATCTAAGTACTTGATATTTGGTTTTTTTTTTTCTTTTACTATTCCACTTTGGCAAAAATATCGATAATATCGTCAAGAAAGTATCGATACCTCCGATATTTCAGGCAAAAGTATCGATACCAATATATCGGTATGAGTTTTTTCAATCAAAAGTATCGATACACATATCGGTATCGATACCAAAAAAGATCCATCCTCCGATATATCGGTGGTATCGTGCCGTCCCTAACCTGGGGGTTACCATGGATCTTAAATTAACGTGGAACTCACTCATAGAAAAGATTGCAAGATACATCCTATGGGCTGGACAGAGAATGTTTAGCAAAACCTGGGGACTCAAGCCAATGATGATACTGCGGTTATATACAGACATCATCAGGCAGTTAGTCTCCTACACTGCTCTTTTATGGTTTCCCGAGCATGTTTGGGAATCACCTGCACCCACTTGCCCTACTGCAGCAATGGAGAATTCGAATTTGATGAATTTTTCAGGCATTGTTCGAATTGGCTTGTAGATGGTCCCCTTCAAAAATCACGGTCCCCAAATTGTTAGCAGCCTCTGCGCATGTGCAAACGCAAACTTCCTTGTGGCAGCCATAAATTCTTCATTTCCCATCTGGTTTTGATGAAATTTGGGATTATGCGGATTGGCGTGTACATGGTTCCCTATGAAATCCATGACCCCAAATTGAAAGTATACTCCACGTGCACCAACGTAAAAACCTTGTAACAGCCATAACACCTACATTTTTCATTCGAATTTGATGAAATTGTTCTGGATTGTAGATAGGCGTGTAGAAAATCCTCTTTGAAAATCATCGCTCTGGACTGATGGTAGCCAGTGAGCATGATCAAACGTGAATTTCCTTGCAACTGCCATACCTTCTATATTTTCCATCCAATTTCGAAGAAATATTCAGAGATTATCCGGATTGATGTGTAGATAGTCCCCTATGACTGTAGTGCAAGGTACTTAGATATTGATGCATCAGATCATCTATACAATAGGGTTATGGATACAAGGAAGCTATGTGCCACACCCACTTGGCAAACTTTTTTCAGTCTTATTATTTATTTGATTTTTTGGAGTAATAATGGAGTATATTTCAGTCATTAAAAACAAAAATTCAAAAGAGTAGGTTCAGGAATAATGGTAATTGGGTCTGTTCATCGAGAAAATGTTTCGAAGAAATTAATACGTTGAACGTGGGGAAAAAACGATTTGGTCCACTGTTGCGGAGACAGTAGAGAGTTTTTGGTGCCAAAATCTGACAGGGGCCCCGTTAGGAAGAGACTAGCGCGAGCAACAGCGGTTGCTACCCAGTTCAAGGAGGAAGCCCGTAAACTATGGAAAGGGGGGGGGGGAAGGGAGGCGTTCGTGACAGTGGGCCACTAGGAACGGGTGGCTGTCTGGGGGAACCCTTTCATCGTAGTCCGCAGTCGTTGGGAGGCAAATTCATCGTCACCCTCAAACTCCGAGCTTTGTGGAGAGGTTCCACAGGCCCGTTAGTGGCTGCCAAAAACTCTCTATTTTTTTGTGAAGCGCGCAAAGATAAGGTGTCACTTTGATAACTGCTTATGACCTTCAACATCGACTGATTCATCTCCGAATTGAACCATTTGTCTCATAAATAGTTCATCTATCACGAAAAACAGCTAGAAAAGAGCGGTAACAGAGAACAAAAGAGTAGGAGTAGATATTTGTGAACCTTTTGCAAAAGGTGTTTGTGTGACATTGACGCTGCCTGCCACAGGGACTCCAGGATTTGGGTGACATAGACACAATCCGCGTCGAATATGTTAAGGAAGCTAATAAAAGTTGAAGATTTGAACGATGGCAGCAGGGTGTGATGTATTACGTTATATTCAAAAAACTATCTTTGAAAAAAGTATCCATGCACAGAGAAGAGATAAAACCCTTTACTGGGGATAACCTACCCGGAGAGCAGGTTGGAATCTCTTGGATACTACAAAATACTAAACAAACACGCCCACAGTGTAAGTGAGTGTGCGTTCATGGAAGCCCGCTTTTTTTTTCAAACGTGCGATCTCTTTAATTTTTCTACCACATGATATTGTAATATTGGGCAAAGAGTTGTAGTACATAGGTTTTCAATGGTGCTGAATCCAAATTTGAGGTCAAAAACCTGAATTGTACTCCGATGTTCTTTGTTGACGTTTGTTACTCCTGCTTACGCGTTTTGCAAATACAATTTATCATTATTGTTATCGTAGATGGCAATGCGATTTTTTTCAGGTGCCGTATTGATGATGGGTAAAGAACAGTTCGTTGGATTCTACATGGCAGCCGCTGCAGTCTCTTCCTTAGCCAGTTATGCCTGCAAAGTGGCTCTCAGCAAACCAGGGTTTTCGTTAGGAGCGGTGAGTACAAACTGAAATGATTCATCATTCGGTTGTCTGACGTTCGTATTGGCTTCCTTGATAGTTGTTTGATATTAAGTTGGGTTCACAAAGGTGCGTAAAGTCCGTGATGCGTAATGCGCAAAAAGAGAAGGGGGGGGGGGGGTGTTCCGTAATGCAGAAAAGAGCGTTCACATCAGTGGCGGTTCCTGCCCCGAAACTTAAGGGGTGCACAGAGATCAGGGAGGCTATCGAGAAGGGACAGAATAGGTGATTTTCTCTGCCAAATAGAAATTTCAACGATATGCAAATGGGATAAATCTTGGTAACTTTTTCATCTTAAAATTGCAAACAGTACTAAATACGTAGGTGCAATAGACACGAAACATGTTCTCTAGTGGATAACAGAAATTCTGAAATACTTAATCATCGAAGGTCTAAACCCAAGAAATGCACCTAATTGCAATAGCTGAAATGTATATTGGTGACGATTCAAAACATCGTCCAATTCGCAAGAAAAAATAACGAGCCCCTTGAAAACTCCGAGACTCGAAGAATCTTCCCTCTCATCCACGCACGGATAGCTCGAAAACACCACGGAACTTGATACAATCAATGATTCGGGATAAAAAATGTACCCATTTTTCTTAACTGTTTCGTTTTTTTTTTTGTATCAGATTATGACGATGTGCACTGTCGAGTTGTTGCATTATATTTTGACGACCCAATATACGCAAATCTACCAGAGCGTTCTTATGGGAGACAGCCGAAGCGTTTTTCAATTTTTCGGCTAAATGAGAGATCACTTATGCCGTCTTTAACTCAAGCCTCATTTCGGTTGGTAGAACAAAGTAGGTAAACAAAGCAAAATTATCAGTTAGTCACTTCACACCCACAAAGCCAATCTACCTTCTTATAATAGTCGACATTAATACTTACAATACGAATCTGCACGGTTTTTAAATTTCAACGTCTGCTGGTGTCCAAGGAGAGACGGGAAAGGGCGGCCAGTTTCTCGAATTTCGCACTTTTCCACGATCGACAAACGCAAATAGTTTACTTTACTTTAATGTAAACTACTCATCGTACCTTCAACACTCCTAAATAATCACAATACTTTGAACAAAACGGTGTGTACCTACCAAAACGGTAGTAAACCGAAATCGTAAAACGGAATTCCCTCATCAGGTTTGTTTGTTTACTTATTTCTCTATAAGGAAATCCGGAATGCAGAGCTCTCTGACGGGGGAGCAACGAACCAATTCCGCTCAAGATGACAAAATGTCCTGCTCTCTGGTTGGTCAATCTCACGTGTCTGCCTCCCTCGAAACACGTCACCATGACGTCACTTTCCCGAGTCTTTCGAGTCTCCTGTCCTAGCCAACTTACTCTTCAAGCGAAGAGGAACGAACTTTGATTTTTTTTTTAATTGGCTGGGGGTGCACATGCGCCTATGCTCCTATCAGTAGCCGCCCCTGGTTCACATGGCTGAATGATTACGCAATTACACAGAAGCGCGCAGTACGTTCTGCACAGAATTGTTTCCAAACCAAAACAATGATTCTGGTTGTTTTGTCAATAAACGAGACCGAGTCAGTAAACTTGCTGTGAACAAATGACGAGAGTTCGTTACGAAGTTTACCGAAGTTTGGCGAAGTTCATCTATAATGCGCAAAATATCCAATTTTTCAAAACGGTACACTCAGCTCCAAAAGTCGACATCCGTAAAGATCAGTCCCGCCCCCTCAACTGGCTCCAGCAATAGCATCCAATTACGCACTACGGATTACGGACATTACGCACCTATGTGAACAAAGCTTTAACGTAATATCTTGTCCTTTCAATTTTAGAGTGGCGCGATTATGGCAGTTCTGGCGTACACATGCGTCAAAAACCCGGACTCGCTGTTGAATATCATTTTTCTTCCCATGATCACGTTCAAGGCTGGTATGGTAAGTAACTATGATGGAATACGTTGTATCACAACAGCTGTGAAGTGTTGTCACGAACGTATCTAAAAGAGAGTTTTGCATCGTTCTGACCTCTAGGTTAATTCAATCATTATACTAGGGGTAATGTAGTTTTGGCTAGATATGATGTATTTGCACTATTGGACCGTCAAGTGTTGTCGTGTCTGTTACTGGTGCTTTCACCCTAATCAAATTTCCTAATGAAGTCATCCACAACAGTTTATTTCTTCAAATTAAACTTGATTGTGAGGTAAAACGGTTGGTAGGTGACATTGGCAAATACGTGTTCTTTGCAGGCCAGTGATCTATACAGAAAAATTGTTCTCGTTTGATTCATAAACTCCAATAATAAATCTGCCACCAAAATAACACATTTAGTAGGGGTGTGTCGATCCAGGTATTTCCCTGGAACGGTTCCAACGGTTACGGTGACAAAGATGTAACCGTTCCAAATTACCGGTACAGTTCCATTACCGGTACAGGCGATCAAATCCCAATCACACGGCATGGATGAAGCAGGCAGTCAAATCCCTATTGTCCTTCTTCCATGCTTATGATCTCAACTTGCAATACAATAGCATCATTTTCCTTAACAATTCCCTAAAAGGAAGGAATTTGAACAAGTGTTACAAAAGAGGCAATTCATTATAAAATTTATAACTGTTATTAATAATACTATAACTAACTATTATTTAATAATAGTTACCTAACAATTCAAGGAAAGAATAATGACGTTGCAGTTTAAGAACTTAACATGACAATAATAAATTAATAATACTGGAGACAACTTCCATGCTAACCAGTCCAGAAGATAACTTCCCGCTCAAAAGCCATTCCATGAACCATTCTCAGTCCATGGAAGTAGTAAGGGCGCTTCCAGGTACAACATGGAACAGAACTGAGAACAAGATCCATGCTTACCGGTCCAGAGCCATTGAACCATTCTCTATGATATCTTATCGGTCCGGTTCCATCCTTACCAGTCCAGTTCCATCCTCACCAATCAGAATGATCAGATTGATGAGATGATTGATCAGATCATTGTGATTGGTGAGGATGGAACTGGACCGATGGAAAAGATTCTTTTCCCCCGTCCAGAGCCATTTCAAGATATCTTATCAGTCCGTGGAACTGGACCGATAAGGGTCGAGTTTTTGTCACTGCGTGGAACCGTTCCAACCTGATACTCGGTTCCACAGTCCCGGTACAGCTGTACCGACACACCTCTAACATTTAGATCAGCTGTTCAAAATTACGATTCGAACTTTTTAATAAATTTTTTTTTTCGTTACGATTCTGAATTGGAAAACTTGGCCTTGTAATTTCTTAGATTTACATTTGCTGTAGTTATCTTTATTCTATTTAATCGACTACAAAAATAATAAACCTTTGTGTTTATTTGTAACGGTGTTTGCACCGTTTTCTGAACCTTCCCCCACTCCCTTAAACACAAATTTCGAAATTCAGGTGACGCAGTACACACTAGATAGATTTCCGCGTTGAACAAAAAAAGAACCACACAAATCTGTGAGAAATTGTGGCCCGGGCACACAAGATTTTGATACACACACAGACAGACATACACCTGGTTTTTTTTGCGGATTTGGATACAGATATTAAGATTTTGGATACCGTTTTTCTCTCCGTTGTGTGTTGTCCTCCTTCGCGGATTAATCGTACGAGGACCCTCAAGTCTGACCATGGGACGTCCTAAAAACTAGATGAAATCTGCATCAATCACGAAATAATCAATAATTAGGATGTCACAGTATTCCACAAGTGGTACAAGTATTTTCAAATGAACTTGATAAACAATTATATATAAATTAAAAATTTCAGGCTCTGAAAGCTGTGATGGCGTTTGACGCCGCTGGGGTCGTACTTGGATGGACTATTTTCGACCACGCGGCACATCTGGGAGGAGCTCTCTTCGGAGTGTGAGTGTTTGAATATCAAATCTTATCGAATTGTCATCACATTTCATTGTAAAATACGTGACGTCTGAGTTCAGTCGCATCTGAGGTTGGACTCATCTCACTCTACCTTTCAAAGAACGAGTTCGTTGTGTAAACAATGTAGTCGGGTGTGTTAGGCCCACTTTCACCAAACATTCGAAACGAGTTTAAACCAAAAGAGGCGAGAGATAATCGATGTTCAGTAACAATCGTCTTTCACCAGAGCTATTTATGAGTTTAAACTCCATCTCAGGGGGTTCGAGTTTAAACGGTCGAAAGTCGGCCAAATAAACTAGGAAACCTCGTTTAACTACCAATGCAATAGGGCCGCGCATTGATTTGTGATTGTTTTCGAAATGAAATTGTGAATAATTTTTGCATTTCGAATTATTTTTGACTCGTCTGACGATGACGACGACGTCCGAGTCGAATCCTGGATCGGATTCCACATTCCAAGATTATGTACGTTACTGAATTTCCGCCTTTCCAAGCCCCGAGTCGTCCAAGTGCTCGACTAGATTGACACTCGCCTCGAGTTCCCGTCATACAAATAAGTTCAACACGTTAATTTAAAATGAATAATGGTTTTTTCAATAACATAATAGTGCAACCTACATTCCTTAGTTGTTTCTATTCGGACGAATTAAACAAATTGACCAGTTCGACCAAAATAAATTTCTATTCAGGTGAAATTAGGGGCCCTCATCTTCGAGTTTACATCCATCGGTAACATTCAAATTATCGAAGTAAATTCCTACCGTTCAGAACAAGGCGGCGGCCACTGTGTTTCACTAGGATACATCAAGGAAGGTACTTGAGTCTGCAGAAATACTGGAGTTATTGCGCTCGTTGCGGCTCAAATGTGAAGGATGTGTAATACTCAATAGGTAGGTGATGAAAATATTCAGCAAAATAAAACGAAGGGAACCGGAAAACTCGAAACAAACCACAGGAATCAGCAAATAAAAAAAAACAAGGAATTCGAAAACTGACACTGATAACGATACACAAGGCGCGAATCTACATAGCAAGCACGGGAGTGGTTGTTGTTCAACGTTTCTGTTGCCCCAAAACGCAATAATGTCCAACTTTCATTCGTTTCGCTGGACATTTCAAGTTTAGACAAACTCGATTATCTTAAACGACGTTTAACGATGATTTGGGTTGGTGAAAGACGCTCGCCATCTTGCCGGGTTTATTCCTTCAGATTAACTATTAACGCGTTTAGCTAAGCAAGTTTAGAACAACTTTTGGTGAAAGTGGGCTAGTTTGATAAATCCGTGTGATCCCAGGAATGAGAAGTCTTACACTCCCACCCAATCTGTTCATACACACTACCAACACCAGCAGCAGCTGCCCAAATCAACCTCGGATCTTACGGATCACAGACATCAATGGAATATTCCAAGCACTTTCCAATATCATCCTTGGCAATATTTTCTGAGAGTTCATCATCCATCAAACATCTGAAGAGCTTGAATAATCATAATGATAGACTTACCGTAGAGACAGTGAATTACATAAAAGGGCTGCAAGAGAGGGAAGTCGGGTGAAACATCATAAATATAAACATTAAATCAAATGAAAAGGGAGACCAGCTACAGCATTGGCTCTGACTCAAGGCACCTCGCATAAAGTACAAATAATGGAGGAAAATTCTATACTTCAATCCAACTATCTGTGCATAGAATGATTCCTGTATCTGGGAATCTGACAAAAATTGTATTAAAAAATTCTCGGCCACCAAAGGCTCTCCACTAGGGATGGGTATCGATACTCGATATTTCAAAATATCGATACTTTCGTACCGATACTCGATAATTTAGTATCAGCACTACCCGATATTTTTGGATATAGATACTTTGGATCCAATATTTCTAAATATCGAATGTCGATACTGTTCTCGCGGAAAATTCAACATAATGGCTAAAAAATGAAGAAGATAGAGAGGCTTTTGGGTCATTACTCTTTGGTTGGACAAATAACGTTTATATCATGGAAAAAATCACTCTGCTTGAACTCTTAATAGTGAAAAATGAATAAAGTTGTTGAAAAAAATTTTTTTTTCTTGAGAAAGCTGGATGATATTGATAGTTTGTGACACTAGAGTATCGATACTCGATATTTTAAAATATCGATACTCATGCCCAACGATACTTGGGAAATCGATACTTGGATACGATACAGTATCGATACAAAATATCTATACTTTTATAACGATACCAATCCTTACTCTCCACACCTCAATATGAAATAAGAATTTTGAACAATCCAACGTGCATGAGCTGCGACGAGTCAGTGAAGGGGGGGGGGGGATTCAATCACTTGTTATTCAGATGCCCTACATTCCAGCAGCAAAGAATTAAATGGGGAATTTGCCTCAATTTTACATTCTGGAATTTCAAGTTCTATAACGTTTAACATCAGGAATACCCAAGGGAAAAATTACCGTAGAAGAAAATGCCCAAACAAGCGAATCCTCTGTCAAAAGAGATTCCCGAAGTTTTAGGTCGATCGGATAGCATTAACCCGTGCCGCATCGAGGTTGAAGTTCAGAAGAACTCACTTTTTTTCATAAAAAACGCTTGCATACAAGTCTGCAACGCATTAGGACATTTCATGTCTTTCCCCTCCCTCCTTCTTCCCTTCCATCTTCTAGCAATCTTGTCTTCCTCTGTGAATTACATTTTTTTCAATATAAAGAAAACAAAAATTAAACTCATATTTTTATTTATTATTTACATCCATACATATATCGTCGTGGGTAGTAAAAGAACGGTATGTTATATGTTCTACATGACAGTACATTAACCCCACTAACCATTGATTGCGTAGACAACAATCAACTATTTTCATATTTTGATGCTTGGGTAGCATTGATTACCTAGGTAACACTCAACTGTTTTCAAATTTGGATGCATGAGTGAATACTTCATATACTTCAAGATTTCGGTGTTCCATAATGGCTACGAAAAAGATAACCAAAAAAAAACTTTAAAACGAGATTTCGATGTCTCACACCCTCCTGGTTCCGCCGAAACTTCTGAACCGACTCCAAACACAGAAACATTCGAGACGGACATCTCACACCCTGTCTAAGGAGCTCACTCAGCTGATCAGTGACCACTCAGGCGCCTTCAGCATTCTCCATTGACCCTGCCTCTCAAATGTCAGCTTCCTACGTTCAACAGGAGAGGAAATGGCCTTGGAGCTCACTCAGCTGATCAGTGACCACTCAGGCGCCTTCAGCATTCTCCATTGACCCTGCCTCTCAAATGTCAGCTCCCTGCGTTCAACAGGAGAGGAAATGGCCTTGGAGCTCACTCAGCTGATCAGTGACCACTCAGGCGCCTTCAGCATTCTCCATTGACCCTGCCTCTCAAATGTCAGCTCCCTGCGTTCAACAGGAGAGGAAATGGCCTTGGAGCTCACTCAGCTGATCAGTGACCACTCAGGCGCCTTCAGCATTCTCCATTGACCCTGCCTCTCAAATGTCAGCTCCCTGCGTTCAACAGGAGAGGAAATGGCCTTGGAGATCACTCAGCTGATCAGTGACCACTCAGGCGCCTTCAGCATTCTCCATTGACCCTGCCTCTCAAATGTCAGCTTCCTGCGTTCGACAGGAGAGGAAATGGCCTTGGAGCTCACTCAGCTGATCAGTGACCACTCAGGCGCCTTCAGCATTCTCCATTGACCCTGCCTCTCAAATGTCAGCTCCCTGCGTTCAACAGGAGAGGAAATGGCCTTGGAGCTCACTCAGCTGATCAGTGACCACTCAGGCGCCTTCAGCATTCTCCATTGACCCTGCCTCTCAAATGTCAGCTCCCTGCGTTCAACAGGAGAGGAAATGGCCTTGGAGATCACTCAGCTGATCAGTGACCACTCAGGCGCCTTCAGCATTCTCCATTGACCCTGCCTCTCAAATGTCAGCTTCCTGCGTTCAACAGGAGAGGAAATGGCCTTGGAGCTCACTCAGCTGATCAGTGAACTTATTGTTCACGTCCTAAGGAGGCTACCAGCCAAATTTCAGCTTCCTACGGTTGATAGGGAAGAAGTTAGCTTCAGGAGCCACTCTGCTGATCAAGACCCTGTACACCTTATTGTTCATGTCCTAAGGAGGCTACCAGCCAAATTTCAGCTTTCCACAGTTGATAGGAAAGAAGTTAGCTTCAGGAGCCACTCAGTTGATCAAAACCCTCTGCACCTTATTGTTCACGTCCTAAGGAGGCTACCAGCCAAATTTCAGTTTCCTACGGTTGATAGGAAAGAAGTTAGCTTCAAGGGCCACTCAGCTGATCAAAACCCTGTGCACCATATTGTTCACGGTTTTTAGCACCAATTGGAGGCTACCAGCCAAATTTCAGCTTCCTAGGGTTGATAGGAAAGAAGTTAGCTTCAGGAGCCACTCAGTTGATCAAAACCCTCTGCACCTTATTGTTCACGTCCTAAGGAGGCTACCAGCCAAATTTCAGCTTCCTAGGGTTGATAGGAAAGAAGTTAGCTTCAAGGGCCACTCAGCTGATCAAAACCCTGTGCACCATATTGTTCACGGTTTTTAGCACCAATTGGAGGCTACCAGCCAAATTTCAGCTTCCTAGGGTTGATAGGAAAGAAGTTAGCTTCAGGAGCCACTAAGCTGATCAAAACCCTGTGCACCTTATTGTTCACGTCCTAAGGAGTCTACCAGCCAAATCATAATAATCATATAGCCAAATTTCAGCTTTAATCATATAGGTACCTACCTACCTCACATCTACGAATCATAATAATCATTGAGCATATTTCGTCACGTAACGTAACGTGACATAACGAAAATTTGGTTGTGTGCCATAGCAAAGACATGAAATGTCAAAAACACTGTGAAAATCGAAAGAAACTCACTCCCGTCACGTCCGAAAGGGTCACGTCACTCCCGCAAAACTGTGCTCTGGCCCGAGATGGGCGAATTCTTATTCATAAATACGATTATGAATACAAATCATATCTGCGACTTTTTGATTATGAATACGAATACAGGTATGAATATGAGTACGAATACAATCGTATTCACACGTTGAATACGATTTTCCCCCGTATTCGTATTTTGAATACGATTTTATAATTTTTTTTCTATGATTTCCCCAAAAATCGATTTTTTCAAACGATTTTTCCTGAAAATCATACTTTTTTTAAATGATTTTCTCCCGAACTCTGGACATATTTATGACCTAACATTGTCAAAGTAATCAATCGAAATTCGAAACGCTCACCAATTCTTATAGGATTTTTCACACAGAATCGAATGAGACCAACCCCAGGTCGCTACCTTCCAACCGTATAGAAACTACGACGAAAACATTTCCTTCTTTTGGTCTCGAAGCTGGGTGACCAAAAGTAGAAGTGCCATTGCCAAGATATCGATAGATTCAATGCTAAGATACTGATGCACTTTTTGCATATAACCAGAAATCAAACTCATTTATATTAAGAAAAGATTAAACTCGTTATATTAACAGTTATAATAAGATAAATTCTAGAAATTAGGAAAAAAACAAAAACATTCCCACCCAAATTAACAAAAATTTGAGGTAATTTTGCGAGATTGGTCTCCGAATATTCGAATTTAAAACTTTATAACAAACTCTTTTGAGAAGGTTCCTCCCAAATGAACATAAAATTGAGGTAATTTGGCGAGATTTTAAAAAAATATCCACAATTGAACCATTATAACGTTTTGGGATTTTTTGATCGTCGTGGGAAGACTGTTGTTGCTTCAAAGCTACATTGCCAAGTTAAGGGTTAAACACATTTTTGAAATACGGGTTGTTTTTAAACCTGTTAGAACAGTGTTTAATACTGTTTTAAATATGTAGTTTGTGGGGTGTTTCAAACTGGACCAGAAGGAGGAAAATGACAACGACCTCATCCAAAACGGGCAGCATCGGTACACAATAGATTTCAATTTTGATTCGTCTGAAGTCAGAATGACGTCACCAGCCTGGAAATTCTCGAAAATAATCAACATTTGTTCATGTTTTTTTGGTTTATTATTTCTAATAATAAGCCTATGTGATCGTATCGCAAAAAATTTTTATAACCCCCCCTCAAACTTTGTCACTTTACGTTTCAAGGTGCGTAGAATCCAAATTTGCAATGTCCGTCCGCCGTCCGCGGCACTTTTCTTAGCAACACTGGACCGATTTGGTTCAAATTTGGTATATGGGATCCATTTGGGGTCTAGTTGTGCCGCGAAGCTTTTGGTTGATGTAGGTCACTTCTAAGGGGTGAAAATTAAGGGTTGAAATTTTCAAGAGTGCCCTAGCTCGAAAACTCTCGAAACAAAGGTATCGTTTTTTCACCAATTTTAAATAGTATTGAATTTTTAAAAATTTTTGAGACCACCCGGAGCTCTGTAGGACAAACCGTTCGGTCCCTACGAGTACTTGAAGGTTTTCCTTCGATAAAACAGAATCATGAGTGTGAATCGCAAGAGAGGTCTAATTTCCATTCAAATTTTATCGGACTAAAATGCGATCGCCGTTCATTTCTTCGATTTGTATACAGTTTTGCCTTCTGCGTAACCAGTAATCAAATTTCAATATGAAGCTTTCTATTTTTCCAATCGAGTGTGAAGCGTTTAGTTCTTTCTAATAAACTTGATTGTGAAGGTGTGAAGCCAGTATGGTGTGGTAGGTAGTACCTAGCTGGTAGGTAAAAAAAGTTGGTAGGTAAAAAAAATGTTGGTGGGTAAAAAACGCTGCAAATCATTGCTCAAAAGCTTCTTCATTCTTCAGATCACTGATCAGCTGAGTGAGCTCCGAAGCCATTTTCAATCCTATTGAATGAAAGTGCTCTTCCAGGCGTCTCCAGCATTCGAGGAGATCTTCTTCACTCCTCAGATCACTGATCAGCTGAGTGAGCTCCGAAGCCATTTTCAATCCTATTGAATGGAAGTGCTCTTCCAGGCGTCTTCAGCATTCGAGGAGATCTTCTTCACTCTTCAGATCACTGATCAGCTGAGTGAGCTCCGAAGTCATTTTCAATCCTATTGAACGCAGGAAGCTGAAATTTGAGAGGGAATGTCAAGGGAGAATACAGATGGTGGTAGGTGCTATTGATGGAGAACCAGTGATCTATACAGAAGGGTGATCTATACAGAAAATAATAAACCTTTGAGCAATGATTTGCAGTGTTTTTTTTTTTTTGCTTCCAAGGTAGCGGAAGCATTGTTTTCACTGTTCAAGGTTGATAAAAAGGTTCTCCAAAATGAAAATTTGAACTTTGGGTTTGAATCTAAATCATGAAATTTTGACGTTTTTATCATCCTGGACTAGTACATAAGCTCAAATCTACAAGAATGCCTGTTGAATTTTATTTTTTCCTTGAAAAGTAATGGTGTTTGTCGTATCGACGAATGGATAGCAGTGATCGTCAAAAAAATCGGGTGTGATTTAATCGCACGCCAGAGTAAGGTGACGGCACGACAAGCGATTGCGCTTTCACGACTCTAAAATAACTCCCACGGCTGAACAAGCCATTCCCGACAGAAGAATTTAGTGAACGACAACAAATGGATAAGAACGACTCTAAAAAAATTTTGCACATCAGTTTAATCAATAACCGACCGTAAAATAAATTGCACGACAGAAAAAAAATCACGTCGCCAACACAACGACTTTTTGAATCCTTTAAAATGTTTTTCTAAATTTTTTAATACATGGAAGTAGCACATAATTCGCACAGCAGGCTCACCAAAAACACTGCGAAAGCCTCCAGTGATGGCGTCACTCGCATCTGCCAACAAAATGGTCGGTTTCCACTCCAAATCATAGTCATGGAATGCTTGAAAAATAAAAGAAAAGTCAGCAGTTGCCTCATCTTTGCAAATCGCCAGACCAAACGGATGGAAAACTTGATTTTTGTCACTAGGGATGTCCGATACTTCAAAAGTATCGATATAATATCGTATCGATACATCTAGAAAGTATCAAAAATATCGATACGATACTTTAAAAAAGTATCGATATTTTGAAGTATCGATACTTTTCGATACTTCCACAAAAATGGGTGAAATTGTCGTTTATGTTTCTCTCTATCAGTGTGACATCTCTCCATCCCGAGGATAATAATTAATATAGAAAGAACAAAACAATAAATCACTCATTTTGTTATTATTAAAACTTGTTTTAATAATAAACATTTTAAAACTTGTTTTTGTTTAGGCACTTGTTTTCGTATTGCACTTGTTTGGGTTAACATTTTGGTGGTCCTTCCTAGATGATGGAGGACAGCAGGTTATCATAGAGAGCTGGAGGTGGTGGTACGTCATCTTTCTTGTGTTTGTTGAAGTTTGTTGGTCTCCCAACAATCTACGTAGAGATAGAGGTACTGTCAAGTAGGTACCTTCATGTCGTAGGTGTTGAAACAGATAAAATGTGAGATATTAAAAAGTATCGCCTCCGATACTGGAAAAAAGTATCGATACTACGATATATATCAGGGAAAAAAAGTATCAATATGTATCGATACTTTTTTCAAGAAGTATCGATACTTAAAAGTATCGATACTTTTGGGACATCCCTATTTGTCACTCGTTCCTAAAATCATGACCGGATAGCCTTGCCATATGAGTTTGTAGGTGGCATCAATCTGTCAATCTTTTTCCAAATAAATAATGACCTGACATAATCTTCTGCTTCTTCTGTAACAAACAACCAAAAAAATAATTTATTATAACACTATATTAATGTCTACTCATGTTATTGAAATTACTAGTACTTATGTTATTCGTCACACTTATCTAACTGGTATTTTATTTTATTATTACTCACCACTGGACTGAAATTTTCGAATTTTGTGCCATTCTCGATCCGCTCTTCTAGCTTTCTTCGGTTTTGGTTGAAAATCATCTTCAGACGAACACGAAACATCACTATTATAGTCCTCAACGTATGCGAAATTCATTGTGACACAAACGGAACAAGCGGTCGGATAATACTGAAAGACCGCCGTCGTGCATTGATTATTCTGACTGGAATCTGTGTCGTTGTTATCTGTGTTTACTACAGTTAGTAAACATTTTCTCGGCGTGCTCCTTGAGATGTGCACTTCGGATTGTTTCGTCGTTCCACGAGCCGATTCAGAGTTGAAAAGTACCTGTCGTGCTGCGGCCCTATTTTGGCGGGCGAAATATTATTACCCAAAAAAATCTGTGGTAGCACTCCAGGGTTAATCCAACTCTGTATTGAGTGATCCTAGCAGATTTAGTTTGGTCTAGACACAGTGGGCTAGGATATCCCATCCAAACCAAATCTACCAGGAACTCTCTAACATGAGGGACCTACCGCCAGGAATGTGCTCTCAACTTCCATCTCATTTGTTCCAAGCTAATGTTGATTTCCCTATTCTTTCAGGTTCTGGGCCCACTACGGTTACTCCTACATGCACTTCCAGCGGCAGCACATATTTCCTTTGTGGCACCAACTAAGAAGCAAAAACAATTAGCGAACTCGACAATTATATTATTTTGTTAACAATAAAATATCGAACAATCGAGACCTCCTGTTATCGACAGTTTGCGGGCTTCTTACAACCTCCGTGTAAATAGAAGTTTATTTTGAGTTACTTTTTGATCCAGATTTATTTGAGTTGTTTACCTTCGCTTCGTGTACCTGAGTGCTGTGCCTACGCCAGCTCACCTCCACTTCAGTGTCAACTTGGATTTTGAGTTCTTTTCAAAATGCTGCATATTATTACACAACGGTTTTTCATTTTCCTGTATAGGTCACCCCTCGTCAAAGAGTACCTAAGAGTAGTATACAAATTGGGGCTTCTGGCCCGATCCTCAAAAAAGGTGCCCCTTGCCAGGGGGTGTTCTAGCCCAACTCGCGATCGGAAAAACAATTTTGGTAACAACTGGCTAACATGATTATTTCACGAGAATCAATGTCTGTTCTGAAACTAACAAAAAAAAAAAAAAAAAAAAAAAAAAAAAAAAAAAAAAGGTGCCCCTTGCCAGGGGGTGTTCTAGCCCAACTCGCGATCGGAAAAACTATTTTTGGTAACAACAGACTTACATATTATTTTCCTTGATTATGTTATTGAAGAGATCATAATCTAAGGTAGTGTGAGATACGAGAACTACATATAGATTTGTTCCTGCTGAGGGTGCAAAATCCGCGGTAATTATAATATTAGATTTCGAATTCGAAATATTTTCCGTTTGTTTACTTGTGTCAATCACGTAAACGCATTTTCCGGTTACAAAATTATGCGGGTTGTAAAGCACATCATTATTATTTTGATAGACATTTTTAAAATCCTTATACATTTCGTAGACAAGAGCGTAGTTACCTGCCGCGATATCCAAGTTTTCCATTTCTTCAGGGTAAACGTTCTCATTGATCTTCACCTTAATATTTTTAACATTGGCTGAATCAAACAGCGAAGCATCCTGCAACTGTGAGCCAGTTTCAGATTGGAAAGCTACCATCACAAACGTAGGATTTCGGATGTTTCTAAAGATATTGGTTACATCAAATGTAAACGTATTTCCGTTGATTTCAGGTTTTTGTATGCACTGCCAGCTCCTGAAATGGAACTGTATATTTTGCAGGTCGGACAATTCTTTCACCAACTCTATTTTAGCCATAGGTTTGAATTCAATCATAGGGACCCGAATCATAAACTCTGTGATAAGCACCTGTCCTTCTTCTGGTAGGGTGGCATCGTCGTAACTCCCATCAGCTTTTTTTGTTTTCCATCTGTAAATGGTGTTAGCGTCACCATCTCTGATAAAGGTAATTACGAATCCTCCTTTATAAAGCGGTATTTTAACATCCTCGAAAAATCCCAACCCTAAATGTGAAAGATTCCCGCATACGTAGAATGTATTTCTATCTGCGTTGCACTGTGATACAAAGCCATTGTTTGCAAGCGCCCTACTTTCTGAGCCACTGTACGAGACAGTGCTCTTCACGGTACTAGTAACACCAGGGTATTCAACTTCGTCAATTAAATAATTGTGTTTTTTCACCTCGATTCTAGAGAACAAATACGGAACAAAGTTATCAACCAATTTCACATTTGATTTTGCAGCGTAAACAGTTCCATCTCGCTTCTTCAACGTCCCAGAAATGAAATATTGAAACTTTGACATAGAAAATCCATCTCCATAATCGATATTGAACTCTGTTCTTTTGTTGGGAGAGTTAAAGTTTTGAGTGCTATTAGGATAGTAATGTTTGTACTCTGAGCGGACGATGTCCTTCATGTATTTCGAAAATACGTTCGCCATCTTTCTCCTTCTTATATAATAGTCTGAAAAAAAAATTAAAGCAAACTTTCCCAGAAGTATTTATCTTGTTTCAGTTTTTCTAATATCGAGTTAAGAGACATATGTTTATTCACTAGCAAGTACAAAACTATTAGACACAAGTACCCGCATATTGGAGGGTCGCTGTAATCTTGAATCCTGTCTCTATTGTAGAACAAACGCTTTCCACCCAAGTAAGAAATTAATTCCCTCGGAGGGTTGGCGTTTCCGTACGAATCAAAATAATATTTGTCCATCTTGTTTTTGTAGTAAGCAGTCCAGTGTGAACCGTCTGTTTTCGAATCACCAAGATTCAGAATTCCACATTCAATTATGTTTGGAGTTTTAGGTAAAGCATCTCTCATAAATACCCCTCTAAAATTTTTTATTCCAAGTTTATCCAAAGCATAATAAGTAATATCAAAATTGCTCAACGCTTCAAAACTTTTTTTTTTTTTTCACCCGACCACCCGTTTTCTGGTTTTCCAACGCTTTATTATGTCTTATCGTTTCCTCCAACCGTTTCTGCCGATCTTTATAATCAATTACTGAATTAGCAACAGCAGCACCACCTCCCACCAATGCACTCAGTGCGCCTATCCCAGCAAATATGAGGGGAAGAAACCCACCTCTATAATTTTCTTTCAACTGGTCATATGACAATTTCAATCGATATCCTTTCTTTTTCACCCGAGATTTAGCTATTTCATTATGCTGTTTGTGTGTTATAAAAATTTTGTCTTTACCATTGTTTTGTAACAATTGATCTTTACTTAATTGTATGGTTGCTCCATTCCCCTGCTTGTATGCAGCTCGGATTTTGGTCCGCTGACCGGTCGTTAATGGCAAAGCCGACGAGATATTCATGGTGTTTGTTAATCCTCTTAGTATTACGAATAAAATCTTGCGCGGTGAAGTTGTGAAAACCTTATTATTAAAACTTTAGTTGAGGTTCAATTCCCATCCCAAACGTTTGTTTCACGTTCATCGCTGCACCTGTTGCTAACGCCCAAAATCTCTCGTTCAGGTCAGCGTCTTTGGATTTCAATCTACTCCAGGCCTTATCTTCCAAAACTTTGTCTGCGGTATGTCTGTCTGAGGTTTTTAGGGTGATCTCTATAAAAAATATCATGTTCCTTTGCAGCTTCATCAAGTTTGTTCACTCCCACATCTCCTCTTTCTAAACGTTTCTCCAAATTCGTTCCGGGTCCTAGGAAATTATAACCTCGTGCATGCATTTCAAAAGGAACTTTTTTCAGTATTGAATTGAATAAACCAGACCCTACCTTGTCACCTTTTAAAAGCTTTGATGGCATGTTGGAAACGAACCGAATCAAATATTCTGTACCCTTCGGAGTGTCTATAATCTCTTCAAGCCTATCGTTGAAAAACTGTAGGATAGCTACTTTTTCGTTATGAAAGTTATTGTTTCCTGCCTGCTCCTGACTGTATATGTAATGAATTCTTGCCACTAGCTCATTCAAATTATCAATATACTTATACTCAATATCTTTATTATTATATTCTACGATTCCAGATCCTACTTGTTCAGTCCTTCTGTCATCATTATATTTTTTCCATATATTCTTAACTAGTTTTGACCATTTATCTCCTCTACTAGATTTCGGTTTTTTGGATTCATGGTTATTTCCCTGGAACATAGAATCCGTATCAGTGAGAATTTTTTCATAATTTTCTAAATCCCGAGACGTGTATAAATTTTCGTTTGGTGCTTTATCATAGGTTATCAACCTCCAAAGTCCAGGAGTTCCTTCGTACCGTTCAAACCCTAATATAATATCATTTTTATCAAAATCAACAGCTGTATTACCAATCATGAACGTTTGTTTTGGTGCCTCATAGTAAAGTCCAAATGTTTTATCGTTCGCTCTTGGTAGAAACTTGTAGGCGATTTTTCCTAACTGTATATCTTTGGGTGAATTCTTTGAAGGTGTACCGTATAGGTTACTGTCTTCAGCTTCAGGATCTGGTTCATTTGATTTCGTGGGTGTACTCTGAAGAGCATTTGGGGAAAATTTCAAAGTCTCCATACTTCCATCAGAAGAACTATAAGGATCCGTTCCCTCTTCAGAACTTTGTTCCTCATAGCTTTCTTCACTTTGAGGGAGATAAGTTATCGTTTTTTGAAAAGGTACTAACTGATTTTCAACCTTTTTTTGTAGATTTTCAATTGCTTCTGTAATAGGTTTATAGTCATTAGCTTCTCCTTTTTCAATTAGATTTTGAATAGCAGATGTTATAGGTTTATATTCCTCGCGTCTAAACCTATTACGATCTTGTATTTTCGTCTGTGCCCGTCTGAATTTTGCTACTAGCTCTTTTTCAATACGGGACAGCTCACGAGCTTTTTTGGCTTCAGCATTTAATTTTTGCATATCCATCTTAACGTTCTTATTTACTATTGAGGGAATCTATACTCGTTCGTGAATCACTAGCTGAACGCTAATCGGTCAGGTAACGCTCAAACAACGATCGATTAAAAAAAAAAAAAGTTAAACGAACGTTGAACGAACGATAAAAAAACCGTTGAACGAACGTCGTTCAGGGATCGTTCAGACATCGATAAAAAAAACGACAAACAAACGATAAACGTCGTTCAAGGATCGTTCAGACATCGATAAAAAACGTTAAAAAACTATAAACAAACGTTAAAAAAACGTTAAAAAACGACAAACAAACGATAAACGTCGTTCAGGGATCGTTCAGACATCGATAAAAAAACGTTAAAAAACGACAAACAAACGTTAAACGTCGTTCAAGGATCGTTAAACGAACGATAAACGTCGTTCAGGGATCGTTCAGACATCGATAAAAAAAAACGACAAACAAACGATAAACGTCGTTCAAGGATCGTTCAGACATCGATAAAAAACGTTAAAAAACTATAAACAAACGTTAAAAAAACGTTAAAAAACGACAAACAAACGATAAACGTCGTTCAGGGATCGTTCAGACATCGATAAAAAAACGTTTAAAAAACGACAAACAAACGTTAAACGTCGTTCAAGGATCGTTAAACGAACGATAAACGTCGTTCAGGGATCGTTCAGACATCGATAAAAAAAAACGACAAACAAACGATAAACGTCGTTCAAGGATCGTTCAGACATCGATAAATGTCGTTCAAGGATCGTTCGTTCAGACATCAGTCAAGAATCGATGAGTTATTATTTTACACAATAGTTCTCTTCTTGAGTGGAGATAGGATTTCGTTCAACTGGCACTGATACTTTCCACAATCTCTTTTCTTGGTTAAATCAATAGTTATAAACCCATGTTTCTTTTCCCAGCAGTGCTTACAAAGATCAGAAAATTCCTGAATTGACATATCACCAGCAACGAAGTCATCATATATGTTTTTCAAATAATGTTTATTCTGTGAAAATACAAAAACAAGATTGACATTATTACGGATTACCTGTCTATCAACCAAGTTGTAGCATTGTGCTAAATAAATGCAGGATATACGCTTGTGACGTCCTCTTGTGAAATAATTCTTTATTTCCTTTTGTTTCTCTAGAAGACAGTCATCAAAAACGACTAACGAATCAGGCTTACAGTCATCAACAGAAATCATATCTTCACAATTATCAGAAGAGAAACAAATTTCCTGTCCGAGTTTAGTTTCAGCAGCATGATAACGATCCAATAGTTTCTGATAGAGAGGTTGGTTGAGGGACTTACTAAATATATACAAATAAGAAAAATCAATCCAATTTTTGTATATGAAATTCATAAGTAATGTTGTTTTACCGCAATTGCTCGAACCAACAATTATCGCTCTCATGACATCTGGAAATTTTTGTCTGTTCTCCTGCAACACAGAGTCGTAGGGAGTAACAATATATTTGTTTTTTCTCTTTGGTGAATTGCTCATTATAGCGAGGTGTTCCATCTTATCTTAAATAGTTATAACGCTGTTTTTAGAAGCTCTTTTCGGTAAAATGATCCTACAATCTCTTCACCGTCCAGTGCTTTTAATTTGAAAGTTATAGGTTCTGTGTAAACGATTTTATCCACAACAAAAATTTCTTTCGTCCAACTACTTCCGTACTTACTGCTAAACGTTTTCTTATCTTTGGTTATTCTTACACGATCACCCACTTCAATGTCTGACCGAATCTTTGTGGAATTTTTAGAGCCCACCAACTCTAATATGGTATTTTCATTATCCTTACAAACATCTGCAGGCTTCATCCGAATAGTTCTGTGATAGCTATGATTATACTCAGCAATTAAATCTTGCAATATACCGATCCATCTGAAATTTTGATTAATGTAAAAACGAATTTTCATCTTACCATTCAGCGTTCTATTGAAACGTTCTATAATGCTAGATTTCTCCAAATTCTCCGTGTGGTATAGTTTAATCGAGTTTTTTATCTAAAATTGCTTTGAAATGTCTGTTTTTGAATTCCAGTCCTTTATCGGTGTGAAGGAGATTGGGAGATGAATGCCCAATGCTCTTTGCTCTGACTATGATATTTTGAAATGCAGCAGCAACCGTCGGGCCATCCTTCCTTTTCAGAGGTTCACTCCATACATACTTTGAAAATGTATCTATAACATTAACCCATTCAGCGCGGGTCTCAAAAGGAGGAACAACCTCCCATCCTGAAGTTGAGTTTTTGTGACACGTCGCATAGCACTTTTTAAAAATTGTTATAATGGTGGTTATGGATAAAAACAGTCAATATTAGTTCATTTGAACCATTTTTGGCGCACGTGGTAATATTACCACACCCCGCACGTCAGGTTTGGCCAGAATGCTAACAGCAGAGTGAAGTGTTGCGGGTTAGCATTCCGGCCAAATAGAGGCGAAAATTGAAAATCAAAATGAGTGAGTACACAAACGCAGTTGGACACTTCATACCAGATATTATTTATTTCTGTAATGATGAATATAATACACCACATAATGGTAAACATTGTACACATTATTGCACATCAGCATTACTTCTCCATCTTTCCTCCATTTTCCTGGCTCAAAAACACTCTATCCGCCAACGAAGTGTTCAGAACTGCTGCATGATTCATACTGAAGGTAAAAACCACCGTACGGGACAAAGAAACGCGGTACCCCCCTCTACGGAGCGATGATAAGGGTACAGGGTCTGAAGAGAGCAGCGTGGTAATATTACCACACCCGCACGGCGCGAAACCCCAGCTGTAGTAATATTACCACACCCGCACTGAATGGGTTAAGCAAATACTTATACCCATCGTTATCATGACTATAACTAGTCATCACGATCAAATCTGCTGCCCATAAATCATCGATCCCTAAGGTCACTATTTTACGCTTTTGAAATTTTTTTATGACTGGTCTATGCACCTCAACTGCTTCAATTTGTCTATCATTCGTGCTCATACAATTCTGCTCAATTTTCCATCCTCGCTTCAAAAATTTACTCTTCTGAGTATTACATACTTTACATTTTGCTATATTCTTCCAGGAGCCATTTGCTGCTTGAACTGTTGAAGTATTTACATTATCAGTTTTTTTTCCTACATTTGAAACAAAAAATTTGTGGCGTAACATTACATTCGCTCATTTTCGATTAATTTCAGGTATACATTCAAATCAGTTCCCAAAAAATCGATTTCGGTGTCAGATTCGTTCTTAAGTACCAATTCTATTCTCTGAATTGACTTCACGCTCTTATTGATATGGAGGTAGTTAATTTGAGCAGGTTGTTCTGCAATAAGGGAACCAAATTTAACCTGCTCAGTTTTAGGATAGAACATATGTAGGATATCTGCTTCCTGATGGGAATGTGGATCAGTCTGATGGTTAGTTACAGCAGGTTTGATCAAGTTGCAATGAATTTCAATAACTTGAAAGGTTCTAACCTCGGGTATGATTTTGCTTCATAGTGAGTATTTGATTTAAAATAAAACGAAACATTCGTTTTTGTTTGTGAGAACCCTAGCAAATAACCTAATTTTTTACGATATTCAGACGATGGAGGGAACAAGTCAACATCAACAGGCATCTTCATTTCAACTCTAGCAGTTGTTTCGTTTACACGAAGATAATACATATCTTTATTACTAACAAGCACTGCAAGATTCGTATAATTCGATTTAATAAAACCTATGAGCATATTTTCAATTTTTTCTATCGAGTAATTCCCACTACCTATATACAATGTTTGCTGATCATCATCACTTCCTGTAAACACCACTTGTATAGGTTCAGAAATATTTGCAGCACAATTTCTACCATAAAATCCCAAAAGACCTAGGGAATAATCTTTATGCTCATCTAAATGAATAGGATGCTCTAACCGTAAGCTCAGCTTTGAGCCTGTACCAGAAATCTTGAAGAGTGTCATTCTTGTTTTATGTTCTGTCTTCTTATAAGCAGGTATTTACAACAAAAAAATCTACCAACACAGACGCGAGTTTGCGTTCTGAGAAGAACGAGTAACACGCTTGGCAGAATCGCAAGACATCATGAAGTTTTTCTCCTTCATATTATTCTGAGCTTCTGAATAATTATATAATGCGGACCCCCACACAGTCTAAGGCTTCTTCAAATATTACTTCCCCGTAATTATTTCTTCTGAAACCTAGGTGAACGAGTTGGTTCAGTTCGTGAAGGGTTTCGTTATCAACCTTGGATAGTCTAGATGGTAAATAACATCGGAATCCTTCACTGAATACCATAAGCCGCTCACCAAATTTTGTATTGATCTTTTTCAACTTGGTAACGCTGTAGAATTTGTCACTTCTAGTTCAGAAAATTTTTTCTATTCTCTAAAGTCTCCTATATCTACCTTCCCGAGCATGTTGATTCTGTACAGAGGTAAGACATTTTTCCTTGATGGGATTGTTTCTCAGATATCACAAGCTGTTCTCCTCTTATTAGGTGTATTCCTAGCAGAATGCTAGATGAGGAACTAAGAGGGTAGGTATATACTATACATTTTATAATTTCTATACATATACATACCTATATAAATAATATACCTAATAGATTTATAATATAATTCATTTTAGGACTTTGTAATGACCCCAAGGTAAAGTACTAATTTTATTTTCCTCGGTAAATCGTTTGGTGTCATTCGAATTGAGAGCTAATTTATTCTGAGAGATTGAATATAGCGTATGTTTATAACTTCTGATCAAATTTTGTTTACGATGCTGTTCTTTTCCATCAAAGAGACACGATTTTAGATCATCCATATTTATAGTTTGTTTCACAATATTCTTTTTTATCCCTTTACATTTACATGATTAGAATGCTCATCATCTTTTTTAACATAAGAATAACTGTACAATTTGGATCGCAAACCACAAAATTCGGAGAGAGGAGCACCGTTCAGCTCATCTTTAAATTTCCCAATCACCTTTTTGTTGCTTGAACTATAACAGGGATGTGTTTTACCATAATCACTCGTGTCAAATTCATCCAAGTTCTCCTTAATTATTTGATAGGGATCTATCGTTGTTTTCTACGAAATACGAATCTGTGTCCATATAACAAAGGTTTAAATTAGGATCGTAGCGTTTTAGTTTATTGTAGAAGAAATCATACATCAGATGTTTTGATAAATCGAGAACCGAAAATCCTAAATATAAGGGTTGATTAAATTTTATTTTATTTCGAGTCATGTGACACGCTACGAAATCTTCATCGAATGTTGTAAATCTAGAAAACGTTGGTTTTTTCGCTAATTTGGATGCTCCTTTTTCGTTTGCATAGCCTAATATCTTGACGTTTACGTAAATTCATCATCGTACGACCAAAGACAGAATTATTCATAAGTTTATAAAATCTTTTTCGAAATCGTTCGAGCAGTTAGCCCGTTTAGAAGTGTTAAAATCTATGTAGGATTTCATAAACGGTTTTTGTTCGAATTTTATAAACGCGGTGAATGGTTGTAATCTCTAAACCCTGATTCAAATACAATTTCAAATTATCAATATGTACAACGTATCGCTTTTTATCATAGAGAGTCGTACACAACTCTGGTTGAAGTGTTCTGGAGCCAATGGGAGATCTCTGTGAGCATCATGAAGCCTTTGAGGATAATGTAAATCAACTTCGAATATATAACCTTGTTGTTGGCTTTCTTGGTATCCTGCAATTATATGTTTCCAAGATTCAATATCATGAAGCGTTGACGGGATCCACTCGAATTTTCTGTATGGGAGTGAACGAGATAGAGCCCAACCGTACAAGTTGTTTGCATCTATGTAACTTAGATAATTATCCGGTTTTGTATCATCGTAATCTTTGAGGTATCGGTTATTGGCTTTCACGTACCTTGTGGTGCATTGAGAAATACCTCCTCTAATACCTTTTTCAATCATTAAATACATATCGTAGGTCTGTAATCAGATCGAGTTT